>VWZE01005850.1:123497-189089 GCA_013396675.1 Eubucco bourcierii
CCCCTGCAGCGGCCCTACCTTTTCCGGCGATGGCAGCCGTGCCCCACAGCCTCCTCCCCTTTCAGCCGCACCTTGTAGGCAGGCACAAATTACCTGTCCCTGGCCGTTCCCCCTGGCAGCTCTGCTGTGTCAGGCCCTGGGGTCCCAGCTCCGGCCAGCTCCCTCAGAGCTCCCCCGGGAAGGGCAGGGGGCTGCATCCTGCCTGCCTCACTGCAGTGCCCTCAGACCCCCCTAGCTCCCTCCTTGCCTGCACTCGCCCTGGGGCACACAGACCTTGAATAACCTGTTCTGCCCCTCCTCTGCCTCCTGACACAGCACCTGGAATGCAGAGGGCAACCACAGTGAGATGAGCTCATCACCACTCCGGGGACAATGTGGGACAGTCATGGGGTCAGGACAGACGCAGCCTCTCCCCATCCAGCTTTGCCCGTGGCACAGCCTGTGCCAGGTGCCTGTTTAACAAAGTGGGCTGGGTTGGAAGGGACCTCCAAAGCTCACCCAGTCCAACCCCTTGCACTCAGCAGGGACATCCTCCATCAGAGCAGGCTGCCCAGAGCCCTGTCCAGCCTCGCCTGCAATATCTGCAGGGAACCCAACCACCTCCCAATGCAACTTGTTCCAGTGCTCAACCATCCTCATTGCAAAGAACTTTTTCCTCACATCCAATCTACATCTGCTCTGCTCTAGTTTGAAGCCATTGCCCTTGTCCTGTCCCTGCAGGCCTTTGGGAGCAGTCCCTCTGCAGCCTTCTTGTAGCCCCTTGAGGTACTGGAAGGTCACCATTAGGTCCCCCTAGAACCTTCTCTTCTCCAGGCTGAACACCCCCAGCTCCCTCAATCTGTCCCCTCAGCAGAGCTGCTCCAACCCCTTGAGAGCATTTTCTTGGCCTCCTCTGGACCCTCTCCATCAGATCCAGGTCCCTCCTGTTTGCTCAGGATAGATGGGATTTGCCCCCACAGTCTGGGGACAGGAGGGTTGTAAGCTCTGCACCCAGGCTCTCAGGGTGTGGCAGCAGATCCATGGTGAGCCCACCACCCTGTGCACCAGCACCTCAGCCTGCATGGCTGCACAGTGCCGAGTCACTTTGTGCTGTGCTGCACTCTCAGCCCTCACCTCCCAGCTGCAGGCATTTGGTCCGAACCCTGGCCGGGGGAGACCTGGTTGATGCTTTCTTCACAGCTCCTGCTCTCCCCATAGCCTCATGTGTAATTGGTGGCCTTTGCCTGTTCCAGCTGAGCCAAGTACCAGTTATTTGGGTTGGTGTGTGAGTGACCCATTGTGGCTGTCTTGACATGGGCCGAGCAGTGCCTACCTACCTCTGCACCTGGGCAGCTGTGCAGCACTCTCACACCAGCCTGTAGAGCACCCAGGGAGCTGAAACAGCTTTGGCAACACCCTGTGGGCAGGGCACAATGTTGGCACATCAATCAGGGACCCCATGGGATCCTTGAGTTGCGTCTTGCAGGCAGGAGCAGCAAGAGGACTCAGAACCCTCCTGCCTGGAAGAGAGAGGCAAAGCCCAAGCCTCTGGTTCATCTGCAAGGGAGCGGAGATGCCCGCAGCTTCCCAGGAGGCCTCTGCCTGTTCAGCCTGTTTGCAAGTAGCTGGGCAAGATGCTGAGGCACCTGGCCTGAGGCTGGAGTGGCCTGGCCAGATTTTGGAAGCCATCTGTGACCTTCAGGGAGCTGCTGAGGTGCTGTGACCTCTGAAGGTCTCTGTCCCCAGGGCAATCTGTCCCTGCAGCTCTGAGCTCAGGTCACCCAACAGGTGCTTGAGGACTGAAACTAGGAAAACAAAGTGTGTGATGACACAGCCCCTGGTACTGCCCAGCGTGCCCTGAGTGGGCTCACATGGTCCCTGCTGGGGACACAGAAGATGGATGGGTGCCAGAGCAGGCAGGATGCAGGGCAGCATTCCCACAGATACAGGCCTGGCATCGCCAGCTCTTGCCAAATTACCAGGGTCTGCTTACCTCTTCACTGGGCAGGGCTGGCAGGCAGCTGCTGATAATTTGCCCCTGCTGCCCCACAACAGGGAGCACTCAGCCTGTGTCCTCAGGTGCTTCCTGCTTGCCCATGGCTGGAGCAGGGCATCACACACCACTGGGACTCCTTGGCCCTATCAGCAGCCTGCAGGGGTTTCTGTTCACCCCAAAGCCCTTTCCAACCCAAACAGATGGGAGCAAGGAGAAGGCTGAGGAGTGAGCTGCTGGGCCCAGCTGCTGGTCCCAGCCATGGAACTCCTGGGCTGCTTCTGTGAGTAGCAGGAATGGGCCACAGGGGCAGCTTGGGTTGCCACCATGATGGGGGCACCCTGCCTGGGCAGTGTGTTGTGTTCCTGCGGGTGAGGAGTGTGAGTAAGTCTGTGTGTAACTCATACACCTGGGGGTCTGTGTGTGCCTTCAGCTCACATGCTGCCTGTACCACTGTGCCTATGGCACACTGAACATCACCCATGTGTGCCCATGCCTATGGCACACTGAACATCAGCCGTGTGTACCTGAGCATGGCCATGGCACTGCGTGGGCACCCTTTGTGTCCCTGCACCTGTGCAGTGGTGGGCACTCTGCAAGACCTGCAGGCATCTATAGCTGCATGCTATGGACACTGTGCTGTGGCTGGCATGCCAGGGGGCAGGAATTCCCACCCAGTGATGTGATGCTCTCAGTTCATTCCATGTCAGGGCAGAGCTGTGCTGCCTCTGCAGGGTGGCACTGCCTACCAGGGGCACCTCTCTTTTGCCCACTGTGGCAGGATGATCCCCAGCAGGGCCCCAGTGGGTTGGGGCAGGCATGCAGGCAGCGGGTGCCAGCAGCTGCCTCCACCCTTGCACTACCTGTCAGACAGGTGGGGCTGGCCAGCTGCCACTGTCTGCCACCCTCACTTCTGGGAAGGGAGGATGCGGGAGGGACAGGTGCTGGCACAAAGGCCAGGGACGTGCCCACATCTACAACAGCACTTCAGACCTGCTCCTTGCAAGGGCTCCCAGCACCCAAGGCCGTGGAAAACTGTGGAAAGGGGATGGCAGCCCACAGTCACTCAGCCCCTCCTAGTTACCTATCTCCTCTTCTGGTGTGCTTAGAGAATTCAAACATATCCCAAGTGTCCCCTCCCTCCATCAAGGTCTCCCGGACGTTAGTACCACCACCTTACTGGGGTGAGGCAGGTGAAGCGCTTTGTCTGCATAGCCCAGGGAAGTCATGCCCATGTAGATCCTACCCAAACTGTCCTGGCCACTGGCAGAAGCTGACCTGGAGTCAGGCACTTTGTGTCTGTCCCAATGGACCTGCTGCCTGCTCTGATCCTGGTTCCTGGCAATGCCAGCACCCCAGAAAGAAAGCAATTGGAGCCTGGTGTAAGATAGTACCAGGTCTGCCTGTGCTTAGCTGGGCACTCTGGGAATTTACAGGGAAGCAAACTGGGACAGGCAGAAGCTCTGGCATCTCCACATGTGGAGGCTGCTGCAGGTCACCTGCTGGGCAGTGGCCACGCTGTGCCCCTGTACCAGATGCTGCTGGGGCACCAGGGGCTGCTTGGTGCCACTAACTCAGCCTGTCCTGTGTAGGTCTTGCTGGGTGTGGTGCTGGAACGCACTGGAATGGTGTTGCTGATGGTCTCATCCTGCAGGACCTGTCCCCTCTCCAGTGCAGCAGCATCTCCATAAGCACTGGGCCTGCTGAGCCCCCAGTCATGTTTTATGCACCATCATATGCACTGGCAGCAGTGGAAGTGGCTCCCCCAAAGCTTGCTCTGGCACCTGTTCTGTGTCAGGCAGGCCTGAAGCAGAACTCCTCTGGACCCATCCCCTGCCCCCTTGGCCTGAGGGCAGGCTCAGGCCTGGGCATGCTCCTTGCAGTGCTGCATGCAGGAGCCAGAGCAGTGCTGCTCACTGCAGAGCCTGAATGCCCTGCAGGAACTGCCTCCAGTTCACTCTGTAATGGTAGCACCATGCCCAGCTGGATGCATACCAGCTGAGAGTGACCTCTGTGGGCAGTGGAGCTGGGCAGCAGACAGGGGGCGGGGGTGGGGGTAGGGGAGACACCTTGCCCTGGGCTATGTGGTGACAGCACAGACCCTGCTGCCCTGGGGGTCATCCCCTGGATGAAGAAAGCCTCTTCAAGGGGATCTGCAGCCCCTTTGGGCTACACAGATCCTCAGCTCAGCCCAGCCAAGGCCTCTGGAGAGCCTTTGGAGATGGAGAGTGGTCTGCCAACTCCATGCCAGGCAGACCTTTGCCCCGAAGCTGTGGAGGAGAGCAGAGCTGATGCAAGAGCAGGTCTGCTACACAGTGGATGTCACAGCTCAGCAGGGCACTGCCAGGCTGTGAGACGAGCACACCAGGCACCTGAGAACATCTGCTGGTGGTGACCACTGGCAGGATATATTTCCTGCTCTGGGAGGGGTGCCCACGGCACAGCTATGCTGGCACATGCTCTGCATTGCCAGGAGCTTTGGAAGAGGCTGAACTGAAGATGTCCACAGCGCACAGCACTGACTCCAGGGGCTGGAAAGCAGGCATATACCAAACCATACCATACCATACCATGCCATGCCATGCCATGCCATGCCATGCCATACCTTACCACACCACAGGCTGGACATTTCATTGGACATCTTTTCCAGTTCTGCTCACCAACTCCTTGAGCCCTACCAGAAGCAATGACAGCAGGGCTGTGATCCTCTCACCCCTTGCCATGGCAGTCCTACCCTCCCTGTGCTGCCACAGGGTGACACTCACTGTGTGATGGCCTCAACTTCCCCACAGGTGCCTTTGTAACATTGCCCTATGCCATACTGGGTGCTGGTGGCCAGGAGCACCCCAGTGCCCTTCTGGGAGCACTTAGAGGGAGACTGCAGCCTGCATTCAGGTCCGATTGACCCAATGGAACCCTCAGCAAATTCTTCCCCTCAGGTCTGGCTTCTTTAGTGCCTAGGAACACTGGAGCAGAGCAGGCATCTTCTGTCTGCCAGCTCCCACTGCTCCCTTACACCTTCTCTCAGGTGTTTTGAACACCTGTGCTTCTCTTCTTCCCCTCTCCACCAGTTCCTTCTCCTGTTCTTTCCTCTCTGCCTCCATCCATGTGCTGGGATGCTTCATCAGGACAAGGCAGGATGCTGGCACAGCCTCCTGCTGCAGCAGGGCAGGGCATGCCAGGAGGAGTGTCCTGGCCACTCTGACTTTCAGAGCTCAGAAGAGCAGCTCAGTGGTCAGTGCCTTGGCGAGCTGGGGCCAGAGTGCAGCCAAAATGGTTTGGTGGCTGGAACACCTCAGTGAGCTCCCTGAGCTCTCAGCTGACGGTGTAAAGGTGAGCACAAGGCCAGGTGTGCTGGTTTGAGTATAATTAGAATATTTTAATAGAGAAAATTACACTATAGGCTGTGAAAGGAAAACATCATGAGGTCTACTTCAGTTATACACTTGCTAAGATTTGTTTTGGGAAAGGAACATAAACATAGCTAAGGCATTCTCTTTCTGTCTGTCTCTGGGCACACAGCACAGTGTCTGGGGCGGTCTAGCAGCTTCTGGCTCTGGCTCCTCTGCCGATTAATCTTCACTAACCACTCTTCTTCTAACCTCCCTGGCTGATCCTCCTAATTTACTTTGTGCATAAGGCAAACCTTGGGGTAAGGTACAGGGGTGGGGAGAAGGTGGAAGGGTGGTTGGGAGTCCCTCCTGGGGTCTCTGATTTCGGGGAGGGGAGTTGTGTTTCTGTATTGCCTTTAACTTGTCTATGTCTGTAACTATTCCTGTCTGTTGTGTCTATCTCTGCTTGTACATTGTGCTGAGCTGTAAATAGAGCTTCAGTCCTTAACTTCCAGCTGGCTGAGTTCTAGTATGGGGGGTTTTACAAAGTGTGTGGGGCAGGGAACTCCCAAACCATCACACCAGGGCTAGGTGGAAAGGTAAGCAAGGAATGGAGATGCTCAGGGCAGCCAGAGACTGCACTGCAAAGCCAATCTGAGCAGCAAGCATCAGTGGGGAGTTGCAGCCCACGAGCAAGCACAGCTCTACCCCACAGCCCACAGCTGTCCCCAGTCCCATATGCTCACATCACCACATCCTGGGGCTGTCACAGAGGGCTTGGGAGTTTGGTTCTGTGTGGTCTGCTCAGCAGGAGCTGTGAACTGGTCTGTGAGAGGCCAGAGATCTCAGGAGGCCCAGGATGGTTCACTGGAGTGCAGTGCAGGTGTGATGGCATCTGGGCTGCAGCCACCCCAGGCAGCCTCACTGTCTGATGCCAGCAGTTCTGCTGAAACCTTCAGTTGATGCCCTCCAGCTCACACCCTGTGCCCAGCAACTCCCTTTGCAGTGCCAGGCTCCCCGCTGTGTTTGGTAGCTAACAAAAGGTAGGGCTGGCCAGGAAACAAGAATGTGCTGGACATTTCTTTTTGTTTCACAATGAAACAGGACTGGTATTTTGGTGGCGGTGATGGAGGGAGGGGAAGAGAGGTAGCTGGGAGACATCCGCCCAAGCAGATCCAGCAGTGCCACCTTTTTAAGGATGCCAGAGGCCTATGATTGAAGGTCTGACCTGGGCAGCCTGGGATCTGGCCTTTTCTGCAGGAGGGGAAGCTTCTGCCAGGGAGCAGGAGCTGGGGAGGTTGCAGAAAAGCAGGTGGGAATACAGCCTAGGGCTGGAGACAGGTCCCTAAGTCTGTCCTGAGGAGCAAGGACCAGTAGATGCGGCCAGGAGGACTCACAAAGGTACAGCACAGCCAAGCTGCATCCAGAGCCATGGTGCCAGGGAAGCAGCAAGCACAGCACAGGTCAGATGGGGTTGGCAGAAGCTCTCCCCAGGGCAGTTTCTGCTTTGTTGCCAGGCAGCAGGGAAACACCTGCTGCTGAATCACAGCTAGGGCAACCAAGGGGCAACCAGGAGCCAAGTATCTGAAAAACCTGAACCCCCCAGTGCCATACTGGCTGTGTTGGCATACCAATGAGGCAAGCAGAGGACCACCTGGTGCAGACCCCTGAGTGCTGTGGGTATGGGTGGGATGTAGAAGCTTGAATGTGGTCCTGAACACAGGGAGAAGGGAAGATGGGTGCAGGTAGGCAGAGGCATATGGCTTGCCCCAGGGTGGTGTCCCCATGCCCTGAGGGTGCTCCCCAGCGTTCCTACTCCACTGGCCACCTGCTGTCTCTGGTTCCAGGCAGCCACCAGAGCAGATTCCTGCTCCTACAGCCTTGTTTAGCAACCAACAGCACCGGTTTGAACAGATGAGTTGCTCCCCTGGACGAAGAGATGCCCCCAGGGCAGCTACTGCTGGGCAAAAATTAGCAAGTGAAGTGCTGAGCTAGGAGGCAGGGAGCAGCTTTGTTTGGGAGCCCAAGTAACTGCTGTTACCTCGGGGAAGAGGGATGCAGTCCTGGGGGCCCTGCCCAACCCCAGGCATGCCGGTCTAGCCCTGAAACCAGGCTGAGTCTGAGCCAACCATGGTGGCAGGCTGCTATGAGCCCTTGCCAGCACATCCCCTGGACACTAACTCTACACTCCACATCACACCTGAGCAACAACCTAACCCTGATATAACCCAGCTGCCAGAGACAAAGGCATCTGACACCCCCACCCCCTACAGCAGCTCCCCTAGCAGCTTTTGCTGCCTTACCCTCATCACAGCCTGTGAAACTGCATCCTATAGGACTCCTCTCATGGCTACAGGCTGCAGCTGTCCCACATCCATCACTTGCTGCAGGCACTGCAGAGATCTCCACCCATGCAGTGACCTTGGTCCTCTAGATGTAGCTAGGCCCAAGCTCAGTGGATGTGTCCCCAGGGCACAGCCCCTCTCGTGGTGCTGGCTGCCCTGATCTGCAATCCCTGGGCACTGACTCCAGCTGGCTCAGGAGTCACTGCTCAAGGGCAGTGATCATGCCACTGTGCTTGGCACTGGTGAAGCCACACTTTGAGTACTGGTTTCAGTTTTGACCCCTCACTTCAAGAAGGGCATTGAGGAGCTGGAGCAGGTCCAGAAAAGGGCAACAAATCTGAGGAATGGTCTGGAGAACAGAGGTGGGGAGGAGCAGCTGAGGGAACTGGGGGTGTGCAGCCTGGAGAAGAGGAGGCTGAGGGGAGACCTCAATGCTCTCTGCAGCTCCCTGAGTCTGGAGCCAGGTGAGGGTTGGGTTCTGCTCCCCAGTCTCAGGTGATAGAAGGAGAGGCAATGGCCTGAAATTATGCCAGGGAAGGGTTAGGTTGAAGATAAGGAAAAATTTCTTTGCTGCCATAGTGGTCAGCACAGGCTGCCCAGAGAGGTAGTGGAGTCCCCACCCCTGGAGGTGTTCAAGAAAGGTGTGGTTGTGGCACTTGAGGACAGGGTTTGGTGGCTATGGGGGTGTTGGGTTGATACTGGACTGGGTGATCTCATAGGGCTTTTCTAGCCCAAACCATTCTCTGATTCTATGCAGAGAGATTCCCCCACCAAAAGGAAGCTTGTCCAGGTGTATTGATGCCAGGTGGTCGTTAGTCTGGCCCACAGCTGGAGAGCCCAAACTGCCCAGTGCTTTCCATGGCAGACTCTGGGTCCTCTGCAGCCTGACTCTGTCCATATCAAACCCTTCAGGAACAGCCAGCCCTGAAACCTGGGCATGAAGCCAGCCTGGGGCTGATCAGGGACTGGCAAGGGCAGTGCTAGGTGAAACCAGTGGGGAGAGGGTTTCTGGTCACAGCTGCAGAGATCCAGCTGCAGTGAACATCTCCCACAAACTTTCAAGGCTTTTTTTTTTTTTTTTTTTCACTTGGATGTTTTGAGGATGACCAGGACCCAGCAATTTACTCTGCTTTCTGTCTGCAGGCTTGTTCCCAGAGTCTGAATTGTTGATTCCCACCTTGACCCCAGGGAGGATACACCAAAGAAATGCCCCAGCAAAAACATGCTTCTCCCAGGAAAAAGGCCATTGGATAGTTTGAGCTAATTTTCTTTCTGGGTCAGGTGCTGCCTTGGCCCCAGACCTGAACTCTCTCCTCCAGCTTTATAATAGAATCACAGAATGGTCTGGGCTGGAAGTGACCTCCAAAGTTCATCCAGTCCAAGCCCCTCTGCAGTCAGCAGGGACATCCTCACCTAGATGAGGCTGCCCAGAGCCTTGTGGAGCTTCACCTACTCTCTGCTGGAGCCAGCCTCCATTCTTGTGCTGCTTGCAGCTCCCTTCAGATGGCCATGGGAAGGCATCTGGGACACCACAGCAGCAGTTATTCCTCCATGGGGTCTTCAGTCCTGCTCACTGGTGCTGAGCCAGAGGCAGGAGGGTAAGAAGGAGTGAGAGCAGCATGGATTGCAAGGAGCATGAAGAAAGGGCAGTGGGAGTGGGAGGGAGAGCAGGAGGTCCCAGGGAGGTGGCCTCTGCCCCATCTCCACCACATCGCGTTCCCATCACGTTCCCATCCACCTTGACCCGCTGCAGAGATGCCACAGTCCAGCTTAGCTGGAAAGTCAGGACAAGCTGCTGTGCTCAGGGACAGTTCATGGCCTGGCCCATGGCAGATTGGACATCTTCTGACCGGTCTGGCCAAAACCTCTTCCCTCACCCATTTCTCTCGTCCCACACACTGGCCACAGTTCAGCCACAGCAGCCTGCCTTGGGTCCCCAGCTCCCCGATAAGCACTGGCTAGGGCAAACCACCCTCCTCCCTAACTGGGACCAGGGAGCAGCTGTGGCCCATGTAGAGGCTGGACAGAAATCCAACTTAAATGCTCAAACTTGAAAGGCAATCAAGATACTTCTGTGAGAACTGCAACTGGAACACCTTTCAGCCTGAGACTGTCTGGTGGGAAAGGTCTCCCAGCAAAGCCCAGTGTAAGTGTGTGAGGAGACATAGTTTTGTGTGTGGGGAGAGATGGGTTTGCAGGAAAATCCTCGTTTGGCTGTGCTTGCCATGGCCACAAAATCCAGGCAGCTCCAGGAAGATTGAACAACCACAAACAAGTCTCTGCCATGCCAGAACTGGGGACCTCTGTGGGGCTGGCTCAGTGTGGCCATGAAGGTGGCTGCAGGGGTCCCTCTGTGTTCTGGGAGGGTGCATGGGTGTGGGACTGGGCTTGCTCACCCTCCTACAGGCCCCCTTGGCTCTTTACTCCAGAGTCCCCCACAGACTTTACAGAAGGTTGCAGAATCTAGTGCCCCAACCCAATTCTGTGCTCTTTCTGCTCCTGTGCTCTTGCCTGCCTCTTTCTCCTCTTCTGGCACAGGGTGGTGCCTATACAGCTGAGGGGTCTATGGACCCCTCAGCCTGTACCCTAAGCCCCAGTTTGGTGATGGCAGTGGGCTGACACGGGCCTGGCAAGGGCAGGGGAGGCAGTTCCTGCTGCTGCTGAGCTGGTTAAACATTGTCCTGGGACAGTTAGGTAATGCAAACCACAGCGGGGAAGAAGTGAAACTGCCTGGGCAAACAAAGTGTGCTTGGCAGGGCAGCAGCCTGCGTGACAAAGTGCTGCCTTCTGCTGCCAGCCTGCCAGGGTTATCTATTGATGGAGAGCAAACACCTCACCCACAAACTCCAGCCTGAGGGACAGCAGCCAGCTCCTATGAGACCTGGGCTGGGCCTGGGCCTGCCCTCCTTGCTATGACCCCTCCCTGGGCACACTGAGTGTCCCCCAGCACCGTCCTGATGCCTTCCTGCACCTCCATGGGCAGCCTGAGCCTCTCAACACTGTCCCCATCCAACCTGCTCCTTAAGGCAGCTCCAGGAGGTCAGGGATGGGCCTAGGGCACCCTCCCCTTGCTAAAGCCAGCAGACACCAGCCAGGATAACCTGTTCCCTAGGGAAGGTTATGCAAGGAACGTGACAGAAGTCTGGCTGCAGCCCAGACCATGGTCTGGCTTCTGGTTCACAACCAGGGATTGAGACCTATTTTTGTACCACCTTGATGGCCTCATCTCAGTATGTGGACCTGGAAGCAGCACAGCCTCAGGCCAGCAGGCTATTAGGCAGCAGACAGAAGACTTCCAGATGGTTTTTGTCATGCCCAGGATTCTGCATGGCTGCAGATTTAGTCCTGTGTCCTGCTGCATTGTTATGATGGGCAGAGCATGGCCACAGGAACCCAGACATCTCAGGTGGAACAGCAGAGCAACTCCTTATGTAAACAGCAGATGAAGCCACCCAAAAGAGGCTGGACCTGGTTCATGGGCAGCCCCTGCCCCAGGAAAAGCAGGTGGGCTGTGCCCTTGATGCCACTGCACCATCTTCAGGAGGTCCTCCAGCTGTTCCTGAGCCTGGGGGCTGCCAGCAGGACGCCAGGGCCATGGCCACCAGGAGTTTGAAAGCATAAGGAAAGATTTGCAATGGGGTCTTCAGTTCCCCAAGGCCTTGGACCCCTCTCTTGTTATCCACATCCTGTGAGACAAGGGCCTGGGCAGCACAAGGCTCAGCAGCAAGGATAGCCTAAGCCACCAGCCTCACCCTCAAGCTGAAATCAGCAGACTGGGGGTAGCTGCAGCTGCTGCAGCCAGAACAGCCCAGGGGGGACAGCAGCTGTGACCTTGCCTCGAAGGGCTTCCTTCTCTCTTGCTGTATGGGGTGAGTGGTTTTTAATTGCATCACATCTCCAGCAGTCATAAAGAGCAGGCACAGACCAAAGGCTGAGTGCTCCTGCCAAAAGGGCATCCCAGGCTTTGCAAGGCACTCTTACTGCCTAGGGGCACACCTCAGCTCCCATCCCACTAGCAGGCTGGTTCCCTCCTGAGTCACTCCAGGCAGAAAGATGTGGCCCTGCAGATCTGAGCAAGCTCCAAGCTCAAAAGAGGTCTCCCAGAGCCTTTCCCTTTGATGGTGACCAGGAGCTGATTAGTGGTATCTCTTGTAGGTCTCTCTCATTCAGCGGGGTCCTGTACAGCACCAAGAGGTTAGGATGGCAACAAGATCCTCTGGTGCCCAGCAGCACTCAGAACAATTCCAGCACTCCACACCTTGGGGTGATGGGTCGACCACTGCTTGCCAACCTCATGGCAGGGACATGTATGAGAGTTTGCTTGGCCTCCAACCCCATGAATGACTTCTTTCTGCCCCAGACATGTCCTGTGGGTTGGAGAGATCCTCTCAGCAGCCCTGGGCTAGCCTCCCAGCGCACTCCTGGCATGACTAGCTGAGGAAGGCTGCTGTTGCCATCAAGCAAGAAAAGGCAGGCAGTGTGCTTGGGCTGTCAACACTGCCATGCCTTAGCCACCCCCATCCTGAGGATGTGGTCCTTGAAGCACTCAAGATGAGGCTCCCAAATAGCCAGATTGGAAGATGAGCAAGCCCTGAACATAGTGCAGTGCCTGTGCTGTTTCTCTATGTCCCTTCACCTCTCAGAAGGGTGCACTGGCCAGAGAGGAGCTGGAGGTCCTCCCACAGCCCATGACCCCAGCCAGAATGGGGATCCTAGTGTGGAGGAAACTGAGCAAGCATCCCCCCAGCAGGCCACAGCAAAAGGGGCTCTGGGAGCAGGAATTTGCTTCTGGCTTGGAGCTGGTGCTCCAGGAAGGCAACTTCTGCAAAGGTGAGTGCCGAAGATGGGTATCTGGAGGGTCCTCAGAAGGGCCAAGCTTGGCAGTGGAGATCAGATGCCCCTGCATGCCTGGCTTTGAGACAAGGCCTCCTCACCTCCCACCAGCCCAGGGACAAGCAGCTCACCTTATCCTTCTTAGAAGGCTCTGTGGCCCTGTGCCAGGACGACCAGGCAAGTCCAGGCCATGACAGGCAAGAGGGATGGTGGCAAGTAGGGTTCATGCAATGGGACATCCCAGGTAACATGCATCTGGCCCCCACCATGTCTTTAAAAAAACAAGTAAAATGACAGGGAAGTACAAAAAAACCCCCAACCAAACAACAATTTATTCCTTTTATGTTCCCGCTGGAGAAGAAGGAAACCACAGGCACCTGCTGGGTGCCTGGTTGGGCTGGCATCCTTCTCCTGTGGCTGGCACAGAGCCAGTCTGTACCCCTGTGACACTGCTTCAGTCCAGCTGAGCATCACTACCTGCCACAAGAGACATGTGTGCCCTACAAAGCACAGCTCACATAGGAACATCTTACTCATGAAAAAATAGATCTGTACATTCATTCTGCCTTTGGGTATGGTCTTACATAAATTAGAAGCTGCTCTGGGGGGAAGGGCCTTGTCTGCAGACACAGCAATGCAAAGTGGCCCTGCTGTCCCCAGTCTTCTCCCCTCTGAGTGCTCTCCAGGGCCAAGTGGAGCTCCACAATGTTGCCATCTTCCCAGTAGGTGCCACACTGGGAAGCTGCTGCACAGCGAGGGCTTCACCCATCCCATGTGGAATGAAGAGGATGGGGGGTGCCTTCAGCAGGGCACAAGCAGCAATGGGGGAAGAGCCCAAAGCTGGGACAAGTCTGTCCGGTCACAGGTGACATGGTGGTGCTGCCTCTCTGCCCAGGCAGGAGGTGGGTGACAGCAGGAGACCTGTCAGGCTCTCACTGCGGTGCCAGCTGCCACTTGAATTTCTCTTCTCTTTTGTGTTTGTTCAAGCTTGAAAGCAGCCAAAGTCCCTGTGGATGCAGCTGGAGGTGCAAATCCAGCCAGGGAAACAGTAGCTTGCAGAAACTTACTGGAGCCAAGGCACCACCTTGGTGCTCATGCAAGGGGTTGAGTTTCACACCCTGCGCAAGGGCAGCAGCTTCCAGCTACAGCTGCTGGCAAAGCCTCCTCCAAGAAGCCTGTCTCAGGGCTGGCCCTTAGGGGCCTGTTGGACCCCAGCTCATCCAAACTCCTACAGATCCTTCTTCCTGCTGAGGACCTCCTCCTCCTTCCAGCCGCTGGAGTTCTTCCCGAACTTGTAGACCAGCCGCCGCCCATCCACCCGCTCCAGGATCTCTCTCTTGTAGTAATACCTGCGGCAGAGGGGAGCCGGTACTCTGCATGCAGCCTGCTGCCGAGCTGCTGCAGGGCACGGAGGGGTCTTCCCCAACCCTGTGGCGCAGGTGCCACCCTGGGGCGGGGGACACTCACCGCATGGCTCGGCTCAGCTTCTCATAAGTCATACTGCTGTTCTTTTTCTTCTGGCCCCAGAGCTGAGCCACCGCCTCCGAGCGCAGGAACTTGAAGACGCCCTCCCGCCGGTCCTCCCACTTCATCAGCCCCTCGTTCAGCTCGGGGTGGATTAGGATGTCCCGGATGAACTCCCACAGGTGGGTACCTCTTGGGGCTGGAAGAGGACAGCAAGCTGGCATAGCTTCCCTGCACTTCGGACCTCCCTGAATCCCCTTGCCAAGGGTCACGGAGCCCCGCAGGAGACAGCCGGCAGGCTGGAAGCTCACGTACAGTGCTTGCTCTTCCTGCTCTCCAGGCAGTCTCTGCTCTCCTTGCTGAGTTTTCGGGGCCGTCCCCGTTTCCGCTTGCCGTGTTTGCTGTCTCCTTTCTTGCTGCCTGCACAGACATGGGGACGCTCTGCAGAGGCTGCCACTAACCGCTCTCCCCTGCCCGGCACAGAGGTGCCCTCCTCAGGAGCCGAAGCACAGTAAGGAGGAAGCGTTGACGTTGGGAGAGAGCAGAGGCACAGGCACCAGAGAACCACTCCCTGACAGTCTACTCTCCCTGTTCTCTCCAGCCTCATCCCACCCTCTGTGCCACCATGCCTAGGGCAGGATGCTCTTCCTTCACCAAACCCTGCTGCTTCCCAGCTGAAATCAATACTGACCACAGTTTGCAGTGCCCAGGATTTCTGACTGTGACCCTCACCAGATGCCACCACCTACCCGTTCCCACCAAGCTCACTGCTGCCTTGCCTATCCCAGCTGTGTCCCGGTGCCTGCGCTATGACCATGCTCAACAGAGAAACTGACCCATGGTGCACAGTTCAGCCTCCTCTCTCCTTCCCAGTGTGGGGATGGATGTTCAGGTGTTGTCCCTAAATCATTGCCAGATGGGATGTGCTCTGCAGCTGCTGGAAGCACCCAGCAGCAATCCTTCCCCTCCCAGCTCCTGGCTGGAACCAGACAACTCACTGTCAAGGAAGAGCTTTGCTTCCATGGGGTCAAGGTCAAGGTCACTTCCACCGGAGTCTTGGGAAGTGGGACTGTGCAACATCGCAGGCCCTGCTGGCAAAGGAATAGGGCTCAGACCACCAAACGCTGGCATCTTAAGATGCTTTCCACTGCATTTCCCCCTACCTCAGGTCACTGAAGACAGCTTGTAAGACCCAAACCTGCCTGTGGTGATGGGGCAGTTCCCTACCAATCTCCCAGATCAGCACAAAATAAAGGGTGTTTTCCACAGGGCAAAACACTGACCTGAGACATCGGAGCTGCCTGGGGACATGGCGTCAGGGAAACAGGTGATGTCTGTGGGTAGGAAAGGGGTTGTGGGCTTCATGTCCTCCAGGGACTCCTTGGCACAGGGATCTCCCAGCTCTGGAAGGTGCAGAGAAGGGCAGAAGGAGTTGGCTGTGCCTGCACCACCACATGGTCACTAAGGAAAAGGCTTGGCCAGAGTCCCTCTCTTACCCAGGTGGCTGGAGTCCAGGAAGGTCTGTTGGGAAGTTGCATCCTCTTTTTCCAGCAGGTCAATGATCCAGTTCAGCTCATCAGAGGCTGCAGGGGTAGGAGCACTGGGATTAGTAATGATTATTTGGTACAGAGAGGAATGGTGCTCCTTACTGGGAGCTGAGCCCAGCCCTGCCTCAATTCTGTTCTGTGTCTCCACAACCCCTGGTGCAGTCTCCCTAGTGCAGCCTCCCACAGGCACCTCCTTCAGTGCTTGGGGTCTTGGGCTGGCAGGAGGTGGTCTCAGGCTCACGGTTTGAGCTGCCAGGCCTGGGGATAAAGGTGGCATTGTGACACTCACTGATCTCATGCAGGCGGTCGTAGAGCTCATCCCCCAGGGGCCCGAAGATGAGGCGCATCTGGTCACGGGTGCAGTGGCAGAGCGTGTGCCCGTCCATGTTGCAGCAGGAGAAGTCGATGCAGCTGGCATCGTACTTGTTCTTCTCCACATGGTAGCTGATCCACTCCAGCACTTGCACCTTGGTCCAGAAGTATGGCAGCTGACTGAACCACTCTGGCTTGTCTGCGAGAGACGAAGAGTGTGGCTCAGCAGCAAGGCAGCCATGCCAATGCCATGTACCACATGCAGTCTGCCAGCTGCAGCTTGTCATGTGTTCCGGGCTCCTGGTGGTCATGCAGGTCACTGTGGACCCTGTGCTTGGACGTCTGTGGCACTACCAGGTACTTAATTCCTGCTCCCAAGTCACTGGCCTTGCTCTGCCCTGCTTTTGTCCCGGGGGACAGCAACTACCTGACAATCCCCAGCCCTTTGGCTGGCTTCAGTGCTGCTTGTCCCATCTGTGCTGGGATCTGCTCTGCTCTGCTGCCTGGGCCTCCCTCAGGACCATCCTATGACACCAGTGGAGTGGGCATCTCGGCATCAGGACTGTACTTCTAAACTGCTCTCGTGGTAAGCCCTGACAGTCCATCCCGTGGGATGTGCTGGCGATGGAGGACAAGTCTCTTGCCCTCTGTACATATCTAATGTGCTCCAAGCAGATGCACCTCATGTCACCCAAAATCTCCACCAGCGACATTCTAACCAACACAGCCCTGGAGAAACTGAGGCATAGCACAAGCTGTTGACCTGTCCCAGTGGGACAAGGACCTTGCAACACTCTTCCAAGCCAGCTGTGCTGCCTTGCTGTTGACCTGCAATGCCAGCTTCCCTCCACAGCCACCACCGCTTCCCGCTCCTACCTGTGCTCTGTGCCACGGGCTGGCTGGCGGGAAGGCTCAACCCCAGGGTGCTGTCGTCTCCAAGGTGTCCCAGCATGTCCAGTGCTGGCTGCACCTCATCTGGCTGGTACATGGCGCTGATGTAGTTGGAGAATATGTTGCTGATCTCACAGGATCCTGCCATCGAGTTCTGTGCCGAGAGACGACAGTGAACTGCGGCCCCGTGAAGGCGAGGGGGACCCAGGTTCCCGGCACTGCCGGGGCTAGGCTGGGCGAGGCTGAACTCTCCCTCCCTCCACCCTTCGTCACCTCTCAGGTCACTTGTGCAGAAACTCCCGCCCAGCACCAACCAGGGCACGGGCCTGACTCACCACCAACCTGGGGATGGGAGCAAGGGAGGCCGAGCCGGAGCAAAGCAGGGACACAGCATTCCCATTCTTGTAGAAGAGTCCTGTCCCCAGCTGGCCCCACCAGCACAAAAGGACAGCACGCAGGGGGCACACAGGCTCTGGTGTGGCAGAGCCCTTCCGCAGGAATGGGCACGGCAGGACACGAAGCCGCCGAGCACTCTCCAACCCCATGGCACAGCAGTTCTGGGACGGGACCAGCCTCCTGCTCACTGCCCACCGCAGAGTCCCCTGTGCTGGCAGCTCCAGTCCTCTCAGCCAGTAGCAAAAATTACATCCCAGTAATCGCAACCAGCAGGGGCCCAAACCCCTGTCCAGCCCTTGTGGAAAAGCTAAATCCTGCTGTTTGCTTGACAAAAGCTGGAGGCCGGAGGAGACTCCTCCGTAGCTCCGACACTGGACCCCGAAAGCGCCGGCGGCCGCAACGGGGACAGGAGCGCAGCAGAGCCCCAGCGCACCTGCCGGGCACAGCCGGGATGCACGGGGAGGGGACAAAAGCAGCCGTCCTGGAACGGGGGGACATTAGCAGAGCCTGGATGAAAAAGGTTTTGTACCTTCTGCGCTGGTAGTTCCAGGAGGGGCAGCTAATCCCGAGAGCAGTGAGAGCAGGAGCGTGCCGTGCCCGGCCGCCAGGCACCGCAGCTGTGCCGGGAGGCTGAGCCGATGGGCAGGGCCCTGCCCCTGCCGCTTCTTTTATAGCCCTGGCTGCGTAACGTGAGCCGGCGGCCCGAGGGGAATTCCAGTCGCGAACGTTCAAGCTCCCAGCTCCAGGTGATTTGCATAATACGAGCCACAGGCCCTAGCCCAGCGCAGCCGTGACGGGAAATCTGGGCTGGCAGTTTAATCATTGCCAGGGCTCCTGCCCGCCACTGCCCGCAGCTTCACCCGCAGTGCCCCGCGGACTACTGCCCGCGCTCCAGTTTTCCCAACCCAAATTTGTTTGCTGGCAGCAGCAGACTCGCTGGGTGCCCGCTGCCAAGCAAACACACCCAGAGGGGCCAGAGCGGGCTCCGAGGGCTGTAGTTCCCTCCCCCTGCTCTGCCCGCGGCCAAGGGACTGGAAAAGCTGCTCTGGGCACCCCTCGGCCATGAAGCACCACAAGCTCGGGAGGGCAGCCCGGCCCTCATGCCAGGCAGGTGCTGCGCTCACATGCGTGTCTTGACTCCATCTCTCCTTGCACTTCACAGGCCCTCCCAAAGTGGGAGGAAAGAGACAGTGAGCAGCCAGTGTGTGTGGGCATGAAGCAGAGACCAGGTAGATGTTCAACTACTGCTGCTTTTTCTCTTGGGATGATTTTCTAACTGGGGAGGAGTCTGAGACAGGAATCAGAGCTCTGACAGTCCCTTCCCTGCCATTGCACATGCCCCTGGCACACGGACACTCACCAGGGACACATGCCAAGGGGCAAGGCAGGACTGTGGGATGCATTTGGTGAATTACCTTCTGGTGCCTCTTGTCCCTCTAGCCCTTGGGCATGGTTCTTAGGACCCTCTCTGGAAATGTTCCTGATGGATTTAGCTCTGTGCTGGCAAAAGAGCCCCAAGCCAGTCCAACAACCTGGCATCTATTTGCCCAGTGCTGCTACTATGCTGAGCGAGCCACATCTGTGCCACACATGGGCTCCCTCTAGGTCCCTGTCATACACCTGGTTTCTGGCAGCAAAACATCTCATGTTCCAAGATGATGACAGACTGTTGCAAACATCGGTGATCTGCCTCAGCCCATGAGCCAGCAAGGGTAGGGTGGCTGTGTGCCCCATCCTCCTTGTCATGTCACCCTGGTCTGCTGTGCCATGTTATGAGGCAGACAGGGCCAGTGTACCAATCAGGAGGAACCAGGTCACACCAGCTATCACCTGCCCCAGCCTCATTCCTCCATGGCACAGTCACGAGTGCTGAGTGCTGCCCAACCCTTTTGATTCCTGGGCACAGCATCCCACAGTGCAGAGAGATGTCCCCACAGGCATCATCAGCCTCTGCCATTGCTGCCACAGGGCACTGGGGAAGCCACCAGTGTTAGGCAGAGGCATCCTGAAGCCCATGTTCATCCAGAAGCTGAACCCATGGCTCTGATGGACCTGCCCCCCTGAATTGGGCTTCCAGAAACTTGTCCCTGGGGAAGCTTTTCGCACACACTGCTGAAATTCAGGTGGTTCTGAAGCAGGGTGGGACATGCCAGTTCTGTTGCATGTCCTGGACCACAGAGAGGACAGGTGGCATGGAGAAGGGAAATATTGCATCCGTGTTTAAAAAAAAAAGAGGACCCTGGAAATTACCAACCTGCCAACCTCAGCTTTGTGTCCAGGAAGATCCTGGAACAGAGCCTCCTGGAAGCTCTGCTAAACTCCATGAGGAACAGGGAGGTGGCTTGAGACAGCCAGTATGGCTTCACTAAGGGCCTGACCAGCCTGGTAGTGTGACTGCGCAAGTGGGCAAGTGAAGACCAACAGATGCCATGCATCTGGACTTCTATAAAGCCTTTGGCACAGTCCCACAGCACCCTTCTCTTTGAGCTGGAGAGATGTGGGTTTGGTGGGTGGAGTGTCCAGGGGATAGGGAATTGACTGGATGATGGCATCCAAAGGGTAGTGGTCAATGGCTCAATGTGCAGATGGACACAGGTGACAAGTGGTGTCCCCCAAGGGTCTGTGTTGGCACCAGTGCTGTTTAGTGTCTTCAGCAATGACATGGGCAGTGGGACTGAGGCACCCTCAGCACGTTTGCAGCTGATACCAAGCTGAGTGGTGCAGCTGATAAGACTGAAGGACAGGATGGGAGCCATCCAGAGGGACCTGGACGGTCTGGAGAGGTGGCTGAGGAGAACCTCGTGAAGTTCAGTAAGGCAAAGTCCAAGGTCCTGCACCTGGGTCGGGAAAGCTCTCAATATCAATCAAGGTTGGGGAGTGATGAGATTGAGAGCAGCCCTGCAGAGAAGGATTTGTAGGTGGTTGAGAAGCTGGACAGAAGCCAGCAATGGGCACTGGCAGCACAGAAGGCCAAGGGCAGCTTGAGCTGCATCCAAAGCAGCATGGCCAGAGGTGGAGAGAGGGTATCCTGCCCCTCTGCTCTGCTCAGACCTCACCTGCAGGGCTGAGGCCAGCTCTGGAGCCCTCAGCACAGAAAAGGACACGGACCTGCTGGAGAGGATGCAGAGGCCACAAGATGATCAGCGGGCTGGAGAACCTCTGCTGTGGGGTCAGGCTGTGAGAGCTGGGCCTGTTCAGCCTGGAGAAGAGAAGGCTCCAGGGAGACCTTAGAGTTGCCTGCCAGTACCTGAAGGTGACCTGCAGGCAGGCTAGGCAGGGGCTGTTCAGAAGGACCTGTGGGAACACACCAAGGGCAATGGTTTGGAACTGGAGCAGGGCAGAATTAGGTTGGACATCAAGAGCAAGCTCCGCACAGTGAAGGTGGTGAAATACTGGAACTGGTTGTCCAGAGAGGTGGTGGAGGCCCCAATCCTGGAGACATTCAAGACCAAACTTGATGTGGCTCTGAGCAACCTGATCTAGTTGGAGATGTCTCTGCTGACAGGGGACTTGGACAAGATGACCTTAGAGGATTCCTTCCAACCCAATGCATTCTATGATTCTGTGACTTTATTGAGGAGTCTCCATCCCACCCAAGGCTCTCCCTCATGCCAGGGAATCTGATCAGATGCTTAATGGGGCATGGACCACAGACATCATCCCCTTTCCCAGGTTTCTTTTCTCTGCAGACCTACAGCACACCCTGGGAGAGTGCCAGTCAGTCCATGCACCTGGGCTATGCCAGGTAGAGGTGCCCTCAGTGGATGACACCCCTAAGTCTGATATGCTGTGAGCTCACTGGGCCCTCCTGAGGTTCAGCCTAACCCTTTGCTTAGGAGCCAGACCAGCAGACCCAACCAATCCTCCCCACCACCTTGCAGAAGCCTCTGGCTTTACAGACCTGGAGAATTGCCCTTCCACCTGATTGATGTGTCATAACCCAAGACATGGGGAGAAGACCACAGCCAAGGCATTCCCTGGAGATGCTGCGACTGTGCCAGGAGCATGGCAGAGATAAGCTTCTCCTGGGATGTCCCCATCCCCTCCCCAGGGCCACAGGACAGCAGTGAGCTGCTGGATAGTGCTCATGGGACCCTCCACTATCAAGTAGCAGCCACAGCACTGATGGACCCAGGGCAACTCCTCCTTGAACCTGAGGAAAGATGGCCACAATCTCATTGG
This sequence comes from Eubucco bourcierii, assembly GCA_013396675.1. Taxonomy (NCBI): domain Eukaryota; kingdom Metazoa; phylum Chordata; class Aves; order Piciformes; family Ramphastidae; genus Eubucco; species Eubucco bourcierii. The sequence goes on from VWZE01005850.1 coordinate 144,772, forward strand.
CAGAGCCAGTGGCTCTCAGGGATGTGTCCTTGCTGTTCCATTGCTGCTGGTCTGAGCTCTCAGGGCACCTTCAGGCATGTGAGGAGCATGACAGAGTGTTGCCAATCCAGGCTTGGCATCTCGCTGCAGTGAGAAAGAGAATGTCATGAATTCGGAATGAGCTGGTGACAGGGGAGCCACAAGACAAGACTGAGGCTATCTGTGGTGCAGCAGGTGGCTGGCACACCAGGCAGCAGAGGATTCTGCTGATGTCCATGGTACCCCCATGTGTGTTTACCGTCGTTGCACTGTGGTGTGGCTGTAAGCATGAAAGTTTACACTAGGATAAGCCATAACCCAGGCTAAAGGTGACACAGGACATAGTGCTGGGAGACTGGCATGGCTCTGGGCACTGGCAACCCTTCAGAGACAACCATTAGAGATGGCCTGGTACTGCTCTCAGGATGGGCACTGCAAGGTATGTTCTGAGCCCAGGGCTGGGGCTCCCCAGCTCTCACCCTGCAGCAGCAGGTGTGGGGTATCCCCACACAGGAAGTGGGGGCTGTGCCAGAAGGAACTGCAACCAGAGTGGTCAGTGTGGGCACAGACCACGGCTGGCACCTCCCTGCTCAGTTGCTCTGTCTGAGCAGTTTAACCAGCGTTGGCTGGCTGGGAGAAAGCAGTAGGGGGTGCCTGGGGTGCAGCTCACTGCCCCCCTCCCCACCTCCACCACCCGGGGCTGGGGCAGGCTGGGTGCCCAACACCTTATGGGGCGCAGGCTGGTGGCCAGAGTCGGTCAGCTCTGGGTACTCAGCGGACATCAGACGCTGGCACGGGGGTCGACCCCCGCAATCTGTATCTCCCATCCCATCATCTCCACCTGAGCAGCCCGGGGGCCGGGGTGTGCCCTGCTGCCGCCAGCTCCAGCAGCACTGCCAAACCCCAGCGCCGCGGTCGTGCAGCCAGAGCTGCCACCTGCTGGCTGGCCCCAAGGCCAGCGCTCCCCTCGGCCAGAGGGGCATGCCCGGGGCACCTGCCGTGTCCCCTAAGCCCAGGTTCCAGGGCAGCCGGATGCACTGAGGGTCGTGCGAGCGGATTGGGGCACAGCACCTTTCCGCAGTTCCGGGACCCTGCCAGCTTGGCGACCTGGGCACTTCTCAGAGGGGTGTTGCAGTGCTGCTGACTTCCCTCATCCTTGCCCGCAGAGCAGCGGAGCCAGCACAGCCGAAGAGTTGCTGCCCCACACCGTCCCCCAGCGCAGGCACCGCCGCAGCCTCGGTGGCCGTAAGGACGGTGAGCTCCTTCCTACAGCACAGGGATGGGCTGCAGCAGCACCACTGGCCCCAGCCTGCCCTCAGCCCCTTTGCCAAGTGCATCCTGTTGGCATGGGCAGCTCCAGCCGTGCCCTTCCCCTCTTCAAAGCTCTGCTGCTTTGTCTCAGGACATTTTATTCGTGAAGAGAAAAAGGCAAGGACCAAACACAGCCATTGAAAATCCACTATGCCATCGAGAACTTACACTATGTACAGCAGCACAGCCAGATACAAAACCTATCTACACACCTTGGCCTCCGACAGAGCCAGACCCGGGCTGGACTGCACCTCACACCAGAGGGAGCGAAGCCCTCGCAAGAGGCTGGCCTCGGGAAGCAGCTCCCGGCAGAAGGCACCGGCAATCAGCGACACTTGTGCGGCAGAGAGGGGACTGAGCTGCAGCCGCCCCAGCCCTGCCGCGGTGCCGGCCCCAGGCTGCGACCAGTGTGGAGCAGCATGTAACCGGGGGCACAGGCAGGGTGGAGGAGAGAACAAGCCCCCGGAGGTAGGAGGAAGGTGCAGAGTTGTGCTTTTCTGGGAGTCAAAGCCCAGGAGTCCAGGCCAGGGCCCAGGGGTGAGGGTTGTGCTGGGCTCCCTCCTTGCTAGAGCTGGAGCACCACGGGGAGAAGGGCAGGCCAGGAAGTATGTTCTTTCCTCAGGAGGGTGAGGGAGGATGTGCAGGGATCTTACCTGGACCCCATCCAGTGTGGGACAGGGAAAGAACTGGGATAGGGGCACTGGGAGAGCACCCTGGGAAGCAGGCATTGGTTCTGCAGCACCACGGCAAGAGGCAGCATCTGAGACCCCAGAAGAGCTGTGCTTGGAGGTGCTGGGGACAAAGGTATGGCCATACCTGGGGAGGACAGGATCCTGGTGCTCCAGCTCCCTGCAGCTGGCCAGACTGACAGAAGTGCTGCCAGTCTGTCCTTTTGTGCCATAACAGCTATGTGTGCCAGGGAGGGAGAGTGACTAGGCTCCCTTGGGTGAGCTCATAAGAAGCCAAGTGAGGCTCTGGAGTCACCCCACCCTTTTTGTACAAAGCTCAGCTCTGGGCCACCACTATGCTCTCAGCAAAGGCTGGAGCTGGCCCCTGTGTGTCGGAGGGAGAAGACTCATGGAGCAAGAGTCAGGGCCTGGGAACAGAAGCATCAGCCAGCAATCTGAGGAAGGAAAGGACCTCCTGGACTGCAGGTATCATCACATCCTTGACACAAAACATGGCACCCAAGGGTGAAGCAAAGCAAGGTGCAGGGGGCAAAGGCAGCAGAGGGCTGCAGCAATACTGTGGTGCAGGTCCTGAGCCCGGGGAAAGTGCCCCAGCACAGTGCAAAGGGATGAAACAGCTTTGCCTGCTTCCTCCAGCAGGCAGTCTGCCCTCACTGTCATCCCAAACCCCATGTCTGCCTTGGGTACTCAAGCCTACAGCCCCACTTTGAGTTTTGAAGGACCAGAGTCCAAGGGACCACCCTTGCTACACACCCCCAGCAGGTTGGGACCTTGTGCTTTAGTCTTTGAGGGCACCTGGCCTCCCAGGATGGCAGCATGACTCAGAGCTGTGAGTCCCTTCCCAGACTCCATTCTGCCAGAGGAGTGGGGAATGGGCCTGTGCCAGTTTCTCAGCCTCAGCAGAGGACTAATCTGGGAGCTCCAGGGTTACTCTGGTCTATGTTCAGTGCCTGGGACAGAATCTAGATTCGGCTACATTTTGGGGGTGAAAAATCAAACATTACACATGACAGTCAGCTTTTCTTACAGGCCATCCCCATCCTGGACAGAGACTTCTCTAGCACTAGCACCCTGCTGCACCAGGCTGCCATCAGCTCATCACCTAGCACTGCCAACTTTGCATGGACATAGCCAACACGAGGGCTTCACTGCATCTACAGAAAGAATCTGTGAGAGCAGAAACTGAGTTGAGCCTTTCAGAGGTTCCTTTCCATCCTTCAGAGACATGAGGGATCACTTTCAGGCTTCAAATCAACTCAAATCAACAGCAACAAGGCCAAGCCTCAGTGCTGTGACTCACTGCAAAGGTGAGAGCTGGTGCGTGGAGAGAGCAGAATGCTGAGCCTGCTGTGCTGCCCAGGAAGAGGCAGAGAGGGGAACATGAGGGGTGGCTCAGACATGCAGCAAGGTGAGGGTGAGGCCACGTGTCCCCAGGATGAATTCAAGTGTCAACATGATAATAATAACAATAATTAAGAGAAGAAAAAACTAAATCCACAAACTCCCGACAAAACCTAATGACATCAGCACCCAGCTTGCACCCTGAGGTAGCTAAACCAGACCAATATGCAAGAAATGCTCTCCTGCATGGGAAGTACCACCCCACACAGACACTAGGAGATACACACACAATGCTGTGGGACTAGTCATCCCTCACATCACATAACACACACCTCTGGACAGCTGCTGCTGTGACACTGTACCCAGTTTCCTCCACCTGCAGGCTGCAGAAGCCTGGAAGAGCCCTCAAGGTGCTGCTTGATGTAGCAGTGAGGTGAATGTTCAGCATCACCCAGGACAGGCCACTCAGGCCTGGGCAATGGGGCAAGCACTTGCAGCCTACACAGAGGAAGAAACTGGTAGCAAAAGGCAGGGCAGGTCTGACCCTGAGCCTCTCCAGAGCAGGTCCCTTCAGGGACTTCAGCAGGGATCAGCAGGAGGGTGCAGGTCAGGCACTGGCAGGTCTTGGTGCAGACACTGATGCCCACGTGGTGCACACACACCCTCCCAGCCTCCCAACCCTCTGGCCAAACAAAGACTAAATCAGCTGAAGAATGGGGAGAGAAATCCTCCCCAAGACAGGCTTGGGGGGTAATACCTCCTGCAGCTCCCACATCTGTGCATTCCTCTGTGAACCAGGGCACTTGGGACCAGGGTTTGCAACCCATTCCTCAAGGTGTTCCCAGTGCAGCAGGCTCCAGCCTGGGCCATCCTCCAGCTGTTCTTTGCCTTGCTGGGTCCTCTCTGGCTCCTGGATTCATGGAGGTCAAAACTGAGCTATCCCCCTCTGAGGGATAGAGCTGAGAGCAGAGCCTGGGGAAGGAATTACAGCTTCCAGCACCCAGTGATGGCAAAATGAGATGGGCACAGGCATGGGCCCTGGCTGCATTGCTCTGTGACCTCTGTTCTTGATTCATTTGAAATGCTGCAGGAACCCACCATACAGCCTCTGCTGAAGGCCAAGGTGTCAAGAGCATGGCAAAGCAGCTGTGCCACTCCCCAGCACAGAGCAGGGTGGGGAAATGGGCATGAGCCCAGGAGCTGTGGGTCAGCTGAGTTTGTAACTGGGGCTTGGAGAACGTCGAAGGGGACTGCAGTGGATTTATCTGGAAGGTGTCTGGTGGAGATCTTCCCAGGCTTGCTGTGCCTCCAGAGCAAAAGGAAATCAGGGGTGCACACCTCCAGCTGCCAGGGACAGGTGGATGGAGGATGAGGATGGGACTACCTGGAAATCCTTCTGCAGACCACCCACAGCAGTGAAGCTGTCCTATGAGTTACATCTCCAAGGAAGGAGCCCCTCTATGCTGTGGTCCTGGCCAGCAGACACCAATTGTCCTCCTGGCTGTGGAGTGGAGAAAGATTCCTGCAAGAACCAACCCCAGAGCCAAGAGGGACAGAAGCAGCACATCACATCAGGGGCCACAGGAGCCCATAGTGGCAGGAGGGAACTAAAAGTCTCTGAGGAGGGGCCAAGGAGCTCTGATCCCCAGAAGTCCTGGCAGCTGTTACAGCAGAGTGGGTGAGAAGAGACAAAATGTTTCCTGGTCACTAGAAGACCATCAAGAAACCTCAGCAGGAGGGAAGGTGGAGCTGGCAGTGTCCCATGGAGCTGTGTCTTCACTGTTAGAAGCACCAGATGGGACATTGTCCACCTCCTGGATCAGGCACAAAGAAATCCCTGTCCCTGGGCTGAGCCGTAGATCACCAAGACTTGACAGCGAGGCAGAGGCACCCCCCAGCCTCCTCTCCTGCCAGGGTTTCCAGTCTGTCTGCAGGTCCTAGTTTGATCCCACTGGTAACCTCCTCCCGCTCCAGAGCTTCACTGTCAGGTCGCTGAGAAGCAAAGGCCATAGGGACAGCGTGACCCAGGGATGCCTACAGCAGCCCCCTAGGCACGCTGCAGAGAGGCACTGCAAGGAGGAACAGGCTGCCCACCCCCAGCCCACGGCAGCATGCAGCCCAACAGAATCCCAGGCCCTTTGGCATTGGCAGGAGATGTCCCTGGTTTGGGGAGCAGGCAGGGCCTAGTGTGGTTCAGCCTCCAACTCACTCCACCGGCAGCATTTGGGGACAAAGAGAAACCCTGACCTCCAGGGATGATCCTGACATTAGGGCTCCAGCACCCCTTGGATCAGCTCTAACTAGGTCAAAGCAGAGACACCACAGGGAGCCATTGTGCTGGGTGTCCCCAGGGCATGGAGGCTGCTGCTGTACTGGGTGTCCCCAGGGCATGGAGGCTGCTGCTGTACTGGGTGTCCCCAGGGCATGGGGGCTGCTGCTGTGCTGGGTGTCCCCAGGGCATGGGGGAGCTGCTTCAGGGGTGGTTGCTGACTCCCACCCCACCACCCATGCAAAGCTGCAAGCAGGCCACAGCTACCACAGAGCTGCCCCAGTAGAAGTGGGCACTCAGGAGGGAAAAAATGAAGAAAAGGAGGGGTGTGGCTGGGACAAGGGACAGGTGACTTCTAGCAAAGACTTATCAAAAGTGGGGAAAAACGCAAAATAGTTTCATACCGTGAAGAAGCAGCTCAGACCAGAGGGAAAGAGAGAAAAAGAGACAAAGAGGAGCAAAAGCAAGCAACAGAGAGAAGGGCAGAGGGAGAAAGAGATGGAGAGAAAGGAAAGACAGAAGTGCATGAGCAGGAGTCAGGAGGAGGGTCAAGGCAGACTAGTAGCACGGCCCTTTATGGCAAGGACGCGTCGTGGAAGGCAAGGGGTGAGCCCAGGCACGTAACTCCATAACTTTACCCGGCAGTCACTGTGGCACAGATGGGTGGTGGGGAGGAGGAAAGACAGAGACAGAGAAAAAAGGAAGGGAGAAAAAGGACATGGTCGAAAAGAGGATATCAGTCTTGCTGCCAAAGCGCTCCCCAAGAGCAGTAGAGGATGCCTAGCCCCAGGGAAGAGCAGTCCTTGCATGGAGGATAACCCAGGACACTGTCAGAGTGTGGGCAGAGAATAGCTCTTGGCACTGCAGTGGGAAGGCTGTGCCATGGGGCAGGCTAAGGTGGCCGAAATGAGACAAGGGAGTGGAGGGACGAGAAAGCTGTGAGAGTTCCCTCTGCCTTCCCTCCCTGCTTCCTGTCTGCTTAGCACAAATCCACCTAGTCCCAGGGAAGAGAGTTCAGCCCAGGGGGCTCCCACCTCCCGGGGGCTCTGGGGAACAGAAATGCTGAGGCTTACCTGGAGGCAGTGAAGATGTGCTTCGAGTTGGTGCAGATGGCATTGATAGGGCTGTCATGCCCTTTGATTTCCCCGACTGGGGTGAAGGTGTCCACATTCCAGACTTTGATCACACCTCCTCGGCAAGCACTCAGCACCATGTGGCGGCCAGGGATGAAGGCCAGGGCACAGACCCAGTCTTTGTGGGCATTAGGGATTTGCTGTAGGTGTGGGCACAGAGAGACCATGACTATCTCACCTGCAGCATGACCAGCAGCCTTATGCACCCAACATGGGATCACAGATCCTCACTGTTAGCCCAGGGATGATCTAGCCTGTGGGGCCAGCAATGCAAAGTCAGAGAGCTGAGGGGGTGGATTCAGGAGCCAGGGTTTGGGTCGTTCCTCAGGCAGGAGGCAACAATCATGTCTCCAGAGAGAAGCAGCACCCAGCTGATGCTGCAGCCTGTCTGCCAGGCAGAGCTGGCAGTCCTGAGTGCCCCACAGCACAGATTTCTGGGGACACAGAGCCACCTCAAGGTGGTCTGCCAGATTCCCAGGAATGGGAGTCTCGTCCCTAACTAGCTCAGTGCAAACCAATGGCACCAGGTACCATCTGTGCCCCATGTTACCCCAAGGACTGTGCTGTATGCTCTCCTCCAGACCTGGATGAGTTCCTGCTGCTCCAGATCCCACTTCTTTATACCGTTGTCCCTGGAGCCGCTGAAGAGGACATCCCCCTGGATGGCCAAACACTCGATGCCATCATAGTGAGGGGGCTCAAAGTTATGAGTGGGGGCGATGTTGCCTACCGTGCCCTCAGCAATCTCAAACACCTGGGGGAAAAGGAGGTGGAAGAGTACAGGTAGCACTACAAGCAGTGCCAAGTCTCTCTTGGCCATCACCCTGTGTGTTCTAGACTCAGAGGGATGCTGGAAAGGGGAGTGGGCATTGGTAAGTGGAGGCTATTTTAGGGCTTTTCCAGAGGCCTCTTCCAGAGGTCCTGCCTCCATCAGAGGAGGTCTGGCACCAGAGCCAGCCCCCAGTCTGCTGCATTTCACTCCATGAACCAAGCTCAGAAGAGTGGAATTCTGTCTCACTCATCTCACCATCCCTCTTCACTCCCCTGGTGCCAGCTCCAGTTCAGTCTGCTAAACACTGGCAAAAACGTAACAAGAAGGGGCAAGCTTTTGCTGTGCTGCAGCTGTGAATGAGCAGGCACAAAATATCTCTATCGGGGAGAAATAAGCAGAGCAGAGTGAGCTGCTGCTCTGGGGTAGCCAACACATGCAAGTACCAGTCCCAGAGCCCAGGAGATGAGAGAATGCAAATCTATCTCCAAAGCCACAGTGAATGAGCCAAGGGCAAGACCTGGGATGAGGAGAAATGCAAAACCCTTACATGCAAATGTGAGACCAGAATCTAGGCTCAGACTGCAGGATGAGAGAAAAGCTCTTAGGAGCTGCCAACATCCCCCCAGGACAGAGTGCTCTGCCCTCCCAAGGGGCTCACCTTGACATAGTGATCCTTGGAGCCTGTGACCACCAGGTCGTGGTTGCTGCCAGTCTGGTTCACTGTCAGGCACATCACAGGCCCGATGTGGCCACTCAGCTTCCCCACGGGCTGCAGCCTGAGTTGAACAACCTGGGTCAGCCTGCCAGCCCCCTCCCAGATGCCAAAGCTCCTCCCAGGCAGAGACTCTTACAGCCCTGGAGGCCCCCAGCAGGGCTTGTTCCCTCTGAAGGACAGTGAGCAGGGCCACTCCTCTTCCTAGTGATGCCAGAGGTGGAAGGCAGCCTTGGGACATGCCAATAGCCACCTGCAGAGCCTCAGCTACAGTAACAGGTCAGCAGCCCAGTGCCCACCTGGCAGGGAGGTGGGCAAGGTGGAAACCAGAGCAGTGCTGGTTAGCCCACAGGTCTCCTAAGTTCACAGATAAACTCCCTACCCCAAGTAGTTCCACTGATGCTCATCACAACTTGGGTCCCATAGGAAAGGGTCCTGAAAGTCCTTATTGCGAACAACTTCCCTTGCTAAAAAGGCTTTCACTTGCCCTGGGTGGTGTCATTTCAGCACACCCTCCCCCCCCAACCCCCCCCCCAAAAGCAGACAGTGTTCCCTCAGCATCCCTGAGCAGTCCTGCCCACCCGAGCTCCAGCTCTCACCTGCTCAGCTCCCAGATGCGGACAGAGTTGCCCGTAGCAGCATAGAGCATGGTGCCAGTGGGGTTCAAAGCAATCTGGTTGATCTGGTGCTCGCCCTGCACGCTGGTCACAGTGCGGCTGCTGGTCCCAGCGCAGGCATCCCCAGAGATCACCTGGCCAGAAGAGCTAAGGAGAGAGAGGTGAAGGGGTCAGAGCCACCAAGGTCCTGCTGAGGAACTGCACTGGGCTGTCCACTCCAGGCTGGCACAGGTGGGTCCTACATCAGGGAAAGACCCTAGAGGTGTCACAATGGTATCAACAGCCTAGAGCAGTGCCCTGCTGGCAGAGGGAGCCAAGGATGTCGAATGCATGCATGGCAAAGTATCCTGCTCTGGTTTCCATTTGAGAGCTGCTCCTATCCCATTCCTCTTTGCTTCCTGCAGGAGGAGCAGGCTAGTGCTGGTAGTCAGCACAGGGCCCATGCTCCATGGGAGAAATACCTTCGGAGCAAGGTAGATGAGCTGAGGTTGGATAGAGAAAGGATCTATATGCTGGTGCAAGCTCATAGCCCTGGCCTAACATAAATATCTGAGCCCTGCTCCAGACTGGCAGGTCACAGCTACAGACTGTCCCATGCTCCCTTCCTGACACCCATCTCCTCATAAAGATCTGATCTTGTGATTTACTCAGCTGCAGTGATGCTAGGGGCAGCACCTCCTGCGTGGAGCTGCTAGCTCTCCTGGCCACTTCACAGAAGTAACTGCAAACCTCTTCAAAGCTCTTTACCCTGAGCCTTCACTGCAGGAATTCACAGAATTAACCAGGTTGGAAAAGCCTTTCAAGATCATCGAGTACAACCTATCACCTAACACCTTCTAATTAACTAACCCATGGTGCTAAGTGCCTCATCCAGTTTCCTTTTAAACACCTCCAGAGATGGGGACTCCACCACCTCCCTGGGCAGCCCATCCCAATGCCAATCTCTCTTGCTGTGAAGAACTTCCTAACATCCAGCCTGAACCTGCCCTGGCACAGCGTGAGGCTGTGTCCTCTTGTTCTGTCCCTGGCAGCAGAGCCCAACCCCAGCTGGCCACAGCCTCCCTTCAGGTAGTTGTAGAGACCAATGAGCTCTGCCCTGAGCCTCCTCTTCTCCAGCCTGCACACCCCCAGCTCCCTCAGCCTCTCTTCACAGACCTGTGCTCCAGGCTCCTCATCAGCCCTCGTGCCCTTCTCTGGATACATTCCAGCACCTCAACATCTCTCTTGAATTGAGGGGCCCGGAACTGGACACAGCACTCAAGGTGTGACCTGACCAGTGCTGAGTGCAGAGGCAGAAGGACAGTCCTGGTCCTGCTGGCCACTCTGTCCCCAGCCTGTAGCACTGCATGGGTTTGTTGTGGTGTTACTGGTTAAGCCTTCTGATGGTGAGAAGGGGTGGTCTGGAAACATGACTGAAGGTGCCCCTGACCCTTCCTACTGGGAAGGTCCCTCCAGGTCAAAGGTTAGGTCACTTCCACTAAGAAACAGAGGAACTTCTTGTTCACTCTCTGCCTCCTGCCTGGCCTGACCAGCACCTCCTTGGTGCAGCTGCTCCTGATTAGCCATGTGGCCACCAAACCACGGGGCTGAGCAGCTACCTCCTTCAGTCCACCTCGGTCCAGGCAATCCCTTGGATTTGGTTTGGTATATATTTTTGCATGTGTTTTCCTTCCCTTATACCTTTGTAACTCCTTAACCTTAAATATCTGTTGTTTATTGTTAAAGTTTTTAACTTCCAAAATCGGTGCTTACCCCTTTCACTCTTTCTACCTAATTTCTGTCAAAGGGGAAAAAGGGGAGTCATCCTATTAATATTATTTGCTCCACTGGGATTTGTGACTCCAGGAAGCTAAACTAGAATGTATGGGCAAAGTGCAGAAGCCCCCACAAGCCCACTCACCCCATGCTCCCTCTCAGCCTCCCTGTCCCCAAAGGATGCAGCATGGTAAACTGGAACTAAGTCAACTGGTACTAGGTTCTGTCCCCAGCCCCAGCAGGTCCTGGGGATGGGATTCTGCCAGGTCAGAGATACCCAGAGTCCCCCTCAGCTGCTGCTGCCTGCCACATACGTGAGAGTGCGGATGCAGCGGGCAGAGTCGCGGATGTCCCAGACCTTGATGTAGGAGGTAGACACGGTGAACACCAGCCCCGTGTGGCTGCAGTACTTGATGGAAACCACATTGTTTGGGTGACCCTTCAGGGAAGCAATTTCTTGGCCTGTCACCAGGTTCCACATTTTGCAACTCCGGTCTGCAGGAGGAAGAACATAGCCAGAAGTGCCAGGTTGCAGGGGTGCCACCTCTAAGGGCATGGTGGGTTGAGGGCAATGCCCCTTCTGAGCATTCCCTCCCTCCACCCATGGAGCCAGAGGAAAGTAACAAGGCAGTGCAGGGCAAGGCTCAACACCGAGGGCAGGAAAGAGGGCCAGGAGGAACCATCCTCATGGTGCCTGGCACTTCACATGCCTGCAACCCCCACATTCCCCATGTCCATCACACACCTTTGGAGCCGGTGAAAAGCAGCTCATCAGTGGCATCCAAGCAGAGCACAGGCTTTGTGTGTCCCTCTGCCACAGAGACACACTGCAGCGGGGCTGTCCGGGCATTCTTGGTGCCACCCACAGGGTTAATGATGCCCCTTGCATGGGAAAGAAAGAACAAGTACAGTGGAGTGTGTGGAAGGGCAGCTGTGTTGCATAGCCCCAGGGGCAGGGGAGAACAAGAGTTGCCTCACCCCAAACATCTTCCCCTACCTGGCAGTGCAGTGGTTCTCTCCACCTGAACTTGCCAGGTCTGACCATTGGTCTGCCTGGAAACCCAGTGAAGCTCCCCAGGGGCACCCCTTGTCTAGCGCCTCTGCCTCAGCAAGACTGAGAAAAGGAGAGCTGCTCAGGGGCTTCTGCTGTCCTGCTGAACCTCTCATGCCTGGTCAGCACAGAGCCAAGGAGCCAGTAGACCCAGCTGACTGTGAGACTAACTGCATCTTCTCCAGCCTGAGGCTCTGGGACAAATGGTTCAGGGTACAATACCCAGCAGCCCAATGCAGTCTGCCAGTCTGTGACTGGTGATATTTGGAGACAGGGTCTCACTTCTCTACATAAGGCCAGCACAAGGGTGATGAGACAGAAGCAGCATTTGCACCCAGCACCCCTGTGGCAGTGGCTGTGGGAGTTCTGCACCCACCGCTGGCTCTGGGTGGGGGCAGACCTGTCCCTGCCAAACCTTCTTCTGAGGACACCTGCCCTCTGGGCACAGCAACCTGTCTGCTTTAACAATGCTAACGGTGCAAAGGACCAACAACCCTACCCTTCCAGATCCTAGTGTGCATGGCCATCAGAAGCTCTGCCAAATGGCACCCCCAAAGCAGAGCCTCCCTGTGGCCATGAAGCCCTGGGCTGTGCCTGTTCTCTTCTTGCAAGCAGTGAACCTGCAGCACAGGGCTGGAGAAGGACAGGCCAGGAGCCAGGTAAGGTTGCCATCAGTCACGAGGGCAAACACAGGATCATTAATTTGGGTTTGGGAATCTCATGCGTGTGATTTTTCTTTGTCAGTTGGCACTGCACTTACAAACTCAAACTGCCCCAGTGTTTGTACCGGTCTCAGGTGCCACTGACTCAGGCTCAAGGTGACACTGAATCTAAGTGGAAATCCTGGCTGCCCAGGGCCAGATGTCGTTGATTGACTTCGGTGTCAGATTGCGAACTGCCCAAGGTGACACAGCAGATTCGTCACCTCCCAAGTTGACTGGGCACCCGTGGAAGCGCAAGGCATGAGCAACAGGAGAGGACAGACTGATCTTCCTAAAAGGTGGAGGAAAGGTGGCCCTCATGCTGGGAGACCCACACAGGCAAGAGGCTGCAGTGAGACCAGCCCAAAGTTAAGCTTTGCCCCACAGCCTGACTTGGTATCTTCAGCAGAGATCTACCTACCCACAACCAAGCACCAGAGGAGGACAAACAGGGGTGGGGAGCACCTGGAAATAGCTCCCTGGAAGATGCTTGTGAGACAGCCACACTGGGAGTGCCCAGGGTTGCTTCTCTCCTTCACCGACGTGGCACTATGCTGCTGGAGAGTTGGGGAATGGGATGGGGCAGGGTGGTGTCATGCTAAGAAGAACCCACCAGAGGTGAGGGGAACATGCTGCCACCTCAAACTAGTCAGAGCCCAGAGATGAGAGCAGGTTTGTGTTTCCAGGGGCTAATCAGAGCAGAAATGGTTTGAACTTGCACCCAAGTGGACAGCCTCAGACACTGGAGGTGGCATGCCAAGAGGGGACAGCACACACAAGCTGGGAGAGAGGGGACAGGAGCAAAGTGCAGGTGGAGCATGCAGGGACAATGAAGAGTAGGTTCATCAGACAGAGAGGAGGAGAGGAGGAAGGAGTAATAAATAGAAAGTTATCTATACCTCAGCACCTCCGAGACAGAGGAATCGCTGTCATCAGACCTATGGGCAGAAAATTGGGATTATGGGAGAGAAAACCCAGGCTAGAAGAGTCAGCAAAGGAGTCAGAGGTGGAGGGCTGTTACTGCATCCAAGCCAGCACAGGACGGAGAGAAGGAGAAGGGGAGGGGAGGGGACGAGAGGAGGGTGAGATTCAAGGAGAGGAGATTTGAGGAGATTTGAGGAGAGGAGATTCAAGGAGAGGAGAGGAGAGGAGAGGAGATTTGAGGAGAGGAGAAGAGATTGGAGGAGGTTCAAGGAGATTCGAGGAGAGGAGAGGAGAGGAGATTTGAGGAGAGGAGATTCGAGGAGAGGAGAGGAGAGGAGATTTGAGGAGAGGAGATTCGAGGAGAGGAGAGGAGAGGAGATTTGAGGAGAGGAGATTCAAGGAGAGGAGAGGAGATTCAAGGAGAGGAGATTCGAGGAGAGGAGATTCGAGGAGCGGAGAGGAGATTCGAGGAGAGGAGAGGAGATTCGAGGAGAGGAGAGGATGAAAGTAGCACATGTAGAGAACCAGGCGAGTGAGCAGATGAGCAGGAGCAGCAGTAGCAGTGAGGAACAGAGAGCAGGTCCCCATCAGGGAATGGCAGCACTGCCAGCAATGCTCCGAGCTGAGGTGGCTACCCAGCTTGCTGCAGGGATAGGCTGAAGCATCATTTGTGGGTTGGTGCCAGTCTGTCAGCTCCCTGCCAGTCCACATCCCACCTCACCCCATCCTGCTCCACAGCCTTTTCCAGCGCTTCAAGTGTGTCACCACCCTGTTTCCAAGTAGGGCTCATCCAGAGGCCAGAACTGTGAGCTGTTAGAAGCCATTTCAGAAGGGTGCGCTCAGTAGGCAGGATAGGTCAAGGGGGCAGCACGGCCCTTGTAGAGCTCCATTGTAGAGAGGAGCAAAGAGTGAAAGTAGCGGCAGGAGGCTGTCTGGAACTGCCCCGTGTCCTGTGCTCCTACAACTCACTGCAGGACCTGGCATGTGCTGTTTGCCCTTCACCCAGAACCCTCTGCTCCAACAGGGCTTACTTGTCCAAAGCAGAGCCCTGGCTCTGGTTGCTGGTCAGACGAGAGAAAACGTTGCGGTCGTTGCGGGGGCGCATGGGTGGGGAGGAGGGAGGTGTGAAGCCAACATCTGGAGGCCTGAGCCAAGAAGGATGAGAGGGACATGTGAGCTGTGAACTCTTCACCTGTTGCAGCCTGGCACACAAAGGTCCAGCAAAAGCTGGTCCAGCCAGCATATCTCCCAACTTGTCTGGGCCACTCAGCCCCTCTCTGCCCAGTCTTACCTCGCAGGCTGCCCACGGTCATAGGATTTCCTCCTGGTCAGAGGTGAAGTGTCTGAGCCACGAGACTGCCTGGGGCTGAAGCAAGTGGAACAGAGCACTGAGTGCCTGGCCCCACCACCCTGCTCAACATCTCTGTTCTCTAGCAGAGCAAATGGACTTGCCCTGGAGTCACAGTCCTGAGATCAGAGTATGCTTCATGAATGCAAAGGCCTTTGGCATCCTGAGAAGCCTTCAAGTCTGATAGCCCACGGCAGGGAGCTGGAGACCCTTGCATGTCCTTTCTTTTTTTCCATTGTCTATCTAAGAGAGGACATCAACATACTCCTAGACATCTCCAAGTCCCTCTGGAGAAATCCACCACTGCTTGCTGTAGACAAGCCTGGACAGAATCAAGAATGTGCTCAGCCTCATTGCTCTCCAATTCCAGGGCAAAGTTTTGCACTTGCTGGACCATGCCTGCATGAACCTTTCAGTACCCAGGACCCCATTACCCTGAGTCTCCCAGCACCCAGGGCCCCATTACCCTGAGTCTCCCAGCACCCAGGGCCCCAGCAACCCCTGCTCACAAGGTGCTTCCTCGTGTGGGCAGGCTGATGGTGCGCGACACCTTCTCCTTGTAGTAGGGATCTCGGATGGAGAAACTGATCCCATCCTCTTTGATCTCCACGAGGGATGCCAAGGACTTGGTGATGTTCTTGGTGGAGACATCCAGTGTGGGTCCTAGACACTCAGCTGACACTGCCTTCATCTGCCCTGACAGCTTGGGCTCTCCCTAAAGCAAGGCAAAGGGCTCAGGCACAGGCAGCACATGGGGAAGACAGAGGTAGCAGCCAGAGAGCCTGGCTGGAAGCACTCATGGCCTCTAACCACAGGAGGTTGTGTTCCCCTAGACCGTGTTGGCTCTCCATACTTGAGGCAAATTGCCAGCCTGTGCAGAACAGCTCCACTTTTGCCCACAATACAGCCCTGAAGAGGGACCTCCTTGGTGCCTACTCCAAGCTGTTCTTGGCTGATGCAGTGGATGTCTCCCAAGCCTCTGGTGCTTCAGAAGAACACAGCAGGAGGTCTTGGTTCCCCCTTGCCTAAGGCTGACCCCACCAGAGAGCAGGCACACTTCCTTAGGCAAAGACTGGCTCTGCCAGGGTCAGTGCAGAGCAAAGGCCTACAGCACTGCATAGCACCACCTCCCTGCAGCCCTCCCATGCCCTGCAGCAGGCTCAACTGACCTTGAACTTGAAGTCATCCTGACTGGCTGAGCCCTTCATGGTGAAAGACTGGGAGATGCTGCAAGGAGAAGGGAGCACATGTGGATATTCAGTGCCAAACTCCTCACAGAGAACTGATTGCCACCAGCCCACCAGACTCCTTGGGTCACTCCCTTGCTCCCCAGAACTCTCTCTCCAAGCAATGACAGAGTCTTTACTCCCTGCTGTTGTCTAAGAGACATCTCTGCTCCCCTCCCCAAGGGCTAGGAACCACAGGAAAGTTGAAGCACAGTTTTCTTCATCTGCGTCCACCTGCGAGATCCCATGGGTGGCATCAGACATCTTGCACTGCTCTTGGCCTCCCCAGCCACCAGTAGGTCAGGGAGAGCCAGGCTGGTTGCTCACCTCCCATCTGAAGCCAGGCTGAACTCTGAGACCTCCTCATCTGTGCTGGTGTAGCCATTCTCTGACAGAGGGAGAGAGCACATCAGCAGTGCAAAGGGGACCCCAGTGTTCCAGGCCCCATTTGAACTACACAGGGAAGAAGGTAAACCCAGGCAGCTGACAGGGGGCACCTGCTCCTCATCCCCACTGTGTGGTGGACGGAGCACGTGGTCCCTTTCCAGCATCACCCTCAAGGCAGCTTTGGACACTCCAGTCCACACCATGGCACCTCCGGGTTTTTCAGGAGGGGGTACCATGGGTGGGCACCTCTCCTGGCCCAAGGACGCACCAGCCCTGGGTCCCACCTTGCTGGACATTGTGGATCAGGGCCTGCAGCTCCGGGTGGGACTCAGCCTTTTCCCGCAGGGCATCCAGGAGGGCATGGTTCTGCGAAGAGTTGCTGGTGTCCGTCTGCCGCAGCCGCCCCTCCAGCAGGCGGATCTGGGCCTCCTTCTGTGCCACCTGCAGCCCCTGGGGAGGAATGGCCACTCTCAGCCTCAGGTAGGTTTCTACAGTGCCCATGACAGCTCCCCACCCTGGCACCATTCTCTTCTCCCCAGATGTGAAAACCTCCTCATGCATCTGGGTCTGGATGTGGCACCTTGTCGATGGAGGCCTTGAGGAAGTTGTCCAGCAGAAGCCGGGCTTCAGCTAGGGAGCAAGAGCTGATCACCACTGAGGTGTCCGTGGAGTCCAGTTCCTCCTGAAATGTGGAGAGAGGGGTGTTGGATGCTGCAGAGGGGTTTTGCTGATGGGAGTGGGATGGGCAGAGCTGGCCCTGCAGCCAGCGCAGCACCGTCACCACCCTGCCAGCGCTGCCCGGTCCCAATGTTGAGTCTCCTCAGCCTGCCCAAGTGGCTGGTGGGAAGAACTGGCCATGGACATGGCCAAGGCAAGCCAAGGGGCACCTGTGTCGCTGCAAGCATCCTCAACTAACCTGCAGATATCCCCATCCCCACTGCAGACCTTAACGAACAGCCTCTTCTGCCCCACTGAGCTAGGTGACAGCTGGTTACAAGCAGGGACAGGACACAGCCTCCAGCCCAGGCTGCAGCCACCGGAGGGGAGCTGGAGCTGCACAGCATCTCTGTGATTGTGCCCAGTGACAAAACAGTACACAAAGCTTGCCAGGTTTCTGCTGGACAAAAGCCAGCCCTAAGGCATATCCCCAGCACACAAAACTCCCATGAGGATCACCACAGGATGCAGGCTGCAGCTCCTCTCTAATCCCAGAGTGACAGGGGCACAGGGCACCAGTAGCCTGTCCATGGACACACAAGGACCCATCTGCACTCCACAGGTAACCCCCTAATGACAAGCAACTGTGTGCGTGCAGCCCCACCAAGTGTGTGACTCAGCCTGGAGGACTCACAGGATGCCCAGCCTGGTTGTGGCCAGGGATGCTTGGCCCAGTCCAGCCACTCACCTTGGTCTCCTCAATCTGCATGATGGTGGCCTGGCAGTCAGAAATGCTGTCATTGATGTAGTCGATGTTGGCCCCCAGCACCTCAATCTCCTCGTTCAGCTCCTGCAGCCCCTTCTGTTCCAGGGGGTTCTCTGCCTGCAGCTTTGCCCTCTTCCCCAGCAATGCTTCCTGCAACAGTGCCAGCTCCTCGCGTTTCTGGAGTAAAGGGAAGGGACACGGGTACTGTCAGCACAGTTGCCCCCCAGCCCTGCAAATGCCACCTGGCCCTTGGTCTCCACAGTCACCTTGATGAGCCGCTCCATGTCAGCCTCGAGGTTGACTATGGTCATCCTCTGCATCACGATGTCAAAGATTCGTCGCTCCAGGGACTGCCACTTGAGCCGCGCAGTTTTGCTGAAGGTCTGGCTCATCCCCTTCTTGGGGAACTTCTTCCTGCAGCCAGAAGGGAGAAGAGGCAGATGGGTAAGCAGTTACACCGTGCCTGGCAAGTTGTGCTTGCCCCAAAAAGATGCCTGGACTCTGGCTGGTCAGGCACAGAGGAAGCATCTGCATCATTCATGCATTGGCCAACTTTTCTGTCACCCCCTAGTGAAGACAGGGACAACAGATGGGCCCAGCAGGGTTTGTCTCTTGGCTTTTGGTGCTCATGGAAGATCAACACTGGGCTTTAGCCCAGGAGACAGTCACATACTGCCAGTACAACCTGTCTGTGGAAGTGGAGTACTCAGTGGAGTAACACAGGCCACATACACCATCAGAAGCTGGCCCTCAGTTGCTGCCACCAGCTAAAAGCTTAACATGGAAACCTTGGGATGTGTCATCACCCACCCACACAGCCCTGCCCTGACCTGATGGGTCGAGCTCCACTGGCAGAGGGTGAGGGGTCTCCCAGGAAGTTGTTGATCTTCCTGTTCCACTGACGCACAATGCTGGACACAGAGCGGGTGCTGGACTCAGGCTCGGAGGAAGTCGTGCTGGCGGAGACCTCTGCACCTGAGTCCAGCATGGCTGACTTCTGGCTGGGCCTGCCCGCAGCCCGCTCTGACGTGGGCTTGGTCAGGCGGCGCAGTGCTGACACCTGCCCAGAGGAGGGAGGGAGGAGAGGGTGTCAGACAGGTGTCCCCAGCTGTCACCTTCACCCTCAGGGCCCTGGGCAATGCCTCTGCTGTCTGCAGCCATCTCCTGCCTGCTTATGGAGCCACACAAATCTTCCCACCCTGTCCACAGACCTGGCACTGTCTGGAGGATGGAGGGGGGCTCCAAGCCAAGCACTGGGGCCAGGAACCCCCGGGCATGGGGTCACTGAGGAGGTAAACCCCTTCCTCACCTCTTGGGTTTTCCTCCGCAGCACAATTTCCTGCTGGCGCTTCTGAGACTCCAGAGCCCGGATCTGAAACTGCAGGAGAGCGACTGAGGTTTGAGGGGCTGCCCAGGCACCCTAGCAATGGACACAGCTTTGGGGCTGCCACCACCAAAGCCTGGAGCATTTACTTTGGCACAAACAGTCTCACTTCTGGTTTTAACAGCAACCAAGTTTCCAGCCACTGATGGCACACTGTCCCCTGACACTGTGGCAGGCAGCTCACAGCATCTCCCCCAACCACACCAGGAGCCCTTAGGAGCACTTCAGCCCTGCTTTGCCAAGGCTGCATGACTCCTGGTGAGGCCACGGGTGCAGCAGGGTCCAAGGTTTCACTGACAGCACTTTGAAGAGCAGGACAGATATTTGCTCCCACCCAGCCCAGATCCCAGCTGCACAAAGACACCCAGGGTCCTG
Organism: Eubucco bourcierii; assembly: GCA_013396675.1. NCBI lineage: Eukaryota > Metazoa > Chordata > Aves > Piciformes > Ramphastidae > Eubucco > Eubucco bourcierii. The sequence continues at coordinate 164,208 of VWZE01005850.1, forward strand.
CTGGTTCTCACCTCCTGCCGCCGCTGCTCCTTCCTGAGCTGCGCGATCTCCCGATTCCGCTTGGTCTCTGCCATCCGCCTGCGCTGCTGCTCTTCCCGCATCTGCTTCATCAGTGCAACCTGGCACAGGACGGTGTCTGTTCTCATTGCGGGCACTCAACTGGTCCAGGACACCCACCCATCAGGCAGGCAGATGTCCTGCACTTGCCACTGGGAGTGGAAAATGTCACTTCTGAGCAAGGAAGCAGCCCCGAGGTGGGGATGCCTGCTCGCCTTGGCATATCCTGTACCTTGGCCTTCTTCATTTCAGCCACCTCTGCCTGCAGCTTCCTCAGCTCGCGCTCATAGCGCGACTGGTTCTTGAGCAGCCTGGCGTGCTCCTTCTGGGCTGCCTGCAGCTTCTGCAGGTCCCTGTTCATCTCCTTCAGCCTCTTCTCATAGTCTGCTTTGATCTTGTTGGCTTTCTCCTCTGTGTAGCACTCCATGGTGCCTGAGGGAGCAAGGAGAGGGCTCACAGTGGCCATGCACTGGGCTCCTCCTGCACCTATACACCTTGCCTGGATGTACCAGGCACTGCTCAATCCCCACCTCACCAAACTTCTCCCTCACCCGTCTGTTCTGGTCCCATCACAGGCTGAGGTCTGTCTGGGGGCACCCACTGTAAGCGATGGGTTAAAGCTTAGCGTAGGATGGGGACAGTGGGTGACAGTGCAGTCACTAGGCTGAGAGGAGCTATAAAGCTAGACTGATCCTTCTCTGTTGAGCCTGTGGATCAGCTACACCACTAGGCCTTTGGGGTATTCATGTGCCCTTCAGCACCTGTTTGCCCAAGTGTTTTCACATCTTGTGTGGTATTCAAGGACATATAAGGCTTTGACTTGCCAACCTTTCCAACCACCTCTCCACCTGACTAGTCCTGTTCCCACAGCAAGACAAGCAGTCTTGGGATCCCAGGGACTCAACCACAAGCAGGGGAATGGTAAAGCTCTACCAGAGCCAGCAGTGCATGCAGGCTCAGAGTCAGCTGGGCAGGAGCAGGGACTGGGGCCTGGTGCTGAAGGAATGGGATCCCGTGGGCAAGGCTGTTCTCACTGAGGTTCTGCAGGACACGGTCCCTCTCCAGCTGTGTGTCCCGAATCTTGTTCTGCAGCAGGATCAGCTTCTCCTCGTACTGATGCTTGAGGGTCTGCAGGCGCCGCTGGCTGTTCTCCAGCTCATCAATCAGTTTCTGCTTGATCTCGATCTCACAAGTCAGATCCGCCAGGTCCGCCTGGAAACTGACAGCTGGAGGCCAATGGAGGACAGTCAGACTGGGAGGGATGGGAGAAGCACAGCTCCCATGGCCCCGCTGAGCCACAGCACAAAGACAGGGACAGGAACTGATGGGAGCCCACAGCTGGGGAGCAGCTGCATCCCAGAGAGCATTGGTGACTCCCTGCAGCAACCCTGGTACTTTGTCAAGCCCTGCAGGAGACGTGGCCAAAGTCTCCCAGCAGGCTCCCCATTTCCCAGGACTAAAGCTCAGTGCCATGAGACACCAGAAAATGCACCCCCATAATCTGGGCTTCATGCATGGCTCCACACTTTACCCTTCTCCTCTGCATCTGAGTCTGAGTCCACCAGGCTCTCTTCACTGCCTGAGTCTTCATCTTCATCATCATGCCCATCCTCTTCCTCACAGCCACTCTCATCCTGTTCCTCATCCTCCTCCTAGGAGAAGAACCCGAACTTCAGCTTGCAGCACAGCCTTGTCCTCCTCTCTGCAGCTCCTTCCAAACCTGAGCTCAGTACCCAGAATGGGCTGCAGCTTCCCATCCTGCAGCAGGATGCCCATTTCTGGACCTCTGGTGTACACTGTTGAGGAGCAGGTCTGTGGCCCAACCACCCTTGCATCCATTCCCTTCCAGACGAGTAGCACTGCATCACCCAACCATTCTTCACTTTTGCGTATTGAAACCAAGCTCAAAAAAATATGGACTCCTCAGCAGAGTTCGCTGGGGAGCATCCAGTTCCCCCCTGCTCCGGTATAGAGTCCTCTGCTCTGTGGTCCCTCCAGTCTGCTGGGAGGGCCAGGCTGGGCTTGGTTCCTCTCTCATGTGGGGCAGTGACAGTGCTCTCCACACCCAAACACCTGTGTGAGTACAAAGCCTGCTCACCTCCTCTGCCTCATTCTCATCTGTCTCCTCCCCATTGTCCTGCTGCAGTTTCTGTCGTTTCTTAAATGCTTCTTTCTCAGGGCTAGGGGAGAGCAGAGCAGTGCTTATGAGTGCCAGCATGAAGGAGCCTGAAGATGGGTCATCCTCCCCCTTATCTCCTGCTCTTGGGCTTTTAGGGAAAGTTCTCTGGGATCACACAGAGACCACGTGCAAGGCACCACGGGGAAGGGAATACAGGCAGCTGGACTTTGTCTCAGACAGACAGGGAAGGACCCCCAGCCTCCTCCTTCCCACCACCACCCAGCATCTGCCTTCACCTTTTCCTCTGCTGCCTCCTCTCTTTCTTCTTCAGGCGCTCCAGGTCCTGCTTGGCCCGCCGGAGGACGTCGGAGGCCTCAGCGTCCAGCGCTGTTGCCGGGCTGCAGAGCCCAGGCAGGGCTGGTGCTGGGGACAGCCCCGTGGCATAGGGCGGCCGGGCAGAGACCCGTGAGAGGCTGCGGCGCAGCGACTCATTCATGGACTCACTCTCCAGAAGCTTGGTTCTGGGGAGTGGAGACAGGTTGTGGTCAGACGGGACACCCCTGTCCCTGAAGGGGATCTTGCCTGGTTTTAGGACTGTATGAGCCAGGCACAGATTCACCACAAAACCCCCACTGGTCAGAAGATCAGGAAGCCACAAGACAGGGTCCCAGAACCACACAAAACACTGGGATGGACCCAGCTTTAGGAGTCCAGTCCCTAGGAGACACCAGGCACTCCTACCACTGTTTCCCTCTCCACCAGTGGCCCCACAAGGGGCAACAATGGCCAAAGTACTGCCTGGCACCAAGGCTGGGGTTCCCACAGACCCAGTGTAGGCAGCTGTTTCTCCATCAAGGCTTAGGACTCACCCCAGTGACACCGGAGGCATGGAGATATAAAGTCACACCTGGGCACCCACTGGCTTAGGGTCCCAGGTGATGCCCTAGCCCCCATGCCTGGCTCACCTCAGCTCTTCAATCTCCCGGATGTAGTTCTGGATGAGGGTGCCAATGGCTTCACTGCCATCACCTGGAGGAGCAGAGGCACAGGTGGATCACAGCACCATCTGAGCTGACCCCTTCATGCCATGCACTCTCCCAGACTTACCTGCTTTGGCCAGCATCAGACTGGCCTCCTGGCTCATTAAGTGTGTGACCCTGCTGTTGATGGCATCGATGGCCTCCTGCATGGCCTTGACACGCATGCGCAAGGCACTGTTCTCCTTCTGCAGAAGTGCATTCTCGCGGAACAGGTCACTGTACGCCTCTGAGCCATCCTCCAGCATCACCCGTTTGCCCTGTGGGAACACAAGAGAGCTGGCACATGGGGGCCTGCCACTGCATCCCTGCGGACAGACTCACTCAAAGCCCTGGTAGAGGCAAATTTAAGGACCAGGAAGGCATGAGCTCAACAGATAGAGGGTGAGAGATGCTTCGAGGCTTCTGCCTGCCTTAGCATGCCCAAGAGACTTGCCCAAGGTGCTGCCTGGGACAGGGCAGGACCTGACCTGCATCTGTTCAGCCTTCTGACCTCTCCTAGCAGCAGAGGCAGAGCTCTGTCCCAGTTCAAACATGAGCAGGGAGGCTTTCTGCTGCCTCCATCCCACCTCTGCAGGCTCGCTCGGGTACTCACTGCCTTGTACTCCATCAGCTCCATTTGCAGGCGGGCAATCTCTGCCCGCAGGGCACTGATTTGCTGGCTTGTCTTGTCCTGGTTCACCACCACTTTGTTTTTGATGTTGCGAGCCCGGTTGGCATACTTGAGCGTGTTCAGGGTCTCCATGAAATCCCGGTCAGATGGGCTCACACAGGCAATCATGATGGTTTGGCTGTGGGAGGTGAAGGTCACAGTGAAGACAGCTTCCCCTACCCTGCATCAACTTGGCACCTGGGGAGCTGAGACCCAGCACAGGCCACCTGCCACCCGTCCTAGGGCCTTCTGTGTTTTATAACCAAGATAGAAAGTGGGGTCAGTCTCCACCAGAGCAAGGGCACCAGCAAATCTCCACAAGCAACATCTCACAGCACTGAGCAAAGCAAACCTCCACCAGCCCATATGAGCCAGGACAGTTGGAGCAGAATGGACTCTTTGGAGAGGTATTCCTTAAGCAGGCAGAGACTTCATCCTGTGCCAGGTAGCACCACCTGCCAAGACTCAGGTCTGCAAGGGCTCCAGAGTGCTCGGCATCAGCTGACTCTGCCAGAGCTGGCTGCACCTGGGACTTAGGAGGAGCCCTTGCAGGTCTTGACATCTGCAAAGTCATGCACTGCCTGCCAGCCAGCACTTGAGCCCTGGAATAGCTTCTACATAGCTCCATAGACCCTTGGCCAAATTTGCAGGCAGACAGTCCCTACAGTCCTCTCCCAGAGCCTAGCCCCAGACTGGTACCCCCGTACCTGTTGCCCCCAAGGGAATCCTGCAGCAGGCGAGTAAGCTTGGAGTCGCGGTAGGGTACGTGGACAGTTTTCTTGCTCTGGTCTCCGAGGGCACTGATGACATTCCCCAGGGCCAGCTACCAACACAAAAGAAGGCACATCACAAATTCAGCCCCTGCTGAGAACTCAACTGCCACACAGCCAGCATGACATGTCTGAATCGTTAGGGTGTTGTGGTACATATCTGAGGTGCCAGAGGTGTCATGGAGCTTCCCTTGCCACTCTCAGGTTTCACCCTCCTACCTTGATCTCAGCCTCTCTTCCATACATGCTGAGGAGTAACATTGAGCCCTGATGTTTCTTTTAAGCTCAAGTTAGCAAACCTCAACCTCTGGGGGACTTGTGCCCCTGTGCCTAGCTGGATCCCTCCCCATAGTCCTGCCCTCAGCAGCAAAGCTTTGCTCTCACTGCTTGTATTTCGGAATTTTCATATTCCTGCCTACAGGGCCAGTTAGCACAGACTGCAGCAGACACAGCAGCAACCCCAACAGCCCACAGAAACTTCAAGTAGGACTGCCAGGCTCTCCCAGGCAAGCCCTACCTCCACCCTCCCACTGCACACCAGTACCCAGGGTCATACCAGCCCACAGTTGATGGAGATGCCCTCCTTTGCTCTCTCGCCAGTGGCACCTGTTCGCTTCAGCCTCTCTGAGCCAGCCAGGTCTACAAAGTGAAACTTGGCTGTGAGGGTCTCATAGTCGGTGGTGGGCTGGGCTCCATCCAGGGGGCTGGGCACCTCCCCATTCACCTGCAGCCAGGCACAGAAAGAAGCAGTCACCACCACTGACCCAGAGTGGGCAGAAGCATCCTTGACTACACCCAAATGTTAGCAAAAGCCTCAGCGTTCACTCTCTGCATCCAGCCTCTCAAAGGTGGGGGAGAGGATCCCAACAGCAGCATCTTGCTCTTGGCCACCCCTTGGGCCAGACAATCCCTGTCTTGGCTGGGGCTGTGCCAGGGCACAGCTCAGCTGGCAGTGAATGCTTCCAGTGGCTATGAGCGGAAAGCAGACAGACCAAATCCAGTCTCTCTTTGCAAGACTTGAACTGCTGCCTGCTTTCCAAGAGACCCTGTGTGCTGCCTGGGTATCAGAAGCAGGAACAGCAGAGGCAGGAGCTCATCTCACCAGCTCTGGGCGGGGGCACACTCTCATCTGGCAGAGGTGAATGGTGAAGATGGCATGGGAGCGAGAGCTCTGCACGTTCATCTGGGTGCTGGCGGTGGTGCGAGACAGAGCTCCCTGCTTTAGGCACTGGATCAGCTACAACAACACGGGACAGGAAGAATGAAAACTTCAGCATCCTTCTAGGGAGTCAGGGCAGCATCCTGCTGCAGCCTGGCGGCACACCAACCTCTCCTTGCTCCGTCCTATCTCCAGGCAGATCTTCCCTTTGCCCAGCACATGCCTGGTTTGGCAGGCACCCAGCTGCCATCCCTCCTCCATGCCTGCTCCACCCCTCACCTACCTCATCCTGTGAGTTGATAAGGCGAGAGGTGACCCCGGTGGTGTAGATGCTGCCACTGGCATCCTCATGGATTTTGATGTTGGATTTGCGGTGGCGTGCATCAGGGTCACGGGCACTGTCAAACAGGTCCAGGATCTCTTCATTGTACAGCTGAGGAGGGCAGAGGTGGGTGCAGGGTCAGCAGCAGTGAGCAGGAGGCTGTCAGAGCCCAGGAGAGTGGGACTGACCAGAGCTGTCCTCTGTAATGTTGCTGCTGCATGCTGCAGACCAGCAGCAGAGGCCCCAGGAGGGCTGCTGTGTATCCAAGAGCAGCAGAGGATGCACAGGTGTGTGCCTGCAGGAAGGAGATGAGGCACAGGCAAGCCCTGACCTGCATGCGGGGGGGACTCATCTAGGCCAGGATGCCCAGAGGGGATGAGATGCCTGGGCACACAGTGCCTGGCTATCCTAAGAAAATCTGAGCTGCAGTCTGGGTTGATTCCAGCCTTCCACCCAGCCCTGTCCTGTCCCTGTCCCACACAAACATCTCTGCAGGAACCAGGACACTTTCAGAGCCTTGTGCCTAGAGCCTGATCAGACACCTGGCATCTGTGCATCACCTTGGTCTTCCCTGCTTAATTTCCAGCCACAGGAGTCAGCAGAGCCCCTCTCTTGTCACCTCTGAGGTGACAGCTCCCTGAGGTCACCTCTGCTGGGTGGAAAGGGGGACTGGGGAGTGATGGACAAGCAGGGAAGACTCTGGAGGTGTTCAAGGCCAGGTTGGATGAGGCCTTGAGTGACCTGTTCTAGTGGGAGGTGTCCCTATCTATGGTGGGGGGTTGGAACTGGATGAGCTTTGAGGTCCCTTCCAACATAAACCATTCTATGATCCTATGACTCAAAGCTGACAGAGGATGCCTCCATCCATATCTTGACCCTCTGTTACCATGGGCCAGAGGGACACCCTTGCCTGTCTGCCCTACCGTCCAGCACTCAGTGTCATAGCTCACTCTCCTGCAGCCATGTCCCAGTGCAGGGAGCAGGGTCATCCGAGGCCAGTGCGCTCCTGGCAGCAGAGGGGCTGAGGTTAATCCAACCCTTGCCAGCCTGGTTGTGAACAGCCTCCCCAAGGCTTTAAAACCCACTGCCTGCTCCAGCAGTCACAGGATAGGGATCAGCAGGGTCACACACCCTGCATTAGTGGTGGGACAGGGGTTGGTGCCCAGGGGTTGCTGCAGCCATGTGCCCATGCTGGCACAGCAGAGCCATTGTTGCCACAAACCCTCCCTGAGCTGGCTGGACATAGGTGGTTCCCAGTGTGGTGGACGTAGGAGCTCCCAGTCTGATGTTCACATCTGTGTCATAGACCAGTGAGCAATGACCTCTAACAGACTTGGTCAGCAGAACAGTAGGCAATGGGTTTCACTCTCCCCACATGTACCACCCCCTACAGCTGGCAGATGCCCCCCACCTTGAGGCTGCTAGCATCCCACTGGGCACAGCTGGCCTGGGGAGTGGTTTTGAAACACAGCAGAGGAAACCTTGTTCCCATTCTCCTCTGTAGCTGCAGGACAAACATCTCTGGCACTGTTCTGAAAGCCAAAGCCACCAGTCAGAAGTGGTGACAAGACAGAAAGGCTACATGAAGTACCCGTGGCAGCTGGTGTGACCCCATGTAGAGGTCCCAGGTGCCCCTGGGGTTTCATTGGACCTTATAGTCTGCAGAAATGGTTCCTAAGACAGGTTGAGACACAGACAGAACAGGTATCCCCTCCCCAGTGCTCATCCTTCCTCTGTCCCAAACCCTGCTAACAGGTTACTCAGCTCCTTGGGGCAGTGTGGGGTCATCCCAAACAGCTGACTGGCAAGGAGCCCCGCCAGGCTAACAGGTACTGCTTAGGGCACTGCTTCCCTTCTCCAGCCCATCTTCATCTGGAGAATCCCGGGTGAAATGGCCACCAAAGCCACATCTGAGCAAGATCAGAGCATGAGGCATCTCTTTCTGCCTGTCTTCTGCAGGCTATACCACAGCTTGGGACACTAACCAGTTGTGTTTAGGAGCTCAGATTTGCTCACCAGGGCCTTAAATCGGTGTCTCTGGACTTTCACCACAGGACTGCCCCGCCCCGGGAATCTGTTGCAGACACACAAGACCCACAGGCTTCCTGGGACAGAGCATTCCCGAGAAAGAAGTAGTTAACAGAAGAGGCTTTTGAAACTGAGAGGCCAAAGCAGAGGCAGGAGAGGATGCAACTTAGTATTTTCAAGGTCAAAGGTGCAGCAAAGGACATAGGAAAGGTCCCCACAGAATGGCAGTTTGGTGTGTCCTTGTTTTTCTGGAAATGTTGGTCCAGACCCCAGGCAGCAGGTATGCCACTGCTCTTGACTGAGGGCAAGGATAAAGAAGCCCAGAGCCACCTCACTTTGCAGAAGACCAAGGCATAAGGCTGCTCCACACAAGGGGCACTCCTTGCAACCAAGAAAGTGCCACCTCAGTTTGTGACCATCATGAGGTCAACGATATTCAGGTGTTTTGGGTCTCCTCTGCCCTGGCACACATTTCTGGCCACACACTTGCTGTAGGGTACAGCTCTTTGAGGAGCAGCCAGGACACGGAGGACTCAAGGAGCCCAGGACATGGGAGCTCATCAAAGCAGAGGGCAGGGCCATGGTATCACCCAGTCCTGCTGTCACTCACCTCCAGAAACTGGGCACTGACTTTGAACTCGGGTGCTGCCATGCCCTGACTCTGTGCCACCCGCTTGCGCTCCTCGATGCCACTGAAGAGGTGCCCGATGGCCCGTGGGATGATGCCCTGCTCCTCCTCAGAGATGTTCATGTCAAAGCCAGTGCCCATGGTGTAGGTCTTCCCTGCACCAGTCTGCAAAGAGGCCGTGAGGGAGAAGCTGGCTGGACACTTCCAGGCTCAGCTTTGCCCACTACATGTCAGAGCTCTCCTTGCCACCCTAAGCTCCCCAAAACGCCTTTGCTGAGCCCTTCTGATCTTCAACACCACCCCAGTTCCCATGCCTCCCTCCCAGCCCTCTCTCACTCTCCTTTCACCCAATGCTTAGGGACAACTCTGTTCCCTCCAGACCCAGGAGTTTATAGACTCCCCACCTCTCCTAACATCTGTAGGTGCTATCTTATCATCCCCAGCACCCAGCGCTGCATAGGACCCCAGTGTCCATGCCCAAGCACCAGGTAGAACATGTACCTGGCCATATGCCAGCACAGTGGCATTATAGCCCTCAAAACAGCCTTCGATGAGCTTGCTCACACACGTTGCATAGATCTGCTCCTGCCACGTGTCCAGGTCAAAGACAAAGTCGTAGGTGAAGGCCTTGTCCTTCCCCAGCAGCACTTGGGGCTCGCCAGGTGTCACCGAGGTGCAGATGTGGCATCCCTCTATCTTCTCTTTGGACAACTGGGGACGGATCCTGCAGGAAGAGAAGCAGGCTGGGGGCAGCCTGAGGGCTCACTCCAGCCCTGGGGGACACAAGTCTGGTCTTGAGGACGTGTGTGTGGCCCATTCTGGAGCCATGGCTGCTGTGCGCAGGGGACTGGCAGCACCTCTGCCTGCAGTGTGGAACAAACAGGGCAGGGGGCAGCACCTCTCTGCCTGCAGCATGGAACAAACAGGGCAGGGGATGCTTCAACTTCTGCACCAGTGACAAACCTGATCCGTTTGTGGCTGAGGAAAGAGACATGCCATCAGCAACCTCTGCAGATAACGGGCAGGGCTGGGTGCTACGGCACAGGCAGGCCTGGCAATGCCATGCAGTTGCACTTCAAACTGCCCTTGTACCAAGAGCTGAACACCCCCAGAACGGCCCAACCAGCCTCCTCATGCTCGTGCTGGCTCAGGCCCCTTGATGACCCTGCTGGTCACCGAGCTCTGGGTTGCATGCAGACACGGATCAATAAATCGACGCAGCCCTGATGGGGACTGCCAGTGCACAGGCAGTTGTGGGTTCGTGCTGCAGCCAGATACGCTCAGCAGCAAGATCCCACTGCAGTTCCAAAGGCCTGGAATGCCAAAACACAGTGAGACAGCCCAGAGTCAAAGCAAGTCTCAAAATGAACCCAGCAGGCAGGTTGCAGCTGTCCCCACTCGGCAGTGGGAAAAAGCCAGGCCAGACTGTGCGGAGCTGCGGGGAGCTCTCGGCAGCGAACGACTGCAGTCCGGTGCGGCTTTGGCACTGGCAGCAGTTCCAGCCGTGGGTGCCAGTGGAGGTGCAAGGTGTGGCAAGATGGCTGGTGCCGGGGCACTCGCGGAGAAGGCAGGAGCGGGGAGCCAGGCGCCACGGCACGGAGCTGTCATTAGGGCTGCTGGGCGCACACCTCCCCTCCGCGCGCTTCATTAGCAGCTGTTTAATTTCATTCCTCCCAAGACGATCGACGACTCCAAGGCAGCGGCCGCGGCAGACGCTCCGCGGGTTGGGGCTCTGCCGCAGCCACCAGCCAGCGGCAAGCAGAGCCTGGGAAAGCCCAAAGTGCCCGAGCCTGGGAGGGAGGGCAGAAGGCAGTGCGGGCACCCGGCTCACGCTGCCAGCAGCCTGTGCAGCAGCCGTGTGAGAACAGCGCCGTGCGTCCCTGGCCTCCTTTAGCTTATCAGCCGCAGCAGACAGCAGCTTCTGATGTGCTCAGCCCGAGACTTGCTCCTGTCGCCTTCTCAGGGTCACACCCTCCTCCAGGAAAATTAATGCCTCTTTGGCCAACATGAGGTGCTTCCCCTTCTCCCCACCCCAGACACGCACCGTGACAGTCCCTAGGGGGTGGGCAGAGGAAGAAACTGGAGCCATGGTATCTCTGGAAATATTTTTTTTCTCTCATTAAATTTGAGAGGAGAGTTTTCAGTGAAATATTTCTTTATTTCTCCCCTCTAGCCAGTGATTAGATGTCTGTGTGTGGGTTTGCAGAAGAGGATGAGCAGTAGGATGAAGGCAAATATGGATCTTCCACACGGCATCACCTAGCGTCCCACTTCAAGCCTTCAGGCCCACGTTGGGCCACGTTGGGCTGTTCCAGTTGTCCACACACCCACACAGATGTCTCCCCTGTTCCCCAAATCTTGCTGTCCAGCCAGTTGCAAGCACACAGGGGATCTTGACACTCAGCCTGGCTTTCGTGGCCAGGGGACCTGCAGCAGCTGGAGTACAGCCAAGAGACGGTCCTCAGAATGCTTCTCCATTCTGTCTCATTTCCCCAGGGAGGCTGGAGAAGCAAGAGGGTCCTGCTCTCCAGGCAATAGGCCAAGCATCATCCAGGGGTATTCTTGGAAGCTGTTGCCAGCTGCTGTACAAATAGCACAGATCTTTGCTACAAAAGCAGGACAAGCAAAGTAGGAGGGCAAGGACAAGCACCAGCATCACGGAAGATTCACATGGCCACCAAGTGATATGACACTGGGCTTCTGACAGTCCCACTTCTCCCACACCACAGGGTCCCATGCCTGCCCTTCCAGGACAAACATCACCATGCCAGGCACTGGGCAACAGGAGACCTTGGCCAGGCAGATGTTTATGTGTAGTTCATGTCACACCCAGGCACCACAATACTGCACCCAAACACAGCACCACAGAACTTTAAAAGAGTCCCACCACTAATCCAGCACTGCCAAGTCCACCACTAAACCATGGCCCTTAGCACATCTACACAGCTTTTAAATACCTCTGGAGAGGGTGATTCCACCACAGCCCTGGGCACCCTGTTCTAGGGCTTAACAACAATTCCAGTGAAGATTTTTTTCCTAATATCCAACCTAAACCTTCCTTGGTGCAACTTGTTCCTGGAGAGCAGAGCCCAACCCCCACCTAGCTCCAGGCCCTTCTCAAGGAGCTGTAGAGAGCAATGAGCTGTGCCCTCACAGCCTCCTCTTCTCCAGGCTCAACACCCCCAGCTCCCTCAGCTGCTCCTCCCCAGCCCTGTTCTCCAGACCCTTCCTCACCTTTGTTGCATTTTTCTGGACCTGCTCCAGTTCCTCAATATCATTCCTGGAGTGAGGTGCCCAGAAGTGAACCCAGGATCTCAGGTGCCCAGTACAGAGGTACAATCACATCCCTGCTTGTGCTGGCCACACCATTGCTGATCAAGGCCAAGGTGCTGGTGGCTCATCTTCATCTGCTCTCAACCAGCACACTCAGGTCCTGTTCTGCTAGGCAGTTTTCCAGCCAAATGTGACCTAAGGGTCTGCAGACTCAGCACCAGGTCTCTGCTGTCTTCAGCCTCACCAGGTGATGCTGGGGGAGCTGGTAGCTCTTGCTGTCCTCTGCCTGTTTTCCTGCTTTGTCACAGCAGCTTTGGTAGTCATCAGTTTACCATCTGAATGTGCATTCTGGCACTCCTTGTCTCTGCCTCTACCAAAAAGCTGCTGGCCATGTCCTGTCTGTCCATGGGTCTGCAAGAGCTGAGTGTGCTGCTGTCAGGGTCTAACCTGCATGACAACAGAGCTGCTCCCTCACCTGCATCTGCACACAGCCAGTCAGCCTGCTCTGGGCGTGGGATACAAGCAGGGACAGCTTGTGCCCAGCACCAGAAGCCACTGCAGAACCAAACACACTGTGGTGTCCTGTCCTAAAGGGTTGGGACACCCCCAGAGAGCCCAGTTGATCCTCTGGGAGGTCATGGCACAGACTCCTAATGTTATATGGCAATTAGGAACTTACCTGCTAAGCAGCAACCAAAATAAAGCAGCCCTTAACCAGAGGGTTCTGCCTCACCACCCCCACAAGCTCAGGCAGGTGTGGACCAGAGCCCTGGCTCCACTGGGCAGCCTGTACCCAGTTGTCCCCATGTTGGTTCAGGTGACTTCTCCTTGCTGAAGCCAGCATGAGTAGGACACAGGATGGCCTGGGGCCAGCAAAGTGACCAGCACCAGCTGATAAACCAGCCTTAGCATGGGCAAAGAGCCAGGGAGAGGAGAGCCAGCATGAGCCTTGCCACAGACACTGTCCAGGCAAAGGGATGGTTACAAGGGACAGAGCTGCAATGGTCCCAGTTGAGTGCTCCTGCCAAGCAAACTTGGCCCCTTCCCAGCCCTGGGCACTCAATAGAGGGTTAGGAGCAGATGGGGGCACAGAGACAGAGGCACAGGCATGGGTGCAGGGTGGCTCCTTCCCGAACCCGCAGCTTTCCCCGGGGCAATGACGGTAGCACGGCAGCAGTTCCAGCAGCAGCTCCAAACCTGGCAGCACAAGCGGCCTGTGTGCCAGGAAGAGCCTGCAGTCACCCGGGGACACAACTCTCCATCATTCCACTTCCCCACAGCGCTGGCAGGCTATGAAAGCCTCATCTCCAGGGCTGGACTGCCACAGGATCTGAGCATCTGAGGGGAGGAGAGAGGCGGATCCGCACCTCCAGAGGCAGAGAGCTTCGGCAGCAGGAACAAAGGGCAAGTTGTTCCACACCGGTGCCCTGTGCCAGCACTTGCCTGGGGGAAAGGGGTGAGAGCCAGGCAAGGCTGGAAGCCAAGCACTGGATGGGCACCTCGGGTCAGCGAGCTCCCACAGGAAGCCCGCATAAGGTTGGTTCAGAGGTCCCTACCTCCTGGCAAGTGCAGCCCTCCAGGCGAGAGCCCCGTCCCTGCTGGTATCTGCAGCCACACAACCAGCACACTCCCAGATTTCTTCTGCTCACAGCAAGATCCATGGCCACCCCCGTCCCCAAACTGCCTGCGCTCACAATCAGGCACACACAGAGGTCCCTCTGAGGTTGCAGCACCCTGATGAGACACAGCCACCCCTGGGGCAGGGTGACCATCCGACCCAGCACAGGCCTTAGCAGAGGATGAGCATGGGCACAGAGGGGATGCAGCCTCAGCACCATCCACCTCAGAGAAGGGCTGTGCCAGCTCTGGATGAGGCACAACACCCTTCACTCACCAGCATTTCTGGGTGCTGGCAGGATTTGTGAGGTAGCTGCTCCAGGCTAGGGGTGTGGGTGATCCCCGAGCTGCAGCTGCTGTTTGCTGCCTCGTCCCTCTGCAGCTACAGAGATCATCTGCCCAGACTGCAGCAGGGAGCTCCTGTGCCTCTGAGGCTGCTCTGTGGGGGATGGTGACTGCCTACAGAACCCCTGCAAAGAGCCACTGCTCTCCCACCCCAAGGCCTGACCTGAGCAGTCTGTGCAGCTAGGCAGGGCTGGTTTCCCAGGGCCCCAAGCCAGAGAGTGGAAGACCTGTACAGCATTTTCCCTCTCTGTGCCAAGCCCTGGTAGCTTGTAGCCTCTTGCTCTGGTCAGCCCCATCTCCAGTGGGGCAAGGCTGCCCAATGCGATGCTGGCAGCTCTAGCAGCAGGTGAGGGGCTGGGATATTGACCCTGCCTGGCTGCAGGCACCTCTGCTGCTGTGAGCTGTCAGAGGTTGGTGATGGCAGACCTCAACCAGTTGTGCAGCTCAACTGCTGGAGATGTACCTGACAAGACAGGCAGGTTGGGCAAGCCCAGGCAGTGCCTGACTGCAGTTCCCACACTGCATTCACTCTGCTCCCATCCTAACTCCCTGAAACACCTGCGCCCACCCCACTCCCATCCCTGCATCCTGCTGCCCCCCCATCTCACCCACACTCCCCTCCCTGCAATCCTGCTGCCCTCCACCTCACCCACACTTCCCTCCCTACCTGACCTTGCCTTCATCACACTCCCATCCCTGCATCACACATATTTGCTCCACTTCCATCCCTGCATTCCCTGCATCACTCCTCCCACCGCCAATCCCCTTTGCCCTATCCCTGCTCTCTGCACCACCCAGTCTTACATGCACCCCACCTGCCAGCCTCTTTACCCCCTTTGCTCCCTCACTGCTCTGCCCCAAACCCACCTGCCATTCTTTGCTGCTGCCCTGTGATCCCACCCAGCAACACAAGGCAGCCAGCAGAGTAGATCTAACACTGTCCTGTGATCCCTTTGGATATCTATGGGTCAGGAACACCCTGGGCATTGCAAAACCAGCAGACAGTGCGTGGCACATGGGGTGCCATGGCAGTGTGTGCAGCACTCAGCCTGGCCAAACAGCTCCCCAGGCAGCCAAGTCCTGCCAGTATCATCAGGGGAAGATCAAAGCACTTCAGCTTTTCCCATACCTCCGGAGCAGCACAGCAAGCTCAGGGCTGCACACAGCAGCTCTCCAGGCCTCAGAGTGGCTTGTTCCTGGGGGAGCAGTTGCCCTTTTGCCTGGGAAGGGATGTCTCCAGTCCCATTCCCTGTCGAGCATGAGGTTTCAGGAGGGCTGGCTGCCAAGGGCTGGTTTTTTGCACACACGTTGCTTTGGACCCAAATCAAGACAAAGTTAAGCATTTAATTAGTGTGGAGGGACTGTCGTGGTAGGCCTAAGCAGGCCAAATTAGGCTTGTACATGTCCTGGCTTGCCCAGGCATGTTTTCCTGCTCTCCCTCCTTCTGTTTTGGGGAGAGCAACCACGGGAAAAAGGACAAAGAAGCTGGAGCCACTGAGTCTGGTGTCTGTGGCCTGCCCAGCAACTGCGGTAAACAAGGTGCACAGGGTTGCCTTGTGCAAGGCTGTGTTCTGCCCAAAAAAGGGTAAAGTAAGTCTATGGCTTCACCCAGTATGGGTAAATCTTGGATAACTGCTATTTGATTGGCTATCCTGTGGCCAAAGGCCCATTAGTCTCGTGCTGTGTTGGGTAAAAGATCAGCAGGGAGCAGTGCCTGAGCTTTGCCATTCCAAGGTGTGTCTGCTATTGCATCCCTGCCTGCTGCCTCACTGATCCTGAGCTGAGGCTCTGATCCCTGTCAGCGTTCGGCCTGCACAGCCGGCGTGACGCCGTGCCCAGACTGCACACCGCAAGGCATCTGCCTGCCCCTGAAAGCCTTCTGCCCAGGGGGAAGCCCTGGAGGGAACACAAATGGTCCAGAGAGCCAGGAACAGGTCACAGATGTCTGTCTCCTTTCTCCAGNGGCTGTGCCACAGGGATGCCAAAGATATGCTTCATGCAAGGTGAATGGTGATGGTTTCCTGGTGATGGTCCCCTTAGTGTGATGTGAGACTGAACTAGCTGCTTTGCAAGGCAGGTGGGTGCTCAGCAGGGACTCCAAACACAAAGGGTGGCATTATGGTGGGGATATACTGCAGTGGGGCAGTGCCTCTGAACCCTCTGCTGGGGTCTGGGGCTGCACAGGGGCTGATTAGCCCTAAAATAGCATCTGAGGTGTCTTTATTGAGTTAATTTCTAGCTGAATTCAGGGACAAATATGGCTTGTGACACAGCTAGCATAAGGATGGGAGCAGGGAGATAGAATCCCAGAATCCCAGAATAAATCCAGTTGGAAGAGGCTTCCAAGCTCATCCAGCCCAGCCTTCGACCCAGCACTGCAGGCTCAGGACTAAACCATGTCCCTAAGCTCCAGCTCCACAGCTGCTTGAACACCCCCAGGGATGGGGACTGCAGCACTGCCCTGGGCAGCCTGTGGCAAGGATTGAGAACCCTTTCATTGCAGAAATTTTTCCTGAGATCCAGCCTGAGCCACCCCTGAGGCAGCTTGGAACCATTTCCTCTGCTCCTGTCCCTTGCCACCAAGGAGCAGAGGCTGTCCCCTCCTTGCTCCAGCCTCCCTGCAGGGAGCTGCAGAGAGCAATGAGCTCTGCCCTCAGCCTCCTCTTCTCCAGTCTGATGACCCCCAGCTCCCTTAGCCCCTCCTCACAGCTCAGCTGCTCCAGGCCCTTCTCCAGCCTCACTGCCCTGCTCTGGACAGGCTCCAGCCCCTCAATGTCCTTCCTGGAGGGAGAGGCCCAGAGCTGAACACAGCACTCAAGGTGTGGCCTCCCCAGTGCTGAGCACAGGGAGATGATCCCCCTCCTGTCCCTGCTGCCCACCCTGGTTCTAATCCAAGCCATGATGTCATTGGCTTTCTTGGCCACCTGGGCACTGCTGGCTCATATTTAACTGACTGTCAACTAGAACCCCCAGGTCCTTCTCAGAGCCTTGGCCCATGGCTCTCACCTGTCTAGGCCCCTCTGTAAAGCCCCCCTACCCTCTAAGCACATCAACACAGCTGCCCAGCTTGGTGTCATTTGCAAATTTGCTAAGGGTGCCTCAATCCCCCGCATGGACATGCTGCCCAGCCTCCAGCTGCCCAGCTTACTCTCCTGTGGGGTAAACCCCACTGCCTTTGACCCCAGAACCACCAGAGTCCCCCCTAATCCTCCTGCTTCAGGCTTTCCTGGGCTTAGGGAAACCTTTAAATTAGGAGTTGGCAACCACCATGTGTTGCTCATTAGTCGTGGCAGGAGAAGCCCAGTATTGAGATGCCATCTGCTCTGCCCCGAGCCCCATCACATATCTAGGACCAGGGATGTGCTGCCTGCCTGGGGACCCAGCAACCAGAGACACCCAGCTGAAGGCAGCAGGCAGAGACCAGAAGGGTCCAGGAGAAGCACAAGATTCTACTCTACCCAGCCTAGAGGGGAACAGTAGCAGATCAATCTGGGATCTCCCTGGGCTCATCCTTCATCACCATAAGCCACTGGCAGTGTCATCAGGACCTGGTGGGAAACACCACCAGGATGTTTGGAAATGGCAGCCCTGGTGCAATCACCCACAACAGGGCCAAAGAGCCCAGGCAGGATGGGCAGTGCAGGGAAACACATGGCAGCAGGCACGACTTGAGGCACAGCACAGCAGAACCTGCTCCCCTGCAACCACACAGCGACAACCACAGAGCCACCAGCTCAGCAGCAGTTACACCAGTGACTGCAGCAGGCAGGGAGAAACAGAGGGGAACCCAACAAGGGTAAAAGCAGAGTCCTACATCTTGGGAAGAACAACCTCACGGACCTGGATAGGTTGGGGACTGAGCTGTTGGAGAGCAGTGTAGGGGAAAGGCATCTGGGGTGCTGGTGGTCAGATGGGTGCCCATGAGCCAGCAATGTGCCCTTGTGGCCACGAAGGCCAAAGGTATCCTGGGGTGGATTGGAAGGGCTGTGGTGAGTAAGTCAGAGAGGTTCTCCTGCTCCTCTGCTCTAACCTGCTGGGATCTGGAATTTTGTGTCCAGTTCTGGGCCCCTCAAGTCAAGAAGGACCTCAGGGAACTGCTTGAAGGAGCCCAGCCCAGAGCCCCCAAGCTGCTGCAGGCAGTGAACATCTCCTGTGAGGCCAGGCTGAGGGAGCTGGGGCTGGCAGCTGGGACCAGAGGAGCCCAAGGGCTGCCCTCAGTGCTGTGCTAAAGACGTGCAGGGCAGTGTGGGGAGGACACAGCCAGGCTCTGCCCAGGGGTGGCCAAGGGCAGCAGAAGGGGCACTGGGGGCAAGCTGGAGCAGAGGAGGTGCCAGGGGAACAGGAGGGGAAACTTTGTCAGTGTGAGGGTGCTGGAGCCTGGAGCAGGCTGCCCAGAGAGGTTGTGGAGTATCCTGCCCTGGAGACTTTCCAAACCCACCTCTATGTGTTCCTGTGTGCCCTGCCCTGGGTGCTCCTGCCCTGGCAAGGGCTTGGACTGGATGATCTCCAGAGGTCCTTTCCAAACCCTAATGTTCTGTGATTCTGTCATGGCAAGGACTAGGAGCCCAGCTCCAGACTTTCTTTCCCAACGTGACACTTTTCCTCCTTTGCCAGCATTGCTCAGCTCCTCCTAGACTTGTGCAAGGGTGGAGACATCCTTCTGCTGCCACCCAAGCGGCATGACCCCAGCACACCCACAAGGCTCTACCAAAGGGTTTGAGTCTGGGTTATTACACCCTGCAGTGCAGAAGCTCACATGAAGCTCATGTGAGGGACACTTGCCACTTCTGGGGACAGCGTGATGAACAGATTTGCACATCCCTCCCTGTCCTACTTAGCCTCCTGTCCCCAGCATCTCCATCCTTCTCCTCTGAGCACTCACACCTGGGTCTTTGGGCTCCAGCACTCAGACATGCCTCAGGCTGTGGCAAAGGAGGATGGAAAAGCCCAGGGAAGAAGTCAGAGGCAGTTGTGCTTGGTGCTAAAGGTCAGGTTGCAACACCTTCCAGGGAGGGAGCTGAGAGTCTGTGGGTCCCTGACTGAAGCAGCAAAGCCCAGGGGCAAAGGGGCAGAAGGACCTTTATGCAATCTTGCAGCCCTGGGGAGGCCAGACTGGTGCAGGAATGCCCCTTGGACTTCCCCAGTGCCAGTCTCCAGGGTTTTGCCCTTAGTGCTAGCCCAGGCACAGGGCTGGCCATACTGGGAGAACAGACTTGGAGCTTGGAGCAGGGCTGCCAGGCCACCCACAAGACACCACAGAGGCACCCACCAAGAACAGCTGGGTATGAGTGGATGGGCAGGGAGGTGTCCACAGCCCTGTAGGGTTACATGGGGTGGGAGAACCATGATACAGGCTCAGCTACAGCAAGCAGGGACCAGAAGCCTTCCCCTGCAATGTCCTGGCCCAAGAGAGCTGCAAAGAAGGGCAAGAGATATCAAGAGGGTTGCTGGGGCCTGCAGCTCAGCCCCACACTCTCGCCTGGGAATGGGGACGGTCCTGTGGTGTCCAGGTGGAGCAGGGCAGAGGGGCAGATGCCAAGTAGGATGAAGCTGACAGCCACCCCTGGCTTCACAGCAGTGCAGAGCCACAAAGACAGAACAGCACTGGATGAGCTCCTGGTGTCTCTGGAGGGGAAGGGGTGGAAGCTTCTTTCCCTCTCACCAAGCCAAAGCAGAAACCATCAGCATCTGACCAGGGCTAGTCACCTGCTGCAGAGCCCAGCAACAGCTGCCCTCATAATCCCCACACGCCAAGCCTGTTTAACCAGCAACAGGGGCTGTTGTGACAGCCTCCAGCAGGAAACAGTCCTGTGGGACCACCAGGTCAAGCCCCCCTGCTCCCAGCAGGAATGGCGCAATAACGGCAGGCTGGGCTGGCTCCTAAGCACCGGGCGCAGTAGGGCTATCGTTTTCCCTCCCTGGGGCCCTGGAGTCATGTTCCTGACAGCTTTGTTTAACGTTTCATCTCCTTCAGTTTTCTCTTCCCCCGCTTTTTCACTGTCGGTGCAGGAGAGCCGGAGCTGGCTCCGTCCTCTGGCTTGGAGACATCGACAGTCTCTCGAGTTCCTGAGGCTCCACCGCACTGACCCCCTGCCGGTGGGCGCCGTGGGCTCAGGCTGCAGGCATCAAAAGCCTCTTAAAGCTGCTTCGCTGCGAGGGATGCCGCAGGTGACAGCGCAGCCCCTTCCTGGAGGCTGCCGCCTCCATCCCCTCTCTACCGCCCCGCGGCCAAGCACACGGAGCCCCTGGACTCAGCATCTCCCTCCCAGACCCCAGTCCTCCCATCTGCTTGAGGCCCCGACATCTCTCTCCAGACCAGGGCTGCCAATTTAACTCTGCCCAGACTGGGGCTGGGAAGTCCCAAAGTGAAACCAAAGAGCTCACCAAAGAGCTCACCTGCATGGGCTCAGCTCAGCACAGCAGCCAAACAGCCACAGGATGTGCGGGACCTGCTGCCAGGGCTGACCTGCCCTCGGTGGAGGCAAAGGATGAGGAAAACAGCTTGGGGTGCCCACTCCAATGCTCTGCCTGCCCAGCACCCACAAGATACAGCAGCCTCCCGAGATATTTCTTTTCTGGGATGAGGGCTGCACACAAAGAAGTCTCCCAGCCACAGCAGATGAGAGATGGAGCATCACACCAGGATAGGCTGTCTCCTTCATCACCACAGGGGCCAGGCACATCCCATGCAGTGAGGTAGGTTTGCCTCATGTCTCCTCTGCACAGCCCTGTGACACATGAGCAAAAGCAATCAAATACCAGACAGATCTGGCAGAAGACAATGAGCTACCAGCACCACACCAAAGGCTGATGGTGGGCAGCAAGTACCTGGCTGGGTCACCCCCATCCATGCTGAAGCCTTTGGGCAGCATGCACACCAGCATGGCAGGAGTTGGGCTCACATCACCTCTCCACCCAGACCCAAGGCTGCCTGGTTTGGAATGGATACAGCTCAGCCTCCTCAGAGACCAAGTCCAGCTGGTCCCAGAGGCTTTGGGTTCATAGGAGATATCACAGCAGGCAGAGGAGCCCTGTCTGTGTGGCAGCAAAGATGCCAGGAGCTTAGCTGATTCTAGCACCTGACCTTTGCCCACATGCTCCAGCTGAGCTGAGGACGTCCAGAACACATGGTGAAGGGTAGGAGGGTCTGCTTCATCCTGAGTGGCACATCCCATTTTCTTCCCAAAGGAGATGGGAGCAGCTCCCTGGGCAGGAGACAGCAAACTCTGGGCTGTCCACATGGAGCGCAGAACATCACAGCTGGAGTGTTTATGAGAGCAGCAGAGTACTGGAGGTTGCAGGGTTTAAATAAACTTGAAACCCGACTCAACTTCCTTCCCCAATTTCACAAGCTCCATTTCCTGAGTCTCTGCAGCTGGCTGGGAGCACTCATGCCATGAGCAGCTCTGGCACAGGGGGCAGGCACCACATTCTCTCTGATGAGCTGGGCAGTTTGAAAGGGCCCTTAGGGAACCTTTCTGCAGCCAGCTCTCAGACCTCTCTTGGCCAAGGAATTTAATGGCCTCTGGGTCAATACTCATCATCTGCTCTTCCTGACACAGCAAAACCACCCACACACAATGAGGCTGGGCTCAGACTCCTGCACCCAGCATGAGTCCTGCCCACCTGCTGCACCCTAGCTGGCTGCAGCTGCAAGAGCCAACAGCACCTCACTGTGAGCTTGGGTGCTTCAAGGGCAGGATGCTGCTGAGGCCAAAGGGGAGGCACAGCCCTCAGAGAAGTGGCTGTGCTTCCGGAAGGAGGGCATCAGTAGGGAGCCTCTGAGGTGGCTGTGTTGCAGTCACCCATTTGAGGCTCACCTACAGAAGGAAAGAGCAATTGTTGTCCTCCCCAGCCTGAGGAAGCCTTCCCCAGCAGCAAGCAGTGAGGGCTCTCAGGCTGCCCGCACAGCCTTACTGCGGTGGGTAGCAGAGGCCTTTATGTGGGTGCAGGGGGTGTGAGCAACCAACCTGACTGCTGCCAGCATCTTGGCCCCATCACTTCTTCCCCAGTAGTGCTCACTGGAGTTGGCAAGCTCAGATGTGTCCATGAAGCAACACACTGGTGGACAAGTGAAGGCAGCCCCTGCCTGCAAGGAGGGGTGGGAGTCAGGGCAAGATCCAGCCCTGCCCTCGCAGACAGTGCTAGTCTGAGCCAGAGGTACAAGGTGCAGGCACAAATGAATCCCTAGGCCAGGAGCAGATACTGGGCCTGTATTTCCCTCTGCTGACAGCAGTACTGCTGCGTGTGGCCATTTCATTCCTGGCACACAGGAAGATTAAGCAACAGACCCATGGCCCGGTCCCTGGCTCAGTACCTGGGTCCTTAAGACCCCCATAGGGCAGCCAGGGCTCTCCCAGAGGGACGATGGGAACTTGTGAAGTTGACTACAAATGCCACAGCATTTCTCCTGCCTTCTCTTGTCAGACCAGAAGAATGCGCAAGAACTGGGCTCTCCTCAAGGACAGCACAGCCCCACCAGCCCTGCTCCTCTGTTCCTACTCCTCCCACCCTGAGGACTCTGTGAGGCCCCAGAGATGGTCCTGGTGGCTGCAGCACTTCTTGACATCAGCTGGACAATCCCCATCACCCAGCCATTTAGTTCAAACAGCACACATCACCATCCTCCAAAGCACAGATTGCTTCCCAGTGTCCCTGGACATAAAGACCCCAAAGAAATGGCATAGCTGGCACCTTTATATTATTGTAAAAGGACAAAAAGGGAGTTTTGATCAGTGTACTGTCACACCCTAGAGACATTCAGACTTTGTGCTCTGCCGACCAAGGGAGGTGGGATCTGTGAACAGGTTTGCTCAGAGGGTAGGATGTCTTGGAGACTCCTGCAGGACAGCTGCTCTGCTAGCAGCATCAGGAGTGCTCAGAAAGGATAAATGTCACTCTTCTCCTCAGGGCAGGAGGGCACCCATCAGCAGCCCTTTGGGGCTATGTTGGCAGAAAAGCTGGGAGGTCCACAGGGCCTCTGTGGGCTCAGCCCAGCCTCAGGAGCCACCTTCCTGCATGGGGCTGCAACCCGCCTGCTTTGTGTTGCAGCATCTCTACTCCCAGCCTCCCTCCTTTGTCCTGCCTTCTTGCTTTTCCACCTCACCACCCCAGCTGCCTGACACCCACCAGGTGCACCAAGTGGGATGCCACCTTGCTCCTTTGAAGGTGGGGGAGCTGGACCCCCTCTCCCATGGATCCTTGCCATGCATATTCCAGCCCCACTGTAATGCTACAGTTCAAGTCACCTCCTGGTTGTGATCCCCTCCCCGTGTCCAGGATAGTCCTCAAACCCCATTCATGGCAGGACTCAAAAGATGGGAAGAGCCCAGCAAGAATGGCTCTACAGTTGCCACTCTAAGTGGCACCCACTGCATCTCTTGGGTAAAAGGGACCCCAGCCTTGAGCCTTTGTTATAAGGCTCCATCCTGAGAGAAATGCAGGGCGGAGGATAGGAAGAGTATGGCCAGCAGGAAACCTCCAACTCCAGCTGCCAGTATCACTAGGTTACCGGGTCAGTGTCCTGGTGTGGGCACTCGTCTAAGCTTGGCACAATCCAGCCCTGTCCCTGCACATGCATTGCAGCACCTGCACAATGGGGATGCTGTCACCTACCCTGCAGCTCCTCCACCCTTTCAAACAGCATCCTGGCCCCGATTGTCAGCCTTTCAAATGGAGCAAGGCAGAAAATCCCCACTGCCTGCTCTTGAGAAGCAAGACAGGCAGGCAGTGCTGAGAGGTGTCCTGGTGCACACACATGCACGGGGACACAGATGTGCACACAGACACATTTATAGGCACACAGCAGCAGCACGCACAGCCCCACACCCATCCTCTCTCTCTGCATCACTGATGCTGCACCCAGCATCTTTTGTGCTCTTGCTCTGCTTAGAGGGGCAGGAACCAGCCAGGGCTGTGCCCAGCACGAATCCTCCTCCGAGTGCTAAGAGCCCCCCTTGCAGACCACGAGCAGCACCCCAACCTGCCACATGCCATCAGAGGTGCGGACAGGAAGACACAGCCTGCCCTGCTCTCCCCATGGGGCACTCGTAGCCCCACGGTCGAGGCAAGGCAGGCACGGCCAGGTGGGGGTGGGTGTGACTGCGTGGGGCTGGAACTCGCCGCCACTGCCCTCGCCCGGCCCCACTCAGAACCCTGCTCGGGACCGAATGGGCGCCGAGGGCCGGGCCGGGGTCACGCATGTCCGGAAGCCGCGAACTGGGCCGGTGCAGGACGAGTAGAGCCAAAGGAAGCCGCACGCCGGGCCCCATCCCCACGCGGGACGCAACTGAGACCGTGACAGCCGGGCAGGGACCCTCTCGCCTTTGGCGGGGCTCGGACCACCATTTCCTCCGGGGGCTTCCTCCTCCTGCCGGGGAGAAGCGAAGCGCCGCGGTGCGTAGCCTGGCACGGCGCTAACAAAGAGCCTGCGGTCCCACCGTGCCCCGTGGGCTCTGCGGACACTGCGGGTGTGTCTCGCCAGCCTGGCGCCCCTGGAGCTCCTGCAGCGGCTCCCCGCCTCCCCAAGCCCCGCATACGTTGGATGCCACCGGCAGCTCCGTGACTGCGGTGCGCGGTCTGGCAGGCGCATTGTTCCCAGCCCGGAGTTAGCACAAAGGACACCGAGATGCCGCATCGCTCCCTGCCACCTAGCCGAGGGGGCGCGGGGTGGGGGTGGGCAGGCAAGGACCCCCCCACAACCCCTCGGCACCTTGCCTGACAACACCGGGCGGGGAGGTAAACCCACCCGCGACGCAGCCCTGGGATGCCGAGCTGCAAAAGCTAGCGACAGCTCTTTCTCAAGGTGAAGGCTCCGGGGGTCCCGGGGATGGGGGGGGAGGTGCGCACTACGGGGCTCGCAGTGAGAGTGCCGTT
>VWZE01005850.1:189110-246259 GCA_013396675.1 Eubucco bourcierii
GACAAAACCCGACTCGAGGCAGGGGGGCGGGGAGGCGGGGGCTTAAGTGCCCCGGGGATGGGCAGCGCCGAATCGCGCACACGAAGCTGCAGCCCCCAGCCCGCCGATGAGCCCCGAGGTACACGGAGTCCCCTGCGCCTCCTCGGCACTCACCTCACGGCCACCTTCACGCAGCTGTCCGGAGCCGCCATGCCCTCGCCGCTCGGGCACCGCGGCCGCCGCTGCCCGAGAGCATCCGCGGGCTGGGAGCGAGGCGGGCAGGGGCGGCCCCAGGTACCGGGGGCGGGGCGGGCGCGGCCCCGTGGCTGCACTGCCGGGGCGTGGGCGCACAGCCACGCACACGGGGACGCGCACGGCAGTCGTATGCCCTTAGCACTCCCATAGCCATTGGTCTCTGCTGACTCTCCTGGGGCCAGCGGCCCCAGCTCCCGCCTGCCCACGGCCGTGCCGGGGCTGTTTCGGGCTTCGCGCCCCGGGGACAGTGGGCAAGCAGCCCGGGATCCTCCTAGGCGGGTGCTGCCCGTCCCCGCGAGGGAGCAGAGCCCCTTAACCCCTGCAGGTTCTGGTATACAAACATCCCAGGGGAATGGGGGAGCCCACTGAGGCCATCAGGCTGCCAGCCCCATACGTGCTAGTGGACCCCCGTGCATCCCGGTGTAGCTTTGCTCCAGTCATGACGCCTTTACCAGCCCCTTGTTCACCCTGCCCTCTCCTGCCCTCCTTCCTGTCCTTACCTGTACCTGGGCCACTCTGCTTCTCTGTCCCCAGCTGCACATGGGAGAGGTTCACAGACATCCCTGGTGGCTTGGGTGCTTCTCTGTGAGGACACTGGAGCTCTCCCTGTTCCTGCACATGAAGAGGCATTCTGCCTCTATGACAGCCCAGCCCAGCCCAGCCCAGCCATTGCTGGCAGGCAGCCCCACAGCTGTCCCTCAGCTCCCTGTTAGCAGGCAAGCAAAATGGCATCATGCTGAGGGGCTGATAAAGATGGCAGTGCAGCCACATAAAGATGAGGGTGCAGACACTGATGAGGTCATTTTACACTTGGCACTCAGGACACACTTCCTTGCAAAGTCATGAACAGGCTCACATTGGGGGAGTTCCTCAGACCAAACTCTCCGGGCCCAGAGACCACATAAAGAATATTCCAGCATGCTCTGGAGTGTGGTGGCTTGATTTGGGACAACTTGACCAAGGCTGGGAGCCTGCAGGTTCCTGCCCCTGCAAGCAATGATGCTTTCGGGTCCTCCTGAAGGTGAAGTCATTCAGGGGTCAGTGGCCATTCCCAGGGCTTTCCTTCCACTGTGGTTGGCAGCACCCAAACACCTCCATGTTTATATCTCCGAGCTCTGCAGTATCTGGGGCTGGCAGCATGGAGGAGCAGAAGCCAGCACAGGGCAGTGGTGAGTGGTTTGGGTGTTCCTGCCAGAGCCACTAGGACATAGGAGCTGCTGATTCTGTCGGATGCTCAACACCATGGAGACCCCATCCCAAGAGGACAGAGGTTGAGGCACAGGAGGACAATGCCCAGATGCCAACACAGCTTTCCAGCATGCCCAGCCTGTACTGTGTGGCTGTAGAGGCCAAGTAGCATGCCCACAAGGCAACAGGCTCTGTTCTATGAGCTGCTCTCAGGTGTCGGGAAAGGAGAATGCCCAGGACCCCTTAGGGAGCAAGATTTGGGACAGGCAAGTACCAAGAAACTGCAGGAGTCCTGTGGTGGCTTTCCTGTCAGTTGCCTTCACATTGGCTGATGACAGACAGATATGCTGCCCTATGATGGCAGAGCCTCTGTCTCAGCAGGAAAAAAGCATCTCCCAGCCTGAAGTAGGTGACACCTACAGAGGAGCCCCAGATCTGCAGGTCCATGTTGATGTCTGGGTGAACAGCAACAGACTGTGAAGGGAAACTGAGGCATGCTGAGGTTTACTTTGAAGAGCCCAGGTTGTGTCATTCAGGATGTGCCAGCACTAGTAACTGACAGCCGATGAAGTCAGAGCTGTGCCCAGCATGGGGCACAGCACCTGTCCTCTGCTCAGGGCTCAGGATGCCTGCACTCCAACAGCATTATCCCTTCACCCTGCCCACTTGTGTTCCTCCTGAGGTTCCCTCTGTACCCTGGGGAGCTGCCTTGGCATCTGCTGAGATGAATAAGTTCCTCGTGCTGGTACAGGATCATTGGCATGAACAGAGGATAGCCTGTCTGTGGTGCTGGTATGTCTCTTACTCTGTCACTGGGGGCTGTGTCTCCAAGTACCCCTGGGACTTCCCACCCTGAGCTGCTGTTTTGGCTGGAGCTGGACCCTCCCTCTCCAAAGCTCCAGGCAGAGAGGGTCAGGGAGGTGATGCTGACCCTACTGTATTAGAACCAGGCTAGGCAGCAGGGACAGGAGGGGGATCATCTCCCTGTGCTCAGCACTGGGGAGGCCACACCTTGAGTGCTGTGTTCAGCTCTGGGCCTCTCCCTCCAGGAAGGACATTGAGGGGCTGGAGCCTGTCCAGAGCAGGGCAGTGAGGCTGGAGAAGGGCCTGGAGCAGCTGAGCTGTGAGGAGGGGCTAAGGGAGCTGGGGGTCATCAGACTGGAGAAGAGGAGGCTGAGGGCAGAGCTCATTGCTCTCTGCAGCTCCCTGCAGGGAGGCTGGAGCAAGGAGGGGACAGCCTCTGCTCCTTGGTGGCAAGGGACAGGAGCAGAGGAAATGGTTCCAAGCTGCCTCAGGGGTGGCTCAGGCTGGATCTCAGGAAAAATTTCTGCAATGAAAGGGTTCTCAATCCTTGCCACAGGCTGCCCAGGGCAGTGCTGCAGTCCCCATCCCTGGGGGTGTTCAAGCAGCTGTGGAGCTGGAGCTTAGGGACATGGTTTACTCCTGAGCCTGCAGTGCTGGGTCGAAGGCTGGGCTGGATGAGCTTGGAAGCCTCTTCCAACTGGATTTATTCTGGGATTCTGGGATTCTATCTCCCTGCTCCCATCCTTATGCTAGCTGTGTCACAAGCCATATTTGTCCCTGAATTCAGCTAGAAATTAACTCAATAAAGACACCTCAGATGCTATTTTAGGGCTAATCAGCCCCTGTGCAGCCCCAGACCCCAGCAGAGGGTTCAGAGGCACTGCCCCACTGCAGTATATCCCCACCATAATGCCACCCTTTGTGTTTGGAGTCCCTGCTGAGCACCCACCTGCCTTGCAAAGCAGCTAGTTCAGTCTCACATCACACTAAGGGGACCATCACCAGGAAACCATCACCATTCACCTTGCATGAAGCATATCTTTGGCATCCCTGTGGCACAGCCTTATTGCCAAGCACCCTGTTGACCTGTGTCTCTGTGTCTCTGTGTGTGAGCCTTTGTCTGTGTCTGTGTGTGTCTGTCTGTGTGTCTCTCTGTCTGTGTGTGTCTGTCTGTGCATCTGTGTATGTGTTTGTGTGTCTGTGTCTGTGTCAGTGTGTGTTTGTCTGTGTCTCTGTGTGTGTCTCTGTGTCTGTGCCCTGTCTCAGTGAAGCAAGAGCAAGGGATGCAGCAACTGCCCATACTGCCATCCCCCATTGCCTGCGTCCCCTCGGGCCAAAGCTGTCTGCTGCTAAGGAGAGGCTGACCAGGCTCAGGCTGCAGCTGGAGCTCAGCAGCAGCCATTGCCACCATTAACAAATCAAGCCGTGCTGGAGAGCAGAGCAGCTCTATTGATTCAGCTCCTCCCCTGGGACTCATCACTTTGCTGTCTTTTAATTTAGGTTAGGTAAGGAGAAGCCCTGCAGTGCCTAGCTGAGTGTATTGGAGGAAGATCCAAGCAGAGAGATGGCGTGGGGAGATAGGGCTGCCCCAGATCCCCTTTGGCACCCAGACCCTACCGGGGTCACTGAACTCTGTAAAGTGGAACTCTGCAATGGACCTGTTTCAGGAGAGGAAAAACCTCAGCAGCCACTTGATGCCAGGCAGCACTGGTCAGCACTGGCATGGGCATGCAGCATGTGCTGTGCTCTCTGCGCTCTCCTGGCTGTAGCATCTCTGGCTTGTTCCCTGCAGAGCAGAGATGGCTGTGGGCTGGATGAGACCCTCCTGCAGGCTGCAGGGTAAGTGATGTACCCCTGAGAATGGAGGTATCTGAGGTTACAGAAATCACAATGCAGTGCCCAGGTCTCCACTGGCAGTCAGCCTGTGTCTGCCCACTGCCCCAGCCTAAAGCCACTCGTCCTTCTCCCCATGTGACAGTCTTGGTTGCAAGCATGAGGAACAGGCTCTAGTAGATGCTAGATTCTCAGGAGATTCCCAGAACTTTGCACCTCATAACACTGGGTCAAGGCATGAGCAGGGATAGGGCTCCTTTGGTGTGGGGACTGGAAACTGCCACTGCCTGCTCTGGTTAAATGTGGTCTCACTTTCACAGTCCCCCTCCCCAGCTTGAGCTCCACAGCAAGCAGCCATGGGCACAGACTGCACAGGTAAGGTGGCTGAGGAAGGAGGGCACAGGGGGATCCTTGGGGTCACACAGCTTTAATCACCTGTCCAGCTCTTGCAAGCTCCTGCTGGCACAGCACTGTCCTGTCCTGCACCTAGACACCTAGAGACCAGCCCAAAAATACTCTGGTCGTTGTACAGAGGCCACCACGACCTCAGCAGAAAGGGGGAGCAGTGTCGCATTGTGCCCTGCAAGCTGCTGAAGGGACAGTGCCCAATCGGCTGCATCAGCAGGAAGCTCACAGGTAAGTGGCACTGGTGGTCTTCTGGCAGGGAGCTGCACTGAGCCGTGGGGAGCTGCCTGGCAATGCAGATGTGTCCTAGAGGGCAGAGCCAGTTTTTGTATCCTGCAGTGTTTCTCTTCCCTTCAGAAGCTCCAGGGCTGCTTTCTCCATCTCATCCATCTCCAGCTGGCTGCTGGCTGACATCTCCTCCATGGTCATCGTGAGGAAGGTTGGGTCGTGAGCCAGGCCCACAAGGCCCCCGGAGATCAGAGCCTGTAGCAGAGAGGAGGTCACAGCCCAGGCCCTACCCAGCCTGCAGAGTTGTCCCTGGCTGTGGGCAGCCTTCCCCTCCCCCTGCTCAGCACACACCTGCCACTTCACTCTTGTAGCTAAACTTTGTCCTCCAGCCTCACAGTTTGGCATACATATGGCATCTCCGCCTTTCCCTTTCACTCCCTGGCAGCCCTGCCTTTCCCTCTGCTGGACTGTGGCCTGCTTTACCTCCTGAATGAGGAAGGTGATGGCCGAGGTGGAGGATGTGCTTGGGTTGCCACTTTCACCTCGCTGCTGCCCTGAGCTGGATGCTGTTCCCATCACAGTGCCATCCTCTCCAAGCAGCTAGGCAAGAGGAGCAAAGGGTTGGGCTCATGGAAGATGTTTCCCGTGCCAGTGTGAGGGCTGCAGGTTCTCTTCTGGGTCCAGGGCACCACCCACAACAGGACACGCAGGACCACACAGGTAGAGAGCTGGGAACCAGCCCTTATCTTTTGCCCTGACCCTTGCCAGGTGATGAGGCAGTGTGGCAAGCCAAGGGCAGTCAAGCGAGCCCTTCTTTCTGCCCTGTCTCTGAAGACAGCAGAGAGCCAGAGGAGCTGCTGCAAGCTGTCCCATGTCTACAGCAGCAGCAAAGCCAGTGCTGCTTTCTGAGCTGATCAAACAGCAGAGCTCCAGCAAAGCTGTATGCTGAGGAGCCTTGAAGCCTGCTTCTCCTCAGCATGACTGTGACAACCCTTCCCAGGAGGGCAGGGACATTCACCCTACACTGCTACCTGTGGACACACATTTTCTCCTTTACCTGCTGTGGGAGCAGATGCAGCCCTGATGCAGGGTGACCCCCAGCCTCTTGCCTCCTGCCTGGCCTCTGCTGCAGCCTGTCCGTGGCTAACAGATGGTTGTGGTCTGGGAGAGGGAAAGGTGGGAACATCAGATGGGCACAAGAGCAAAAACCACCCAGAGATGGAAATGGGTTAATTAATCTGAGAGAAGCAAAGGGTTCTTCAGGACTAACTGAAGTCCCAGCACCTGCCCACTGCCCCATGCTGGCTTCCCACTGTTCATGGAAATGAGCAGGGTCTGGTGGCCCTGCTGCCCAGGGCTGGCCAATCCTCCCCCAGCCCAAGGCTCCATGCTCTATCACCCTGGAGGATGGGAAAGTGGGAAGAGGGTCTCCTGGAGCTCCCCAGACAGGTTCAGTTGTGTTCAGGGCTCTCAGCTAACCTCCAAGTTGTTGGAATCTGTGTCTCCTTCTCCTGCCTGTCCCAATATCAGTCCCTTGACCCTACCTTAGTCTTTAGGCTGGTCCAGATCCCTCAGAAGAGGAATGATGCTGAGACTTACCCTGTGCTGGATGCCTGTTTGCTGCTGGCACCATCTTCCTCAGCACCTCGTCTTCATACTCCATCCTGGTAAGGGCAGGCAAGCTGGGTCAGCCCAAGCAGGGACCACACTCCAAGACCAGCTCCACCCAGGAGTGCAGCCCTCCTCACCTTCTCTACCCTGGGGAATGCAGCTGAAGGGGAGTGGTGACCAGGAGGGGCATCTGGGATAGATGAACAGGGTGGAGACCTCAAGTAGGATTAAGTAGATCCTCTTACACTGGTAACCCTTGTCCCTTGTCTGTGGTACTGAACTGGTGGCCCCTACGTGGGCCTTGAAACTCAGAGATTGGCAAGGAGGGGTCATTCCTGCAATCCTTGGAGCCCTCTGTCCACCTTGATCCCCACAGCACCAAGCTGAAGGAGTGATGGGAAGGATAAGAAGGGTGGAAGGGTAGTCCCATGCGTTGCTGTGCAGAGCCACACAGTAGTCCTGGAGCCTCCCTGCATGTTCTGGGGACACCTCTGTGTCTGGGTTTCAGTGAGGGGTGTCTGTCCTCCCTGTCCCCTGACCTGGGCCCTGGTCATACCCCAGGGATTGAATTTCTGCAGAAAGCTCCTGTGTGCATGGAACCATTTCCACAGGCAGCACTTGACCCTTCCCTGGCTCTGCGGGTACCTCCCTGCTGCAGCTCAGCCTCTCCTGCAAATCTTACCCATCCATGAAGAGTCCCTGGGCAAGACTGAGGTGCAGCCAGCCCCCAGCACAGACCTGCTGGGAGCTGCCAAACACAGCCCAGCTCTGCCTTGCCCTGCCAGCCCATATGAGGCTGCTCAGCTCTTACCAGCCTCTGCTGTTGGCATTGTTGACATTGGTGTTGCCTTCCTGGGGGAAGTCATCAAGGAAGACAGGGGAGTCGAAGACCTCACTGCCCACCTCTGTGAACTGCAGGGGCCTCTGGCTGGCCATTTGGGGCTGCAAGGGGCTGCTGGGCTCCAGAAAGCTGTCCACCTGGCCAAACAAGCCTCCTGTCCTCTGCAACCAAGAGGGAGGGCATCAGGGCAGGCCTGGGGCTCTGGGCTACCCTGGGACTGTTCCCATGGGAGAGACATGGCAGTGCCCATGGGAAGAGGGCTCTCTCTTCTCAGGCCTGGCAGACTGCATGGCTTCAAAAGCCTCACTCTCCAGATGGGGAAACTGAGGCACTGAGTGGTGATGGTCATGCAACTGCACTGGGATGGCAGTCAGCCCTGTGACCTCTGTGGGCTGCCTGGGCCAGTGGCATCTCTGGACGCAGCAGAAGGTGCAGCCCACAGCTGGCTCAAAGGCTCCCAGGGAGTGGGATGTGAGCCTGCTCCTGCTCTGGTGATGATGACTTGCCTTAGCCTGGCAGAAGGGGTGAATGGAGCTCTCCCTAAACACACCCCTGCCAGGCTCCCTTACGGAGAGCAGATTTCCCGGGATGACTCAGCTGGGATGTCCTCAGGGAGAGGGCAGAAGTGCTGATCCACCCTTTTGGTTCACACCATTCTCCACAGTCAAGTTCACCTCTGTGAACTGCCCTCCAGCTGCTGGGCCAGGGTGACCCACCACCACCACATCACAATGTAGGGACTACCCCAACCCAGGGTGCCTTGAGGGTTGCACTCACTCTGTATATCCCTTCCTCCATGGCTGCCTCCACCATTGCTCTTTCCAGCTCCTCCTCAGCAGTCAGGTCCCCAGAAATTGCTCGATGGATCTCAGGAGCAGCTTCTTCTTCAATGCTCCTCAGCCCAGCCTGGTGGAGACAAGCAGGCATGGCTGATGGACCCTGGCCCCACCACCTCTCTGGCTCTTAGGAGGAAAAAGTGCTGAAGCCTGCCAGGCTGCTAGGTCGTGCTGCTTTGCAGGGCTTCTGCCAGGGAACAGGCCATGGGTCATCTGCTATTGTCTGTCTCCGTGTTTGCTGACAGCTTCTGGATTCTGCTCCACCAAGGAGATGCTAAAGGTAGCCTAAGGAAGGGTCAGACTGGTGATGCCCAGAGGGTAACTGTGCCTTGTCTCAGATATGGGCATATCCAGTCTGGGGCCTGGCTCTTTCCCTTGCCTAGCACCTTTGGTGTCTGGTCCTTCATGTCTACAAGCGATTTCCTCTCTGTAAGGCCAGGACAGGCTGAGGCAACTGCTCTGTCAAGGTACATAAATTCTCTCCCATCCCACCCTGATAACATCCTTCAGGGGTGCTGTGCAGGTCCTCCTGCTGCAGTGGTCCTGCTGAAGATTAGCCACACAAACCCCTCTCCACCTGCTGCTGCCCCAGCCAGTGAGAGGTGATGCAGAGGGCAGCAGGCACACAGAACTGCCCACAACATCGTTAAGGTGAGGAAAGGGCAAAGGCCCTGGGAATGGAGGAGGGTACTCAGATAGGGGCCTGGGTGAGCAGCCTTTGGCCCAGACACTGAGCTGTGCTGTGGGTTTCCAGGTCTTAAAACTGCTTGGTGAGGCATCAGACTTTGCTGAGCCCTCTCTGCATACAAAGTCAGTGAGGCAGAGAGCCAAAAATGTCCTTTCTCTTCAGCCATGTGCACCCTGGAGTGCATCTTCAGCAGCAGAGGCCAGCTCAGCCCTGGTTCATTTAGGGTGTATCCATGTCAAGAGCTCCTTCTCTGTTCCTGCAGCTCAGGCTCTGACACTGATGAGCTGGGGATAGCCTCTTTCTTGACCTGCAGAGCTCCTTACCACATGCTGCCTGCCCCTGGCAAGGGTGACCCTTCCAGCACCACCCATATGCTACCAACCTGGATCTCCACAGGGTTCTTCTTGGGCCTGTACCCATAATACTCCTCCTGGCGCTTCATGAACTTCCTGAAGTGCTCTTGGATGAGGAAAGTTGCATAGAATTTCCCCACTGTCACCTCATCATCTGGAAGGGAGGAAACCAACATGCCCACACCATCCCTCACAAGGGCCTGAGGTGCCATGGTGGGTGAAGCCCCCAGCAGGCATCACTCTGCCTCTCTGGGCAGCAGCAGCAGACAGACCTCCAATGGGAGGGATGACCTGATCCAAGAGCTTCATACTTGTTCTCTTCCAGATCTTTTTGATAACAGCTCTGAGCTCCTCATTGGCCTGCTCGAAGTTACCTGTGAGAAAGGGGAGGACAGAGCAGTTCACTCCCACAGAAATGTGACCATGAGTGAAGATATGAAGACCTGGCCAGACTCCTCCAGGCAGTGGCAGCTCCTCTCCAGCCTCCCCCCACACCAAAAGTGAGACCAACCACAGAGTGGGTGCAGTGTTTATGCCACCACCTCCACTGGTGATCAACACCACAACTGGGCCTCCCCTTTGGTGCTTTCACAAAGCTCTCCCATTCCTGCACATCTGCAGTCCCACTGTCCCCAGACAGTCTCTGAGATCTACTGTGCTCCACCCAGGACTGTTTGCACTGAGGCCACGTTCCCTACCCCAGATGGAGAGAAGGTATCCATGTCATACTGCTGGAAGATGCCATCCCCAGAGGCCCACCAGTGTCCAGTCTCACCTCTTGCTAGAGCTGCCTGCCCCAGTTCAGCCATAGAGCTGCTTGTGTGATGCTGCCTAATCCACAGGCACAGGAACAAGCTGGTGTGGCATCTTACCAAAGCAGGGCTTGGCAAGGAAGTGAGTGAAAGCAGCTCAGAGGATCCATTCTACCCCATTCCAGTCTGAGGTCATAAATCCACAGACCAGAGCAGGCAGTGCCAGGGTGAGTGAACTCAGACTGCACACAACAGCGTGAAAAGGGAGGGTGTAGGCTGTGCATTGTGGCAGGGATAGGACCTGGGTCAGAATCACTCCTGAGCTGTTCAGGAAGTTACACAGCTGGAGTGGTGTTGGTTTGCTGTCCAGGGCTGCAGCACTTAGGTGTGCCTGTGCTGGTTTGAGGCTAATTAGAATATTTTAATAGAGAAACTTACACTATAGGCTGTGAAAGGAAAACATCATGATGTCTACTTCACTCATAGGCTTGCTAAGAAATTGTTTGGGAACAATAACCAAAACATTAGATAAGGTCACTCTCTGTCTGTTGCTTGCTGGAGCAGGAGCTGCTGGGGCAGTCTAGCAGCTTCTGGGCTCTTGGCTCCTCTGCTGATTAATCCTCACTAACCACTTTTCTCCTAACTCCCCTGGCCGATCTTTCTAATTTTACCTTGCGTGTAAGGCAAACCCCGGGGTAAGGTATAGGGGTGGAGAGAAGGTGGAAGAGTGGTTGGGAGCCCCTCCTGGGGTCTCTGATTTCTGGGAGGGGTGCTGTGTTGCTGTATTACCTTTTATTTGTATATTTCTGTAAATATTCTGTATATAGTGTATATATCTGCTTGTACATTGTGCTGAGCTGTAAATGGAGCTTCATCTTTTAACTTCCAGCCGACTGAGTGCTAGTCTGGGTCATTTTACAAAGTGGGGGGGGGGCGGGGGACTCCCAAACCTTCACAGTGCCACTCACAATGTCCTCCTGACCTGCACAAGCAGCCCCATGCTCTGGGGCACTGCTCCGATGAGGTAATTAACAGCATGGAGCCATGGGCTGCACCAGAGGGCTTAACCCCACAGGCAAGGGTGCTGAGGTCCCCAAACAGAGCAGGGGATGACTGATAACCAGCAGACCGCAGCACCAGCAGAGGCTCCCCACCAGGCCTGCAGCACTCACCCTCTGTCTTGATCTTGAGGGCTGTCCGTACCAGTGCGAAGAGGGTGGCGTTGAAGGTGACGGTGCCGTCGCTGTTCAGGGGCATGTTCATGCACACCAGGCGCTGCCAGCAGACCAGAGCTTGTCACCCCATGAGGCACAGCAACCTGACAGCTCTGCACAAACACACAGCCTGTCCTGGTTGGGGATAGCCTCTGCTTGGAGCACTGAGCTGTTGCCCAAGGAGCCCTCTCAGCTCTACCCACTCCACGTAGCCCCATGGGGCTCTGCACCACTGCTTGGCAGCACATGGCATGGGAACAGTGGCATCACTCATCCTAAGGAGCCAGATGAAGCAGACCAAGCTGTGGAGACAGCCAGGTCCAATGTGTGGAAATAACCCAACAGCTGGGGCACTGGAGAGAATCACAGGATCATAGAATGGGGTAGGCTGGAACAGACCTTGAAGATCATCAAGTCCAACCATAAACTTGCCAAGTCCACCACTCCACCATGCCCCTCAGCACCATATCTACATCTCTGTTAAATTCCTCCTCCACCACTGTGCTGCGCAGCCTGTTCCAACAACCGTTTCGTGGAAGACGTGTTTCCTGATGTCTGACCTAAGCCTTCTCCAGCACTACTTGAGGATGTTTCCTCTCATCCTTGTTAGTGCCACTTGTTACTTGTGAAATGAGACCGAGTCCCGCTTTGCTACACCCTCCTTTCAGGAAGTTGTAGAGAGCCAGGAGGTCTCCTCAGCCTCCTCTTCTCCAGACTACATACCCAGCCCACAAGAGACACAGCACTGCTTTTGGGGAGATGGGACTCAGTCTGCATTGCATTGCACTCCCAAAAAGTGACACGGAGGTGTTATACTGCGACTGATCTGGGGATCAAACCTCCTGAGTTTGCCCATGACCCAGGAGGGTTCACACCAGTGCCAGAGTCCCTGACCATGCAGTCTGCCTGTGAGCCTTGCAGTGGTCTGGCCTTGTGCAGACAGAACTGCATTGGGAGGCTGTGCTACTGCCCCCAGGGACACTGCCTGCAGCTCCAGAGGCACTGTCAGCCCTTGGCAACAAACTGCCACAGCCCAACTGGCATGGCCACCTACTCCAGCCCAACACTGCCTTCCTGCACCACGTGCAGGGCATCCCAGCATGGCTTGGGAGTCCCTCTGTGCTGAGGGCTCTGGGTTGGTCAAAGATCAGCCCACTGAAGCCAATCCCCTCGGTCTGGGGGTGAGCACAGGCAAGTCTCAGGAGCCTGAGACACATCAGCTCTATGCAGCTGAACTCCCCTCTCCTTGTCCCCAGAATGCTCCCCTCTGTTAGACACCAAAGGTTTATAAACCTTGATACTTGGAAGCTGGCTGGATTGTCACCATCGGTGTCCCTGGAGAGGATGCAAAGGCAGCTTGAGGAGAGTGCCCCTGTGCCCACAGCCTGTCACCCCTTTAGTTCTTACCTTACAAGCTACACGGTGTGGGCAGAATTTCCCGAAGCCGAGGGGAGGCTGAATGCGTCTCAGCAGGGTCACCACATCCAAGTGCTTGATTCTGCCCCTGAAAAGCCAACAAACTGCATCAGCAAGGTGGTAACAGACATGAGGGACAGTCATTGGGGCAGGGTGGGTTCATCCCTGTGACCTGCCCTGTGCTGCTGTGGTGGACAAGCCCCTACACTGCTCTCCTTTGCTCTTGGGAACAGCAGCTGGTCCCCTGTGCACAGCAGATAGGGCTGAGCAGTGGCATGAGCTAAGAGCTGGCAGCATCACCAGGGCTGGATGAAGTGGGAATGGACTTCATGTCTCCACACATCCTGATGGCTTGGATCAGCCCTGGAATATGCTGCCAAGTCCACATCTATCTTGATCTAACTTTTAGGCAGTACCACAGCTCACCCTGCTGTGTGTCTCTAGGGCAGCCCACCCCAGGCTGTGCATGGACAATCCACTCTGTCCCACCCTGCCACTTACTTGGCCTCAGGGTCATACTCAGCCCAGATCCGTTTAAACTCATCCAGGTGATGGGGTCCAAGGATGGACCAGTCACGTGTCAGGTAGTCAAAGTTGTCCATGATGACAGCCACAAAGAGGTTAATGATCTGAGGGCAGAGGAGTGGGTCTGAAGGATCCAAGCCCTCAGCAGGCCCCGCGAACAGGAGCAGAAACAGCCCTTGCAGCTGGCAGCACAGAGCAGGCCAGAGCTGCCCATGGCCATGGCACCAGGTTGGGGAGAAGGGGCTTAGGGTTCCCAGTAGCCAGGGGATGCTGTGGGTTACCCCACATAGGGAACGACCTCCCACCAGAGACTATGTGAGAGGCTGCAACATCCACAGGTGTCTCTTCCCTTTCTACCCTTGCAAGAGCCAACACAGAGACATTTGGCAGCAGCATAGAGAAGCTGCGGGAAGCTAATGGGGTATCCCAGGCCTTCATGGTTGGGAAGATGTGCTGTGGGACCATAATGCTGTGAGCTCAGCCCCATAAGATGCAAAGGTAATTCAGCTCCCGGGGGTGCTCAGGGCCAGGACAGGGGTACCAAGGGCAGCCTTACCAGGAAGGCACAGAGCATGTAGAAGCTGATGAAGTAGAAGTAGGCGAAGCCTGTGCCGCAGGTGTACTCCTCACCCTCGGCAAAGTCAGACTCAGGATCACAGAGTTTGCCGTAGCTGCAGCCCAGCAGGATCTCCTGCCAGGCCTCACCAGTTGCACACCTGGGGACAAAGGATGCTGCTGGCTCCTGCATGTCCTAGCCATGAGCTGGGTATGCAGCAGGACTGTTGCCAGCCCCATGCAGAGGGAACTGGGAAAGGAGTGGACAAGGACTTGCTGTGCTGTTGTAGGGAGCCTGCCATTGAAAGCTCCAAAGTGAAAGGTTTGGAGTCAAGAAAAGCCTTGGACTGAGCTCCTGCTGCCCTTGAGCTTCCTCACAATTCATAAATTAATATCTAGTCTGAGAAGAAAGCATTTAGAAGACAACCCCCACAGTGTCCTTCCCTCCTGCAGCTCAGCCCCAGCAGGCACTCTGGTCTCCCTGCTGCAGGATATTCTTCTGTAGGGCCAGGAGATCAACCGCAGAAATGCTGGTGGCCCCCACTCCAGGTTGTGGGCTCCTTCCCTAACCCTGTGCACAGCTCCTTTCTGAAGCTGCTTGCCAAGGCAAGACTGACCTGAAGAGCACCAGCACAGCCTGTGGAAAGGTTTGGAAGTTGTTGTTGCGGTTGATCTGGGTCCCATCCACCATGGCAATCTTCCCAAACATCTGCAAAACACAGGCAGGTCTCCAGGACTCTTCTGAGGGCACCAAACCAGAGCATCCCTGTCCCTGAGCTACTCTTCCTCTTGTTGACCTGGCTTTGGGTGTCCCCAAAGGAGACTGAGACTGGGATGTGGCTGCTCTGGGACTCATGAGTTCCTTGGACATTCCTAATTCTGCTGCACTTCACTGTGCCAAGGAAGCAGCACTGGTGACTGTGTTTAGACTGCCTTGCCTCTCCAGGTGTTTTTTGCTGCAATGCCTTTGGCTGTCTTAAGCTGAAGCCTGGGGACGGGAGGAGGCTGCTGGAGCTGTAAGCACCCAGCATAATGTGCATCATGTGCAAAGCTCCAGGAGGACCCGGCAGTGGACCCCACTTCCTCTCTGTCCTATCTCCTCAGATGCTGTCAGGCTCAGGGCAACTGCTCAAGACCAAATTCCACCCCTGTGCCTCTCACCTGCATCCCAATCACAGCATAGATGAAAAAAAGCATCACAATCAGCAGGGCCACATAGGGCAACGCCTGTGAAAGAAGGACCACAGCTCATGAGAAATCAGCCTGGCATCAAGGTAAGTCAGGAATGGGAGGTTGGGTCTGGAGCTCCTGCATGAGGCCAACATTCAGGCCTCTACATGGGGAGGGGCAGCTTACGGCCTGTTCCTCTGGCCACCCTCCCACTGCCTGGTTCTCACACACAAGAGGCTTATGCCAGTCCTCAAAGCAGAACTGGGTCTCTGCAACTGTGACAAAGGCTGAGCACAACCCAGGGATGCTGATGGGTAAAGGAGCTGCCCAGGCCCAGGAGCTGTGTGCTGAGATGCTTCAGCATGCCCTTGAGCTACCCACTTGGTGCTGGCAGCATGACTGATGACTTGGGCAGGCTCTGTCTTTTCAGCTCAGCTTTGACACTTGGTGCTAGCCAGGAGACTCCCCCATCTCCCCACCCACAGAGGCAGTGCCTTCCTGCACAGCACAGCACCATGGTCAGACCGAGGCCAGCACTGGAGCTCTCCTGCCCTTCCTGGTGGGCACAGCCTGCTCACCTAGCCAGCCACAGCAGCAGAGCTCTCTGTCTGACCAGGCTGTGTGTTTGTCTGGAAGGGTGCACTGCTCCTCACCTACCTGGAAGGACTTGATGAAGGTCCACAGGAGGGTCCTGACCCCCTCCCCCCGGCTCAGCAGCTTCACCAGCCGCATGACCCGGAAGAGGCGGAAAAAGGTGATGGAGACCCGGGAGTTGTCATCCGAGTCCTGTGGACATAGCACACTTGGAGGGTAGCAGGTGCTGGTGCCTCCAGCCTGGCAAGGGGTGTTCAGGTTCAGGGAGGTGTCAGGGATGGGCACAAGAGTGATGGCATTCTTCCCCTCCAGGTACCAGTCCCCACAGCCCTTGTCTGCACTGAGGGGATGTGCTGACACTTCCCAAGGAGTTCTTCTCCCCAGCCTCACATATGCTCCCCGGCTGCTCAGGGTGTGAGAGGAATCCCTTTGCTCCGAGGCTGGGGCAAGGCATGTGGGGATGCAGGCTGAGGCAGTTGTGCTCTTCAGCACAGATGGGATGGGGCCACTCGAGGACAGGCTCAGGTCTCCCCAGGCTCATGGCAGCAGGCACCATATGGGACGCTCCCTCCTCAGGGTCTATTTGTAAGGTGAGATGTAGGCCAGGTGCCAGGTGCAGGAAGGGTTACTGAGGCTATTTAAGCACATAAAGACTGCTTTGAGAACATCCTGGCAGGGCTTTCACAACCAAACAAGGGACAGAAGGGAGGGGGACCTCAGGGCTGTGGGCCCCAGTGCCACCCCTATCCGCAGTGATGGTCCCTGCTTGGAAGGGTGAGCAGCTGTGGCTCAGGTCTGGGGACTGCTGGCTCCTGGGCAGAATGAGCAGACAGGAGAGGAGCCAGCAGGCACAGCTCATGGGCTCAAGGTTTTTTCTGGGACATTGGCAGCTGGAGGTTCAGTTATCTGTTCATCTTGATCCCATCACTGCTTGGGATAGCTTTCCCACTGTGCCCTCAGCCTCCCAGAACTTTGCTGCTGCCACTGAATCCCCCTCGCCCCCATCACACAGCTGACCTGCTCCCAGCTCTCTCAGGGCACCAAAACCCATCTCTGCACACCTCTCCCAGCAGCTGCAGCACCCCCAGTCTGGTATTCCTGAGCCCCCAGGGCTGTACTGGCAAACACCATCTCCACTCCCCACTTCTTTCTTTTGCCTTTAACTCCTTTAATGCCCAGAACCTGCCCAGTAAGCAGAGTGTCCAGGAACACCTTACCATCTCCAGGGCACCATGTCCCCACTATCGGCTTCTGGGTGATGCCCAGCAAAGGCCAGCTTGCTCCTTCCCATTTCCAGGGCTCCCATGGCACTCCCATCCCACTGCACCCCCATGTGTCACTGTCACCAGCACAGGGCTTGGCCTGCTCAGCCCCTCAGCAGCCATGGGACACAGGCAGCTCCCTGGGGGAAGGCACAGTCGCTAAGAGCATCAGAGTTGCTCTCATGGATGCAAATCCCTTCAGGCCTTAAACAGAAAGGGTGGTGGGCAGAGAACCAAGGCCATGTCCTGCCCTTAACAGCCAGGGACACCTCTGGTAGAGGCTCTCAGATCAGCTTTGGGGGGGTTGAAATGGGGGAGGGTCAGGCCCAGCACATCTCAGGGTGGGAAGGGGTGTCCGTGAAAGGAGGTGTCCCACATCAAGTCCCTCTCAGCTACACCCCAGAGAGAGCTTCTGGCTCTGGTGTCTTAATAACATGCAGGGCACATGCAGGTGCTGGCGCAGGCAGGGTGGTCACAGAGGGGCACACGGCAAGCACATGCAGCTGATATTTACAAGGCTGTCACAGCCCCCGCTGAGGCAGTACAGTCCACCACGGGATGCAAGAACTGTCTGTCGAGAGAACAGGAGAGTCAGAGTAGCAGGGAGGGTGCAGAGGGAAGGAGGAGAGGAAGAGAGGGATGAATGGTGGCAGAAGGCAACACAGACACAGAAGAAAGAGTGAGATGGAAACAGGGGACAAGAGGAGGAGCAGAGGGGAAGTACAGGAGGAGATCCATTGTCACTTGGGCTCATGGAGAAGGCAAAGTGACTTTGAGGGGTAAAGGTAGCAGAAGGATGGGGAGGGAAACACACTGATCCTGAAGGACTTACCCACTTCTGTGCCCCACTACCTGGCACCAGTTGTGACAGACATGTCTGGGACAGGGCTGCATGGGCAAGGAAATACAGGCCAAACCTTGGGACTGTTTAATTTTGCTGCCTCCCATGGAGAAGAGCAGGGCAGGAGCAGGGCTGTGGCAAAGACCTTGAGACAAACTGAGCAGCTCAGGCCAGTCCATGGCTCTTCCACAACAAGCTGGGCTGCTCCTGGGTCAGCTGCTTGGGCATCAAGACAAAAGTGATGCAGGTTTGCTGAGAGTGAGCACTGAGACTGGTAGAGCCCTGTGCCAGTAGGGGACAAACCACTGCCTAGCACCGTTCACCCACTAACTGGCAGTTAGGGGCAGCAAAGGCTGTTGTGCAGGCACACTGGCACATGCAGGGCACACACAGGGCACATGCATGGCACATGTGGGGAGCCCACTCACACACAGAGAAACCCTGCCATCTGGAGACGCTCTCCTCTTCAGAGAGCCTGGGATGCTGTGGGGCAGGACGATGTCTTCCCAGTGCAGACACCAACCTCTGACCCTCAGAGGGGTAGCCCAGCCTCAGCAGTGCCTGCACAGCCCGAGGCTCATTGTTGGGGGCCCAGTCAGCAGTGGCAGGAGGCTGTGAGCAGGCTGGGAAGCTTGAACCCTTGTGAAGGGACTGAGATTCCAGGGCAGGCAGTACAGGAGCAACACAGAAGTGTGGACGCTGCCAGCTCCCTGAACTTCAGAGTCTGGGGTAGCACTGCCAGGGGGGACCTCACCCCTACTTCTCAGCATTCTCTGGGATGCAGGGGAACTCAACGACTGGACAGCCAGCACTACAGTGGCTGCAGAGGGCTCGTGACAGCACAATTCTCCCCATATCCTCACCCTGACAGCTACACACAGACATGAGGGAGGAGAAAAGAGACAGTGGAAAGAGAGAGGAGAGAAGTACAGACGTTTACAAACCATCAGGAACAGCTCAGCTGCTGTGAGGTGCACCATGGTGCTGCTTTGTT
Source organism: Eubucco bourcierii (assembly GCA_013396675.1). Classification (NCBI taxonomy): domain Eukaryota; kingdom Metazoa; phylum Chordata; class Aves; order Piciformes; family Ramphastidae; genus Eubucco; species Eubucco bourcierii. The sequence goes on from VWZE01005850.1 coordinate 207,455, forward strand.
TTGTGGAGACCACCCTCCAGAAAACTCTGCAGTCCCCAGGGTCTGCCCGAGCTGGCAGATGCACTGCACTGTGATGCAGTGGCTGAAAACAGCTCTGAGGACGAGAAGTAACAGATACACCTCACCCTGACCTCTCAGCAGGAAAGAGACTTACTGAAAGGGGAGGTGAGGTTGTCCCCCTGCCCTCTAATGCTAATCCCTTTGCATATCACCAGATGGCTGGGAAGGGTTTGGCAATACTGAGAGAGATGTGGGCTGGGTGGAGAAGAAAGCACATGGAGGAAGGGTGGGACAAGCCATGAGCGGCATGTTCTCAGAAGGAATGTGGATGGTCACTGGGGCATGAGATGTGCCAGAGTAGGGCTGCCTGGAATGGAGGTCCCTGAAGAGCTTGGGGCACTGGGAGGGCAGATCAGCACCCAGATCTCGGGAATAGGACCAGGGGATCTCGGGCCATATAAGACCATTCTTGAAATCCTGCCTGGCCTTTTGCACAGCTTTAGCTCTGCCAGTGGCACTGCAGTACACAGAACACAGAACCTGGCACAATGTCTGCCAGCTAAGCCCAGGGCACTGGAGTCCTCCAGGTGCCTGTGATCTGTGGCCCTGGTCATCCCCACAGACCTATGGCCAAGCATGGTGGTACTTTCGCACCTCTGTCAAGTGACCTGGTCTCTTCACAGGGACTGAAAATCTCTGCCCAGTGCAGGGCCTCCAGCACCATCTGAATGTCCCTTCTGACTGACAACAGAATGGGCAAAGAGGCAGCAGGTGGAAATGATGCCCTTCAGGCAATAGGAAACCAGGTCACAGATGAAGAGAGCTGGGGAGCCAAGGATGTGTTCCTGGAGGATCTGGTGACAGATGAAAGCTGCATGAAACTAGCATGAAACCTGTCAGCTTGTCAAGTCTGAGAAGCCTGGAGGCTAGAGGGTGGCAGCATTCATGAGCAGGGCTGGGTGGGTGCTGTCACAGCGGAGGAAGGTGCCTGGGTTTGCTTATCCCAGCTCTGTGAGGCCTGGACCAGAATCCAGAGAAGAAAGTGACCGCCATCAAAGGCACCTGAACACCTTCTCCTCTCTGGCACAGAGAATGGTTGAAGATCACTCTGTGAAGGGGTGGCAGTGACAGCAGATCTGCCAGACACAGTCCTGCAGTGCACCAGAGCTGGCAAGCCCTGCTCCTGAGAGAAGACAGCATGCAGAGGCATTGAAAAGTTAATCTCTAACCTAACTGATTTTGCAGCTGCTCCTAGAGTCATCACCAGATCTGCCACAAGCAGCACACCCTCCCTGTGTGCAGGCATTTTCAGTGCTGGACATGGGTGTGGATGTCCCAGTGCCATGAAGGGCAGTGGCACTGTTCTGAAAATGCTCCCTCAGAGTGCTGGGCACATAGACACTGCCTGCAGCTCACAGCCACGGGGAGCTCCTGCAGCAGGGTGCAGGGTATGCAGCTGCACAGCTCTACTCCTGTGTCTATGCCCAAGGGGACACACGCAAAGCAAACGTCTTGAAACTGGATGTGTCTGATCCTCCCCTGGCAGGGCACAGCAGAGTCCTTGGGTAGAGGAAACTGTGGCAGCTCTTCTTCTCCCCGCTTGCACTGACCTGAGACTGGCACATGGATGGCTGCATGTGGGAGACAGGCAGACTGAGGGGGGACCAGGGCTGGCACGCATGGTGCTGCTCACGGTGCACTCCTGGGTTGCTCTCCAGGGATTCCAGGGATTCAGGGGATGAGGGGGAGGAAGCAGGGTGACATGTTGGCCAGCTGGACCTGACCCCCTGTATTTAAACAGCACCCTAAGGGCCAGAGCCACCACTGTGATCTCCACACACTCATGCCAAGGGCTGGAGTAGGGAGAGGGCAGAGGACAGTAGCATTCTGCAGAGTTGGACATCCCTGTCTCAGCCCAGGGCAGGTGTGGCAGCACAGCCTGAGGTGGGTGGTAGCAGTGCTGCTCTGTGGGGACACCCTCACAACCCAGCACCCCACACTCACATCGATCTCGCTGAGGATGACATCGATGATGCTGCCAATCACTATGAGGAAGTCAAAGACATTCCAGGGGTCCCCAAAGTAGCCCTGCCAGGGAAAAGCCAGAGGAGAGGATTAGGTCATGGAGGAAACAGATGCTGGAGCACAAAGGAAGAAGTCCCAGAAGGTTCATCAGTGACCTTTGCCATGCCAGGGAGGGCCAGAGGGGTGGTAGTCAAACTTTGTACCCTGCAGCCAATGGTTTGGTACTGCCTCACAATGGTGAGAAATGAGGAGGGTGGCTTAGAGCTGTGGCCCTTTCAGTGACAGATGACCCTGAGGATGGGAGCAATGTCCAGTTGGGTTAGGGTGGATTTGGCTCACAAGGGCAACAAAGAGCAGCCCTTCCAGAAAAGCACCGCTCCTGCACACAGCAGTGCCTAAGAGTTCTCTGGAGTTGCAGGCCTGGGAGCACTTCTACTCAAGAGATGCCAAATGTGGGGTAAATGCACCTCCCTGGTCTGGCCTGAGGCCCTCTCCTGCTCTCTGGACCATGCTCTCCTCTTACCTTCACTTTAAAGGCCATGAGTTTGAGGATCATCTCCAGGGTGAAAAGAACAGTGAAGGCCACGTTGAGGATGTCTGAGATGTGGTTCATCTCTGCAGACTGGTTGTAATGCTGGAGAGAGGTCAGAATGAGCTTCGTTAATGCAGAGCAGGTTCAGCCTCTTCTGGGAGTTCAGAGGTGAATGCTGGGTACAGATCTCCCTCCCACAGACCCATAGCTCAGCAGTGGTCACCAATAAAGGAAATTTATGCCCTGCAGCATCTTCTTTGAGCTACTCACATCCAACCAGTCCCATTTTGTCCCTACCCCTGGGGTGCTACCACACATCAGAAACTTTACTGCGTAGCAAAGTCTTCCTCTCCAAAAGCTCTCTTGGGGGTGGCAGGGCTGAGTCAGCCCCTTCGCTGCTGTAGGCACCCCTCCGCCACCCACAGTGGGCACTGTGCCCCTTACCTGCATGCCCAAGCAGATGGTGTTGAGGAGGATCAGGAAGAACATGAGGTACTCAAAGTATGAGGAGGTGACCACGTACCAGATGTGGTACTGGTAGGGGTTCTTGGGGATGTAGCGGCGCAGGGGGCGAGCCTTCAGCGCGTACTGCACACACTGCCGCTGTGGGGGGGAGGGCAGCTCAGACCCTACAGTAGGGCACAGGGCACTGCCAGGGCCTCAGGCACAGCCAGTGCTCCTGGCAACACTGTGTGTCCCCAGGGATACGAGTTGGATCCCCCCTTCTCCCTCAGCCCAGAGATATTGATGGTTCTGCTGAGTTTCCTTCAGATACACTCCAGAGCTCCCACAATGGGACCAAGCCTCCAAAGCCACCACTGTCCTCGAGAGGTGGGCATGTTGCCCTCCAGCCAAGCTCTTCAGTCCTGCCTGGCTGTCATGGCACTTCCACAGGGTTTCTCAGGACTGTCCAAGAGCAGCCTAAAGACAGGGTGACAGAGATGCTGGCTTCTCTTTGCCCCTGCAGGGTGCTGAGCAGGGTGCTGCAGGGTGCTAAGAAAGCCCTTCTCTCCCCAGCAGGTCTCCTGGGTTCTTGTGCCTCATTAACCCCAGCTCCAGCTGCACCTGCAGGCTTGCCCAGCACATGAGCGCCAGGGGATGCTCTGGTCCAGCAGACATCCCTGTCCAGGTGTCCTCTCTCTATCTGGGTGTCACCTCCACTGCTCTCAGCCTTGGTGTTCCCATGCAAAATGGCAGCCTGGCAACATCATAGCAGGGTTGACAGTGGAAGGAGCCTCTGGAGCTGGTGTAGTCAGAGCTGCCTGCTCAAAGCAGTGTGCTGTTCTCCTGGCTTTTGAGTAACTCCCACAGACAGAACCTTTGCATCCTCTGAGCAACCTGCACCCTGCCTGCCCTCCCACAGCACAGTACAGAGGAATTCATTGTTTTATTCTCATTGTGCACTGCTGCCTTCTGTCCTGTCACTCGGCATGACTGAAGAGAGCCTGGCTCCACCTTGGGCATTCACACATACAGGTAAGATCCCTGTGAGCCCTTAATGCCACACTTGTGCCTCAGCCTCTCATTACAGGACAGCTGCTCCAGTGCTCAGCCAGCTCAGCAGCCCCTTGCTGGGCTGGCACCACCAAGTCCATGTTGCTCTTGCATTGGAGCTCAGAATTGGGTACAACTCTCTACTCCAGCCCATCTGGGAACTCTACTTTCACCAGAAGGCCACTCTCTGCTTCTGGTCCACTCTGCCCTTCCTTTGGAAGCTAGTGTTGTGCCAGGCATGGCTCCAGCTAACCCTGCCCCAGCAGTGAACAGACCTGGGGCAGCTTCAACTCATCTGCACCAGCAGTGCCACCACTAAGGGCTGATCCAAAGCAGGCAGCCCCAGCAGTGCCAGATTTAGGGTTGGTCCACCTTGCCCTGTCCCAGCAGTCCCATTACCTGGTTCTTGTCCAGCTCACAGTTCTTGTACTCGCTCTCCCCCTGCTCCTGGAAGGTGACAATGACAAAGCCCACAAAGATATTCATCATGAAGAAGGCAATGAGGATGATGTAGATGATGAAGAACACTGCGATCTCCACACGGTAGTTGTAGATGGGGCCTGCATCTTCAGCATTGGTGTCAATGGCCATGTAGAGCAGCCTGCAGGAGAGAGATCCTAATGAGGTAGGAGACAGCAGCTCTGAGAACTCCCCAAATCCAACAGGGCTGCCAGGACGACCTTGCCAGCTCCACAGCCACTGTCAGGGTGTCTGCCTTGCTCCTCAGCCTGGGCAGCTGTTCTTTCTGTACCATGGTACAGGGCTGTGCAGTGACCTGCTGCCAGCACCGACCTGGCCCTTGCCAGGCCACACACAGAGCCAGACTCACTCTGGCCAGCCCTCGAAGGTGGAGACAGTGAAAAGTGACATCATAGCTGAGAAGACATTGTCGAAGTGGAAGTTGCTGTGGTACCAGAGCCGCTCCTGCAGCTCAAGCTGCGTGGGGTCCCCGTCCACGTAGTCAATGAAGTGACCTCTGCAGCAGGAGGGAGGCAAAGCTCAGCAGACAGGGGATCATTTGAGCCCTCGTGCTGTGCTGCTTCTATGTCTGTGTTGTTCCTGATTTACCCCAGGGTGAGGGAGAGCCTCAGCTCATCTCCACTTTGGATGCAGCAGCTCCATGCAGGAACACACAGCACTGGGCACTGCCCCACTGGGGTTGAGGGGCAGAGCTATTACCTGCACTCCTTCTCCGTCATCTTGGAGGGGTCTGTGCACCTGTAGAACTTGCCCTGTGTTTGACAGAGATCAGAAGAGGTTTTGCTGTGACTTTAGAAATGTTTAGGAGTTTTGACTTCTTCACAATCCAGTCAGGCCCTATTCTGCTTCCCTGCTGACTCTGGCCCCTGCCCCATACAACTGCTGCTTTCCCCACTCTGCATGCAAACACATCCCAGGTCTCAGGGGACTTCAGAAGCCATGGCAGACCATGCTGGGGACAAGTAAACACCACCTAGTGACGGGAACAAATCTTCCAGGGCCCTGAACTGAGACCTACCTGGAGCTCACCCTATCTGGAGCCAACTATTTCAAACACAGAGAAGAGAGCAATGACCACAGAATAAACTACAAGTCCAGGTGTGCTGATCTCTGCTCAGCCTGGAGGCTGCCCTGGAGGGTCTCCCCATGCTGGGTGGGAACTTCAGCAAAGCTGAGCTCAGCCAGAGCAGCTCTGCTTTGGAACAGCCAAGGCCCAGGGAGGTGGTGTTATGAAAAGAGGAACATTGTATCCAAAGCACAGAGGGAGTCAGAAGCACCCGGGGTTTGAAAAGGGGAAATTGAGGCACTAATGAAGGTGCAAGGCAAAGGCAGCTGGTCCCTTTACACGTGGCAGTGTCCTGGATGTCTTCTGCCCTCCTTCCCTCTGCCTGGCTGATGCAGACACAGAACATGACCTGTGCTGATCTCAGCACCCAGAGACACCATCCCCAAGGGCTGTGACTAGAAGAGCCTGGCCAGGATGAACCTGAGCAGAGCACCTCCCCTGCTCAGCCCAGAGACTTCTCACCTTGAAGAGCTGGACCCCAATGCAGGCAAACATGAACTGCAGCAAAGTTGTGACGACCACGATGTTGCCGATGGTCTTGATGGCCACGAACACACACTGCACCACGTGCTGCAAGGCCAGGGACAGGGCACAGTCAGTGGCCTAGGGCAGCCCCTGTTGCCTGTCCCACAACCTTTCCGTAAGGGGACGGGCCCCAGGAGGAACCAGAGACTGCTGAGAGCAGAGGGATGGGATAGACCCCTTCTGCAGACAGGGAGCAGGAACTGGGTTCTTGGCCTCCCAGACCTCTCAGGGCAGATGCCTGCCACATAACCATCTGTGAGGTCCATGGGCCAAGGACCCTCACCCTCCTTTTTACCTTCAGCCCCTTTGCCCTGTTAATGGCTCGTAGAGGCCTCAGCACCCTCAGTACCCGAAGGATCTTCACCACTGAGATGGTGCTGGACCTGAGGAGGAAGGCAGAGCTGAGATGAGCCAGTTCTGACCAGACCACCTGGCACATCCACAGCAGGCAGCCAAGGAGGTCAAATTGGGACCAGAGGTGAGAGGAAAGGGATAGCAGAGACATGCATGTCACTAAGCCATTACCCCACCTAAGGCTGAGGGACACTGGTAGATGGAGGTAGCAGCTCCAAAGTGAATTCCTACCCAGACCTTCACCTTTGACACTCAGAGTGTCTCCCTTCTTCCCATCTGTCCATGCCCTGCCCTGCTAAGCACGACTTTATGGACACTAACATACAGACTAAGGCCCAGCCCTTGGGTTGGTTGCTCCTCCTCCACCCAGCAGAGAGCTTCAGCAGAGCAGCTGCCTAACCAGGCCCAGAAGCCCCATGTCCAGCTCACAGCATGCAGCTGCTTACTCAGTTCCCATGGAAGTGAGCGAGACAGCGACCACCAGCAAGTCCAGGATGTTGAAAGAGTTCCTGCAGAAGGAGCCTTTGTGCAGGAAAGCTCCATAGGCTGTCATCTGGGAAGCAAAAGCAGTCAGCAGAGAGCCCAGACAGGGCTCAAGTGCCTCCACAGCCCTGGGCTAGATAAGGCACAAAAGGCTTCTCACAACTCCATGGCTTCCGGAACCTATCCCTGCTCAGACTTCTGCCTCTGCAGGCAGGCAGTAAGCTGACCCTAGCTGGAAGTCCTCTGCACTGCACTGTCTGGAGACAAAACACTTCCCAGGCATTCCACAAATTAAAGGGGAGAAGAGCAAAGAGACTCAGAGGGGCAGCCACGTGCAGCAGCTGCTTGAGGTCCTGTTTTATTCCACAGCTCTCCACTGCTCTCAGAGCTCTTCTAAAGGCAACATGAGTGCACAAACGTTGGTGCCATGTCCCATCTGTGCCTGTGCCACAGCACTGCTGACTTGGCTGCCTGACATCAGTGGACAGGACACGTGGCCCTTGGGGCAGGTCACACACCACCCAGACTGCAGGCTCTGGGGATGTGAGGAGCCAGCAGCTACTCCTTGCAGGGCCACGAGCACAAGTGCCCATGGACAGACAGTCCAGCCCTGTGTGCTGGGCATGGGCATGGGCATGGGCAGGGCCATGAGCAGAACTCACCTTCAGGACGATCTCAACTGTGAAGACAGAGGTGAAACCGATGTCAAAGTATCTGAGAACCTGCAAAGAGAAGCAGCAGAACTGGGTGAGATTCGGGTGACCTGTGTGCTCAAACACCCTGGCACTGTGGTTTTGCCCACCCCTCATGGACTGGGAAGCCCTCAGTTCAGCAGAGCCTGTAGACCTAGTGCCAGGAGGACCCTGCTGAACCTTCCCCAGTGCATGACCCAGCCTGCAGCCCAGCACCAAGCTCTCAGTTTGCGAGTGAGGCTTGACTTGACTCACCTGAACGTATCTGACCTCCAAAAGCACTGCGTGCCCTGGGAGCTGTCCTATGTGAGACCACCCACATGGGGTCTCTGCTTGGTTGTCCCTATCCCAGCTGGGCCACCATAGCCTCTCACACACCCTGAGGCATGGAGCAATAAAAACCTGTCCCAGCTGTGCCCTGAGTACCTCTGCTCCCAGCATTTGTTGCCCTCCCAGAGGCAGGGATGCAATCACATCTGCCTGCCTAGGCAGGACATCTGGCAAGGAGCTCTGCTTGCTGGGGATCTCCATGAGGTCTCCTCCACCCACTCCAGCCCTTCATAGCTGCACAGGACCTGGTTGCGGAAGGACTCGGCCCGGATGGGATCCTCAGCTGCCAGGGAGATGCTGCTGAGCAGGATGAAGAGCAGGATGAAGTTGGTGAACCAGGTGGCATTGATGATTCTGTGGCACAGCATCCGGAACCTGCCAAGGACAGAGATAGCGTAAGGTGCTGTTAAGGGCTGGAGGGACATCAGCCAGGGCCACGGCAGCCTGGCTAAAGCTTGAGGACAAGAAGAGCCTAAGCATTCAGGGGTGCCTGTGTCAGCCCCTCCCAGAGGCACTGAGCTGCCTGCTCTCAGAGCTGCAAAAGCAGGACCTCACTGGGAGGGGTTGGTGCCAAAGGTATTTGGGCTCCCACAGGGCAGGTGGAGGGGTCAGTGCCTACTTGTTGGTTGGGCTGAAGATGAAGAAGGAGCTGGCTTCAGGCATGGGCACAGCCTTCTCCTTCAGCTGCAGTTCTGCCAGGGGACGCGGCCGAGGACTCAGGGGGATTTCAGGCTCATCTTCCTCATCATCTCCTGCACAGTGGCAACATGAAGGGAAAAGGAAAAGGAATCATACAGAGAGGACAGGACCTGATGAACAATCTCTGATGCTGTAATTCAGATCTGGTATCTATGCAAGAAGGTCCTTGGTACCCTGAGGCTGGTACTCCTCACACAGCCAGTGCTCTGGCACCATCCCTCAGCAGTGCCTCCCCAGCTCTCCTGCTGCCCTGCCAGGGCCAAGTTTTACCTGGGAAGTCGGCAGAAGGGTAGGGGTCTTTGATCTCATTGACATTGGACTCAAATTCATCCACTTTTAACTGAAACAAAAAAGAGAGAGGTGGGCATGCAGTTGCCTGTGCCAGGACTGCTGCCAAATGTGGCATGCTGGCTAGACTTTGCCATCTTGCAAGCCATGTGGGGCATAAAGTGTTTCTGCATTTGGCCTGTACAGCACCAGGAAGGTGGATTCCTGGCCCAGGGTGGAGCAGGGTGACAGGGAACGCCTTGGGAATGCTGCAGTTTGGGCAAAGAGCAACGCCAAGAGGATGAGACAGGGAAATGTGTGCTGGGCAAGAGCCTGGGGCAATGCCCTTACACCATGGGTTCAGTAAGACACGGGGTGACCCTTGGTGGGTTCCCACAGGGCACCTCTGCAAAGCGGGCAGAAAAGTAGCTACTGGCCCAGGTGCTTCTGAGCGGCAGCTCAGGAGGCAGTAGAGCTGAGCAGGAGAGTTTGCACACAGTTGGTGCTGGTGGACATGCAGGGTGACAAAGATGTTGTGACCTGCTCTGCTCCCCTCCACATTGCTATCCAGCTCATCTCAACCACCAACAGCTGGCTGCAGCCAAGGAAACAAAGCAGAGGCAGTGGATACCCAGCAAAGGGCCTGTGTCCTGCCTGGGCCCACAGAGCTCCCAGCACCAGAGGACAATAAGGTGAGGAGCAGCTCTGGCCCAGGTGAGTTCAGACCCAGGCTGGCTCCAAACCTTTGCCACTCCTGGCTGGTGGAAGGAAAAGGCTGCTCATAGAATATCAGTGGTTGGAAAGGATCTCTGGAGATCCTCTGGTCCAACAGACCTGCTAATGTAGGTTCACCAGATCAGGGTACACAGGAATGGGTCCCTGTGGGTTTTGAAAGCCTTCAGAGGTGAGGCCTCCAGAGGAGAGGCTGTCTCTCTGGGCAGCCTGTTCCAAGGCTCCAGCACCCTCACAGCAAAGAGGTTTCTCCTCACACTTAAACGCCACCACTTGTGTTCTCCAGACTAAACAGCCCCAGGTCTCTCAGCCTCTTCTCATGAGAGATTCTCAAGCCATCATCCCTGTGACCCTTGGTTAGACTCCAGTCTCTGCCTGTCTCTCTTGAGCTGGGAAGCCCAGAACTGGGCACAATAGTCCGGCTGTGGCCTTGCTAGGACAGAGCAGAGCAGAAGAACCTCTCCTGACCTGCTGGCCACACTCCTCTTAATGCACTCCAGAAAACTGTTGGTCTTCTTGGCCATGAGTGACACTGCAGCTACCATGAGCTCTCCGAGGCCCATCCCCACCAGCACTGACCTTGGCAGTTGTGGGAATCCCTTCTCCCTTCACTTTCTGCTCAAGCTTCTTTGCCAGCATCTGCTTCTCATCCTCAGACTTCTCTGGGTAAGCTCTGAGCGGAGTGGGGAGAGTAGGAGATGAAGGCTAGGCAGGAGCATGGGTGATGGCATCCTGTGCCCTTGCAACAAAGTCTGCTGGCCTGAGCAGCACTGTCAGGCAGTACAGCACCCACCGGGACATCTTCCGGCGCTTGCGCTCCTCTGCTTTGGCCTTCTGGGCCAGGGTCAGGCTCTCAGCTTCTGCCAGGTTATCAACTGCGATGGCCAGGAAGACATTGAGGAGGATGTCTGGGGGACAGCACTAAGGACCTGAACGATTTCCCACATGGAGGACGTGGCAAGAGCTGTCCATGGCTTCCAGGGTGCCCTGAGAAACCTTTCTGGAACTGAGCTATTGAGAGAATTCTCTATGGGGATCTCTAACCCTGCACCCATACTTTTCTGTGCTGAGCTCTGGGCTGGCTACCCCCTCTCTGCCTTGGCTGGGTCTGTCCAGTTCAGTGCAAGACTGAACCGTGTCGGTCACCCAAATCTGCTTTGCTCCAGCACATGGCAAACCCTGCAGCCTGTGTGCTCTTCCCTGCTGTTCAGAAATTAAACACTTCAGAAAGGCCTCCCCCCACCCACTGCACAGTCCTGCGGGGTTGGGTACAGGAAACCTGCGCTTGGCTTCCCGGGCAGAGGATACAGTTCCCACAAACGAAGAGGATGATGAAGTAGATGCAGACCAGCATGCCTGGGAAGGATGGCCCCCCATAGGCCATGATCCCATCATACATGATGGAATTCCAGTCTTCTCCAGTCAGAATCTGGGAGCAGAGCAGAAACAGAGACTCAAGAGCCTACACAGCAAAGCACAGCAGAACCCCATGGTTCAATCCTGCCCTCCAAGCTCCAGCCCCAAACCCTCACAGCCCCTTCGGCCCCACAGCCAAACCTTAGCCATGACCTTGCGGTTCTGTGCATGATTCCAATTGCATTTCTCTGCTCCTGCCTCAAAATCACATTATGTCCCACAAACTCACACCTCTCTGAGCCCCAGCTCTTGCCAGGAGACTCACAGCCCAGGCCAGACTCTTAGATCCCTGTCCTCCAGCCCTCTGCCCCACTTCCCACAGCCTCATACCTGGAAGACACTGATGAGGGCCTGGGGGAAGTTGTCGAAGGTGCTGCGCCTCACCTCCATGTCCTCAAAATCAAATTTGCCCCCAAAGAGCTGCATGCCCAGCAGGGCAAAGACAATTATGAAGAGGAAGAGGAGGAGGAGCAGAGAGGCAATGGAGCGGACAGAGTTGAGCAGGGAGGCTACCAGGTTGCTCAGTGATGTCCAGTACCTGGGCAGAGGAGACACAGGAGCGTGTGTGAGGGGAAGGTTGTGGGCAGAAGCAGGTGGGAGCAGGGAAGAGGCTTCCTGTCCTGGGGGATATGGAGGCAGCCCAGCAAGGAGGGCTCTGACTCAGCACCACTCATGGACTGGGCACAGGAACTGCTCTAGTCAGGCCCCAGAAGATGGAAATGAAGCTCCAGGCATAGTGTGCCCCCTGCATGAGGCACCAGCAGGCAACGTGGGAAAGAGGGATGGACACACACTGGGTTGGTGCCAGAAAAAGAAGCCAGGAGTTGTGGCCCACAGCACTGACAACACCCCAGAACCCAGAGCAAGAGAAGGACCCCAGGACATTTACATCAAGACCTGCTCTGTCCTCCCCACCACTCCTAGACCACGTCCTGGGGATAGAAATCCCCAACCCTGCCTTGTGCCTCCATCCAAGAGCTGCCAGCTCTGCTCATCCTGCAGCCCTCCCCAGAGCCAGGGCCAGTCCATCAGACATCAGCACCCACAGGCCTCCATCCCTCACCTGGTGATCTTGAAGATGCGGAGCAGGCGGATGCAGCGCAGCACGGAGATGCCCAGGGGGGACAAGGTGCCCAGCTCCACCAGTATGGTCTCCAGGATGCCCGAGCACACCACGAAGCAGTCAAAGCGGTTGAAGAGGGACATGAAGTACTGGCGCAGGCCCAGAGCATACATCTTGAGCAGCATCTCAGCCACAAAGAGTGCCAGCAGCACCCGGTTGGCGTTATCTGGGACAGGGAACACCCAGCCCATCACAGCAAGAACCTCCTGATCTCAGCAGGGCACAGCAGGTGGGTGGCACTGCCCACTTCTCTCTGCTGTCCATCAAGCCCTGAGCTGCAGCTACAGCAACTGCTGCTTTCCAGGGAGCATGCAGCAGAGGAACAGAAGGGCGATGTGCAGCTTTGTGGTTGTGTGAGAGAGCAGGGGAGCTGTGCACTGGAGCCCTGCACGGGGTTGTGCTGTGTGTGCCTGCTGCACAGATCAGTGTGAGCACGGGCAATGTGTGTTCTGCCTTGCATGCACAGGTGGAAGTTCAAACATTCCAGGTGTGCCACCATGCAAACCTGCACCCCCAGGGGCACACGCACTATGCATCTCCACCTGCCTGTATCGTGCAGGTCTCATGTGCAGGGGGGTGGTGTGTAGGCTGTGCTTGTGTGCACCACCAAGTCCACACGTCCCTGGTAGCCCCTGTGCCATGCCAGTGTGGCATGCAGGCACAGCAAACTTTCAGGTGTGGCCCAGGCAGCAGGGTGTCCCGTAGTCCCCTCTCCCCCAGGCTCTTTGACTCACCTTGAACCACGGTCAGCCATTCCGGCTGTAAGTGGTGCTCGGAGGCGATGCAGAGGGTGTTCAGCGCCACCATCAGGATAACAAGCCAGTAGAAGAACTTGGACTTCACCACACCCCTGCACTTCCTACGGAACATTCTGTTCCAGCGCCTCCACTGGCGGCTACAGAGACGAGCACAGGGTCAGCAGGGCCAGCGCCTGCCAGCCCCCGGTCTGCACAGCAAAACCATCCAAGCGCCTTTGTGCAGGGGCCTTCCCTGGAAAGGGCTGAGGAAAATGCCCCCGGCAGTTGTTGCTTTTACTTAGACACTGCAGGTCATCCACATCAACATCTCCTGGGTCTGTTTAGTCAACAGTCAGCCCTGGTTGACTGCTACAGACACAGTTCCCCAGCTATGCTGCATGGGCTGCAGGAGCCTGCTTGCAGCCTGGTCCCAAGCTGAGGAGGCTTTCACCCTGAAGCAGCTTTTCCCCAGTCCCAGAATAGAATTCTCTGCTTGATGCCTACAGTGTTTGCATCTCCTGAGCACACAGCCTGTGGTTCTCCCCCAGAAACTGATGGCAAATACAAAAGCCTGGCCCAGGCAAGACAGAAAGGACAGGCTCTGCAAGCCACACACAGGGAGGGTGGCACCAGTGAGTACTTACAAGTAGAGAATCCATTTGTTCATGCCCTCAATTTCATACAAGCTCTCTGTCTCTGACCCTCCTTCATCCAATGGCATCATACCTAAGGAGGCAATCACACCCCTGGCTTTCCTTGGAGCCCTTGGGAAGAACATGTGGGAGGGAAACTCTGCCGGGTGCACACCAGGAAGAGCTTCCCCATCAGAACTGAAATCAGGAAATGCCATCCCAGAGAGAGAGCAGTGAGAGTTTGACCAGGAGGTCTTCAGTATCAGGTGCAAGCTAAGTAGGAGGCACCAGGAAGCCCTGCCCAGCAGCAAGGGCACTGCAGAGAGGCAACCTGCAGACAGCAGGGTGCGCACAGTTCCCTCAGCACTGACACAGATGGCATCAGTTCTGATCCAAGTAGATGTTGAACAGGTTTGGGAGAGCTCTGTCCACAAGTGTGGCACCTTGTCTCTCCCACTGTTTCCCAAGGTGTTTTGCACATTCTGTTTTCACCCAGCCCAAGGCCTCCGAAGCTATTCACTAGGCAGGGTGGCACAGGAGATAAAGCAGTTCAGTGGCAGAGCTCCCCAGGCTTTGCCAAGTCTCTGGCCTTTGTATTTACCTCCTGCCCTGACTCACTTCTAATGCCTTAACACTGTCAGTGTTAGGAACTCAGCCCTTGTGCCAAGGGTCTTTGGCCAAGCAGAGTTGGTACCTTCACTCCTGGCCCGGTCACTGTCCATGACTTCAGCATGAGTAATCCAGTCCATGTAGCCCTTCAGATCCTCCTCAAGCTGCTGCTTCTCCCTCAGCTTCTGAAATGTGCCTCGGGACTTGGCCTTCTCACGCTCTTTGGTGAACTCCCTGGGACAAGGCAAGCAGCAGAGGCAGATTCAGGAGGGGCACAGTGTGGAGACACCACAGCCCTGTGTCAAAGTCTGGAGTACCCTCTCACCTACTGCTGCCAATAGCACTCTCTGGTGCCTTTCCTCTTAGCCCTGTTCCATGACTCAAGACCATGGGACATCACTCCCTGATGCCTGATGGCAGGCAGGGCTTCTTCCCCACCTCTGTCTGCTTTTTGGGAGCTCCTTGCTGCTGGACATTGTGGCTGGACAGGACAATTAATGCTGTCTGGAGGCCATAGGATTTCTCCAACCCTGCTAAGGATTAGAGCAAGTGGGGGGTCTTATCCAGCTGGGTGGCAGAAAGCTGCCCTGAGCTCTCCATGTGGGGAAAGTGAGCTTGTCACATGGCAAGTAACAAGGCCACATGGAAAAACCACACAAGGACCCTCCTTCCTCTGCTTTTTCTATACGTGTTTTTGCTTTCCTGGTATCTAGCAGGACTGCAGATCTGCTGCCCAGCCAGACTGGTGTTGCTTGATTTTGTAACAGGTCTCAGAGATGCTAACAGCAATTAGGCACAATGAGCCTCAGGACTTGTCAGGCCCTAGCTGTGCTTTCCTGCTCTCAAGCACGTTTTATGTCTATTTGCAAAAGCACTTCAGAAAATTTTGCAGTGCCTGCAGCTTCCTCAAGGATGACTCTTGCTAGCTTCAGGCAAAGTTCAGGTGCCTGTGAGCTGTCTTGGGGTTCTGAGCTTTTTTAAGTGAGTGCAAGCTGGAGCAGAGGAGGATTCATGTGACCATAATGCAAAACTTTGTCACTGTGAGGGTGACGGAGCCTGGAGCAGGTTGCCCAGAGAGGCTGCAGAGTCTCCTTCTCTGGAGGCATTCAAAACCCACCTGGATGAGCTTTGGAGGTCCCTTCTGACTTAGAGCATTCTGTGACTCTGTAAGCAGGCTGAGAGTAGCTGGTTGGTGGTTTTGGCTGAGAGCACTGAAACATCGCTAAGGCAAAGAGTAACTCCTCTTTCACAGCAAAGGTGCTCCCGTTGGGATGTCCATTAGGAGGTTGTGTGCTCACAAGAGGAGGCAGCACTGTGGGTACCAGTGACAGTGACTTGACTCATGGCCATGAGACAGGGACTGCTGCCTTGAGCTGCCTGGTCTTGCTGGCAGTGCTGGCAGACCACACCACAACCACCTATTAGGAGCTCCATGGCTGTGTTTGCTGCCAGCTGCCTGTACTCCAGGGCAAGCATCACTGGATTAGGTGCTGAGCTAAAACTGCTGGCAGTCATGGACACTGACAAGAAAAGTAACTCAAGGCTCTGGGTTTCTAATCACCCCCCAAAAAAAGTGGGGGGACAGGAACAGAAGAGGAAAAGGAACAGTAACTTTTACAGGCTGTCTTCTTGCATAGTTAAACCCAGTCAGTGTCTACACTGCTCACACTCATTGAACTCCTGGCAAAGAGAAAGACCAGGCTGGCACCTACCCACTGAGCACCCCCAGCACCAGGTTAAGAACAAAGAAGGAGCCAAGCAAGATAAGGCTGACGAAGTAGATCCAGGGCCACTCATTCCCAATGGCGTCATTTACCTGGCAAGAAGAGAGGCAGGTGAAGCATTCTGAACACCGTCTGCTGTCTGCCCCTGCTTAGGGCCCCCCTCAACAGCCTGTGGGAGCTTTGTGCTCTCTAAAGTGAATGCTTGGGATGGTAGCAGACCAACCTGACCCTGAGCCCTGGCCCCTTTTGACTCTATCTGGTTTTAGTGGAAGTAGAGCCAGATGTAAAAATTTGGGGAGCAAATTTAAATAGCCTCATGCCTAAGGCTCAGCAAGAGGGCCTCCCAGTGGCTGCAGAGCATGGGGTTTGCTGGAGAGTCATCCACCAGCCAGTCACTGCTGTGCCTGACCTGGACCCTGGCACAAAACTGGGAGTGGGAGCATCCTCCTGTCTGTCTGAGAGCGAGCACAGCTCGGGCAGTGCCTGCACAGATTTGGAAGATATGCCCAGTGCGCCCTGGGGTGTGCATCACACTATGAAGTTTGGTGAGGTCAGGATGCTGCTCACTGGTGCAGAGACCTGACCCTGCTGTGGGTCCTGTGTCCTGAAGGGAACCCCCACTGGGGTAGAAACGGCCATCACCTCTGCTGAACTGGCAACCAAACCCAAGCTGCTGGAGCCTACCCAGTAAAGGACTTCTGTCCAACCCTCCATGGTGATGCACTGGTAGACAGTCAGCATGGCAAAGCCAAAGTTGTCGAAGTGAGTGATGCCATTGTTGGGTCCTGCCCAGCCACTTCGGCACTCGGTGCCATTGATGGTGCAGTGTCGCCCGTGGCCAGAGCTGGTGCATGGGGCTGGCTTCTCTGATGCCACCGTGGCAATCACATCTGAGGGGGAAAGCCACGGTGTGAGCCCAAGCACAGAAGGTCCCAGCCTCCTGCAGAAGCTTTCAAAAGGGCCTTCTTTCACCACCTCCATACTCCATGCACCATCACCAGGCTGGGGGTTGTATCAAATATCCTCTGGTCCTGCCATACTCCCAAGGCCTAGCAGTGGCAAGAGAAGACTTTCTGCTACTCATAGAACCTCTGCAGTCCCCAAAGCAGCCACACGGAGACATCTCTACCCCATCATTCCCTTGCCACAGCCCCACCTGTCCCGAGGTAATAGCAGGTCTTGTGCATCTTGCCCTTGAAGAGCTCCTGCCCAACAATGGCATAGATGATGATCATGAAGAGGACCAACAGGGCAATATGGAGCAGAGGCACCATGGCCTTGATGATGGAGTTCAAGACAACCTGAAGGCCTGCACCAAGGAGAAGGGAGAGGAGGTTAACTACTTCATAAACAGCTTTGGGTGCACCTTGCATTTCTACCAGCCCCTCTGAGAAGCAGCCTCTGAAATGGCCCATGCCAAGGGAAGAGGAGCATAGGGAGGCTGGAACTGAAATCATTGAAGCAAATCCTTCCTCTATGTGCCATCCAAACACATGAAAGACCTCAGCAGAGCCAGGCACCAGGCAGTGCTGAAGGCTGCTTCATGTTTTGGTGCTCTCTTCCTGTCTATATTCACATAGTCTGAGAAACTAGAGTCAGGCCCTGGCCCTGTTCACAGTGGCCACCCGAAGGTGCTGACATGGAGCTGCGGAGGGAGCTGTGTGTGGGACCTGCAGAGCTTCAGTACTGGCAGCTGCAAGGATGAGCAAGAACCTGTGGCTCCTCCACACCCACCTTGTGGCTGGGCTTGATCCAGCAGCAAGACCCCTGCCCCATGCCCCACCACCCTAGGCATGCCCAGGGCTGTGCCCCAGCAGCCTCTCACGCACTCGGCACTCCGGACACCAGGCGCAGGGGTCTGAGCACACGGAATGCCCGCAGAGCCTTCACGTCAAAGCCACCCTTGCCCCCCGGCGTCCCGCTCTGCTTGGCATTGACCTGCTCCAGGGTCATGGTGACAAGCCTGAAAGAGTTGGGGCACAGAACAAGGAAGGGGGAGGAGAAGGAAGGACAAGGAGAAGGAGAAAGAAAAGGGCATGAGGATGGAAACCAAGAAACCTATGCTATGAGTTTAGAGCTCTGCAGGTTGGAAAGCAAGCGACAGGACTCTGTTGGGCACCCCTCTGCTGGATTCCACCTTCACTGCTGAGCATCTGAGGGCCCTCCCATCCTCTGGTGTCCCTGTCTACCAGATCCCAGAGGATCCTGTGCCATTCCCATTCTCCAGGGCAAGGAGATCAAAGAGGTGTTAAGGAATAAGACAGGAAGAAACAGGAGTCAGAGAGTATCCTAGGGGATGTTAAGGCATGAAAAAGGGGACCCACAGGAGAAGGCCATGAACTGAGTCTATGAGGGCTGCCCCCAAAACCCACTGCCATTGCTAGAAAAACTGATGCAGATGTGGCCCAGGCTGGGCAGTAGCAGTTTTCCCCCCCTGCAGTACCCCAGGGACACGATGGAGAAGTCGAGCAAGTTCCATCCGTTGCGCAGGTAGGCGTCCGCGTGGAACAGGAACCCATAGGCAATGATCTTCAGCAGGGCCTCGATGGCAAAGAAGATAAGGAAGGCATATTCCATTTTCTCCTGGGGTTGAAGAGGCAAGCAGGGAAGGACACTCCATTAGAGCAGGCTACCAACTCCCTTGGTATTACCACCATGTGTGGACACTTTCCATGGATCGGCCCCTGCTACCAACCCATGGGCACCACATGGCACTCTCTGATCTGCACATGGCACTCTCTGATCTGCAGTTTGATCCCCTGCATCCCTTCAGTGGCACACTAGCAGAACCATGTCCCTAGGCTATGGATACCTGTTGGTATAAACTATGCCAGCAAAGACTCTTCCCAACCCAGCACCCAGAGGTGCCTGGCATTGCACATCTCTGATTCTCCTCCCTGCTGCCACTCCATTCCATCCTCCCATAGCCTTCCTCCCACAGGCAGCACTGCCAACATCTCCTCATCCCCTGCACCTGAAGACTTGCTGCATCTGTCCTGGGGATAACACACAGTCACCACAGGAGAAGTTAGCTGCGTTGTGGCATCCCAGGGCATCCCTTCCGACCTGGGACCCCAGGGAAGTGAAGTTTTGGGCTCAGGTCCTTCTGCCTAACGCCAGATGTCTGTCTGGCAGAGAGAGTTTCTAGAAACTGGCCTGGGGGTTCTGCTAGACAGAGACATTGCACCCACTCCCAGGCAGGAC
The DNA here is from genome assembly GCA_013396675.1 of Eubucco bourcierii. Taxonomy (NCBI): domain Eukaryota; kingdom Metazoa; phylum Chordata; class Aves; order Piciformes; family Ramphastidae; genus Eubucco; species Eubucco bourcierii. The sequence goes on from VWZE01005850.1 coordinate 226,579, forward strand.
TTGGAACCCCACTGCAAGGTACAGCACAGTCCTGTGGGCACAGGGCCCCGACCAGCTCATCTTTGCCCAGAGCACAGCCAAGAGCTGCTTGTGTCCACCTGACTCTGCCTGTCACTGCAATCAGTGTCCTTGTTGCTGATGGCCCCTTCCAGACTGGGATTAGTCTCTCTGTAGCAGACAGATGGATGATGCTATTTATACTTCTGGTTTTCCACTGTCCCTCCCCATCTGCTCCCCATGAAGGGCAAGGAGCACCCTTGCAGGGGCTCTGAGGGAACTGCACTCAGAAAAGCAGAAATGGCTCTGAGGTGGCCTGGGAGTGGATCTGCACTGGGAAGGCTGCAGTGCTGTGAGCACGGCTTCCTCCCAGGGCCCCTCTGGCTTGCCAAATGGTTGTCCATTGCGGAGTTCAATGCTGCCTGTTTAAGAAACCAGAGCCAGAGTTCAGACAGCTCTGCTTGCTCAATTACCAAAAGCAGTGCCAAGTGCCCCTGCATGTCACACATACTAGTGCCAGTTCCTTGTTGGATCTGAGGGACAGGTAGGAAGAGAGGTTAAGCACTGCAGTTACTGATGTTAGCAGGGCTCTGTCTTCACAGCTTTAGCTGAGGCAACTCAATGCCATTTGCCTCCTCCCTTTAGCAATGATATATCCCTCCTACTGTGCTCCCCAAAGCCTGTTCATGCAATCCCAAACAAGCAAACTCAGCTGTTAGGAGTTCAGTTCTGGTGCAGAGGAACAGCAGAGCCACAGCAGAAGGCAGAGGTGTGCTGGGACATCTCGTGTGCTGCACAGGCAGGAGCGTGCTGGAGCCTACTGCAAACCCTAGCAAGCTGCAGCTGCCAGGTCCCAGGCTGTAGTGTGAGGATCCAACCTGCAGCTCCAGCACCACAGAAGTTAATTCCTTTCTCTACTTCATCCAGCAGCACAGAACCAGGCTCCAACTCCAAGGTCTCTGACTCACAGGAACCTCTCTCTCTCAAACCTCCTTGCACAGAAGTAAGAACTGCTTTGCTGTGCCTAGAGATCCCTTTGAGAAGTTCACATGAGATGAAGGCTGCTTTGGCCAGCTCCAGTGCCAACCATGTACAGCAAGGATCAAACCTAGGCCAAGGGAGAGCCAGCAGGCAGCCCCCTGTGACCTGGTTCCATTCCCTGCATCCTGGGAGAGGAGGAATTATGAATTTCCTTCCAGTCCCAGCTGACTGCTGTGCTGTGCTGTGCTGTGCTGTGCTGTGCTGTGCATTCAGCCACAGGTATGAAGCTGGGTCAACCTGATCTGTCCTGCTAACATCTCTAGGATAAAATAAAGTCTTGGCACAGCCAGCCTGAAGGTTCTATGCAGTGATGCTGACCAGGGGGATTCCACATCACCTGTCCTGCAGCTCTGGGTGCAGCTACACATCCCATTTGTGTGGGCAAGTTCTGAGGTTCACCAGGCTCTGACTGTGAAGACTCCTGCCAAGGACCTTTGCCAGTTAGCCTTCTGGTGGAGTAAATCACAGCAAAGCCTCTCTGGCCTCTCCAAGTGGTGTAGCTGCACAACGCAGGCTGGCATGAAACTCATGGAGCCACAAAGCAATGGCCTGAGCCATGACAAACTTCCTGCCATGTGCAGACACCAGCAGGAGGCCCAAGGGCATCCTGTCCTGGCAGGTTGTACAGCAGGCCAAGCACCAGGTGCCCTGCACACAGGACAGACCCCACTTCATGTGCCCATGGTGAGCCAAACATGACATCAGCCAGGCACTTCCCCAGCTCTGGTGCTACCCATACATGGAGGTGCTGCACTCAGAATGTCAGCAGCCACCTGTGTCTGTGCCATGAGGGTGCTGGGCAGACCCTACAAGCAAGGCATGCACTGGCCACAGGCAAAGCTCTAGCTCCACTGATCTTACTGAAGCCCTGGCCACTCTCTAGCACCTGAGAACCATCTCTGTGCCACCACCCCTCATCAGACCCAGAATTCACAGCTGGTTGCTCATGGTGGAAAGCTGCTCAGGGAAGGGCGTCAGGGCTACCTGGCAGAGATGGGAGTGGGTGTATGAAGAGCTACACCTTCCAAAGGCCACTACAAAAAGTTACAGGTTCCTGTAACCCCCTGGGTTGCCACACACACGTAGTGACCCAGCTCCAGCCAGCTCAGCAACTCTCAGGCCCTACAGGTCTCCAGAATGAGCCCCACTCCATGTTCTTGGTGTTTCTTCCCAAAGAACAGGGGGAACAAGGGCTTGGCTAAAGCCTCCCAGTTGGTCCAAGTGAGGCATGGCTGGGGAGGGACCAGAACACAGACAGAGTTACTCCTGCTTCTCAGCAGCAGGAATCTGCATGTGGCAGGACTCAGAGCACTTGTCCTTCTCCTTGGATTCCTCCCAACTATTCCCAGCCTCCTGCCCCCCTCCATGCTCTCCTTTCCCTCTTCTGCACCATCAGCCACTACACCTCCCCTTCAGCCTCAGTCCCAGTCAGGCTCTGCTCCCTCTGCTTGCTCATGCAGCAGCCACCTCCTGGCCTGCATTTCCAGGGCAGCTGCAGTGCCTGTTAAGGAGCAAAGGCAGCGATGAGCTTTGGCAGCAGAGGTGATGTTGTTTGGATATAAGCTACAGGAGCAGCACCCTCAAAGACCTAGGAGAGAGACTGCCAGGGCCCTGTGAGCACACAGCTGTTTGTCACAGAACAGTTGGGTTGGAAAGGACCTTAAAGAACCTAAAGGGCAGGGACACCTCCCACCAGCCCAGGTTGCTCAAGGCCTCATCCAGCCTGGGCTTAAACACCTCCAGGGAAGAGAAATCCAGAACTTCTTCCCTGCAGCTTCAGCATCTTCATGTTCCACACCACCCTTTGCTGCTAGGCTGAGGGGTGCCTCTTTGTCATGGCTGTGGCAGTTCTTACAGCTCAGAGGAGAGTTTTGGCTATCAGGTGTCTCTGGAGGTCACCCAGGCCAGTGCTCAAAGGGACAACGCAGATATTCATCAACAAAGGCTCTGAATGTCTCCAAGGGCTCCACAGCTCAGGCTTGGCTCAATGCTGCCAGCTCAGCCAGCAAAGCCATGGACAGGAGAATGGTTTGGACACTACGGTGTGCTGGTTTGAGGCTAATTGGAATATTTTAATGAAGAAAATTATAGGCTGTGAAAAGAAAACGATGGTGATGTCTACTTCACTCATAGGTTTGCTGAGTTGTTTAAGAATTAGAACACAGACATAGATAAGGCAGTCTCTCTCTTGGGCTGTCTAGCTTCTTACCTTCTCCTCTCTGTCAAGTAACCTCACTAACCACTTATCTTCTAACACCGCTGACCGATCCTCCAAACTCACCTTGTGTGTAAGCCAAACTGTGGGGTAAAGGTATTGGGGTGGGGAGAAGGTGGAAGGGTGGTTGGATGCCCCTGGGGACTCTTATTTCTGGTAGGGGAGTTGTGCTTCTGTATTACCTTTAACTTGTATATTTCTCTAAATATTCCTATCTGTTGTGTCTATCTCTGCTTGTACATTGTGCTGAGCTGTAACTAGAGCTTCAGTCCTTAACTTCTAGCCAGCTGAGTCTAGTCTCCGTGATTTTACAAAGTGTGGGGAGGTGGGGAAATCCCAAACCATCTCATATGGACAAGGGCTCAGCTGATGCCCATCAGAACTAGGCTGTGGAGAGCACAACTAAAGGGAGAGAATTCCAGAGGAGCTGCAGCTAACTCAGTCTTCACAGAGTCACAGAATAGGCTGGGCAGGAAGGGACCTTCAGAGCTCACCCAGTCCAACTCCATGCACTCAGCAGGGACATCTTCCACTAGAGCAGGTTCCCCAGAGCCCTTTCCAGCCTCACCTGGAATACCTCCAGGCCTCAACCACCAAGGCTTCTCCAGGGCAGCAAAGTCTCTCCAGAGGAAACCTTGCTATGGAGCTGGGGCCCCATGGGACACCCTGTTTGATTGATCAAGCTTTAGAAGATGCTTTATTTCCAGCTCCTGTATCCCCCAAGATGCTGGGGAAAAGAGTAACAGCAGTTTGTGAAGTGCCCTGTCCTGACCTTGCACACAAAGCTCTGCAACCAGTGGTCTGTTCTCACAACTGTTAGAGGACTCCGGGAGAACAGGGGTGAGCCCAGGCTCTAGGGAAGCCACAGCTCATCAGGACTTTCCTGCAGTGAGTGACACATGCCAGCCTCCAGGGACAGACACCTGACAGCAGGTGCTCACTCCTCAGAACCACCACTGCACTGCTTGGGGACTTCTGGGCACAGGGGTCTGCTCACAGCAATACTGGAGGAGCTCTGGGCTACAGGGAACAGGCCTGGGGGCAGAGTTACACAGGACACCCAAGCAAGTCACTCCTCTAGAGCAGATGGAGGCCTGAGGCACCTGAAACAGCATCAAATGCTCACACTCGTCTCACTGAATTGTGCCTGGGGCTGTGCTCACGCTTTAAAACCCTGGAACCAACCATGAACCATCTCCATGAAGACCTCCAAGCACTGACCACCCTGCTGCTGGGTTGATCCCAACATAAAGAGGTGACTCTGGTCGATGGCATCTCCATGGATGTTGTCTCCAATTGGTGATCTCCAGAGAGAAATGCCCCTGATGGTGACAGCCCCAGAAGATGATGACTCCAGATGTAAACATCTGCAGTTACTGGTGTCCAGAAGATGAGTCTGGGATCTCCAGAGCTTTGGTACCTTCAGATGTTGGTATATCCAGAGCTTGGCACCTTCATAAGTTAGTCACCTGACCCCTGTAGTGAGACACAATCCAATGCAGCCCCAAACTGGTAGGATTTTGGATAGAAAATTCCTTGATATTAAACACCTCCAGACATAAAGAGCTTATGTGGGGCACCATCAGAGTGCCGACACAGAGCCCATGCCCTGTGCTGTGCAGAGTGTCTTCTGTACAGTCTGAGCTCAAGCTCTGTGCCCCCTCCCCAGGCCCTCTGCTATACTTACAGAGTGCATGGGACTCAGTGCAGCTGCTCTGGAATGCTCTGAGAGGCTGGACACTCTGAAAGGGTGGCCTCCCCTCTGAGCAGTCACTCTGGGTGCCATTAGCGGGGAAAAAACAGGTACCTGAGTGTATACAGCATGCAAACACTGAAGTACAGCAGGAGACAACTGCCCCACGAGACAAATGCTGCTCTAAATTTGCTTTATTTCTCTGCTGCCCATTACCAGAGCCCAGGTTGAGCTCTGGTGCAGACATCTCTACTGTCTTGGGTAAATCCTCTTGGGTGTCCTGCATTGCTAAACACATTCTCACAGAGCTCTGGGTAACCTGAGTTAGTGGAGGATGTCCCTGCTGACTGCAGAGGCAGCCCAAACCATTCTGTGGTTCTGTGATTCTGCATCTCCTTGCTCCTGGAGGTAGCCCACACAGTGTCAGCTCCCTGCCAGGGTTGGAAAGCCAAGGCAAAGTGAAGATAAATGCTGCCAGTTTCTGACTGAGATGAAAAGTCAAATCCATATCTTTGGCATCACAGAAATAATTTTGATTTCATTAGAATTATACAAAATAGACAAACTCAGGAGAATATTCTGGATCAAAAGAAATCTAATAAAAAAAAGGACCATAATAAGCTATACTGACTTGCACTTCTTCAAGAGGAAGAGATTCATAGAAGATTTATGGGATATTAAACACCATTTTTTTCAACCCCTAAAATGAGTTCTGGTTAACAGAGCTTTCAGGAGGCCAGCTCCAGACCTGGTGCAAACCTAGTCTGCAGGTCTGCCCTGGGTGGGCCTGGCAAGGCAGAGCCCCAAGTGTGGTTGCTCTCCAGGTTTCCAGCTTTGTGGGGTGAAAGTGGCATAGGTGACACAGGGGATTGTCCCATCCCAAGATCCCCTTGCTGGAGACCCCAACTTGAGCAGAGTGACCTTCCCTGCTGAGTGAGAGCTACCTGGGATGCAGGAGGCTTCTCTGAGGTAATTTGAGCAGGACAGACTCCTGCACAGCCATTAGCAGTGAGCTCCAATGGGAGCAGGCTTTGATCCTGCTTCCACAAACACTGAGGGGCAAGGTCCTCACTGCTGTCACTGGGGCCACCCCCACACCTTCTGTCTCTTCAATGAGTCCAAGGTCTCTAGATAACCTCAGCCCTCTGCAGAAAGAGCTGGGCAAGGAAGAGAGGCAGTTGAAAAGGTGACAGGGAGAGGTTAAAGAGATTGCAGCATCTCTGCTGCAGGAAGAAATGCTCACACCCACCCCTCACTGTGGGCCCCATGAAACTCCCATCAGGTCATGATGGCAGAGATATGCCCATCATGGATGGAAGAAGAGCACCTGTGGCTGCCAGGCTCCTGACAGAGGGCTGCAAGGCAACAGGTTGAAAATGCCCTCAGCAGGACACAGAGAAGTGATCTGACACACACTAAACAGGAACAGAAGACATTGCATTGCTCAGAGCATTCCTACCATTGATGGCCAAGGGTGCTGACCCTTCTTGGGCAGCATCAGCCCCTGCCCAGGGGCACTGTAAGCTGGGTTGCTGCCAATTTGTCCCCACCTCACATCACACTGCCACACACTGCTGGGATTTCTCCAGCTCTGCCCTCACAGGTGTCGTGGTCTCAGTCCAGACCCAAACTGCCCCCAGCAGGAACGCTCAATTCCCTCTGTCCCCTCCTCCTGCTCCCCCTGCCCCAGCCTTACTTTGCCACTCAGCTGAGGCACCCACACCCCTTGCATCTTCCTGTGCCCTTTCAGCCAGGGAAGACACCAAAGGCAGTGCCTTGAGCTGAGCACTGCCCTGAGCTCAAGGCATTGGGAGCTGGTCTGACTGCACTGGGAGGCTGAATGAGCACCCCAGGAACTGACTTCTCTGGGGAGTTAATTCCTCCTCTCTATGAACTTATCTGGGACTTATTTTTAAAACACAACACACTGCCAGCAGGGACTCATTTTCTTCTTTTTCCAAGGAAATGAGAAGCAAACACAACCTCCACTATCACCAAAAGCCCGTTTGAGAGGGAAACAGACAAAAGTAATTCAAGGAACTAAAAATGGCACAAGGAAAACCTTACTTTGTGTTTTAGATCTCAGGTTCTTTGACTGCTTTCATATTTTCCCCTGAAGAGGTTCTAAGGAACAGGAGGCAAAAGTGAGACAAGTGTTTTTTTAAGTCACAAGCTGCCAGCAATATCTGCACACAACAGCCCCCACTCCAGCACTGAGGAGTCCTGAATCAGCAGAGCAGAACACTTTGTTAAAAGCATCCTTAGAGGCTTTGATTCAGTCACCAAACTCAGACACAGTGGGAATTACTGCAGAGTGAACCACACTGGGGGTGTGAAGAGGACAAGGCAAGGACAAACTAAAAATAATGCAAACTGCTGGCTTGGATCACATCAAAACCTCTTATTGCAGGCAACATGACTGGGAAAAAACAAAAGAAAGAGCTGGTTAGGATGGAGAAACCTCTCTGCTTAACCAGGATGGTTCTTTGTTGGGTTTTTTCCCCTTTTAACTAAAAAGTACCAACATGACAATCCAGGTTTGAAATGAAAGGTCAGAAAATGTTGTTCCAAACCCGATGAGCTAAAACATCTGCCCCTTGCTGGAGCAGGATGTGTCCTTTTCTTGTTAAAAAAACCGAGAGTTTTCAGTCTCTGTTTTGGTCTCTTTTCCCCTGCTCTTCAGCTGCCAATCGGCTGTCTGTGGTCGCCATCTAAAGGTGGTTCCCGGTTCCCTGCGGACCCTGCTTGCAGCCGTTTCTGCACTACTTTGCAGCATCTCCCACGTGGCTGACCTCTCCACAGCTGGTTCCTGTACTCCAGTCATGCACACAACGCTACTGCTCAAACATCTGTAAAACAACACCAACTGTGTCCTTCAACGAGCTGCCCGGCACGTACTGGTTCCCATTTGTACCTGCTGAGTGTTCACCACTCTTCAGCAATGACGCAACTGCAGGCAATCTGAAATGCTCCTGATTGGGATTCACTCCTGCATCTGGAGCCACTCTGCTCTGAGGACAGGTTGAGGGAGCTGGGGTTGGTCAGCCTGGAGAGGAGGAGGCTCCAGGGGGACCTGAGAACTGCCTCCCAATAGCTGAAAGGATCCTGCAGGAAAACTGCAGAGACACTTGCCCTGAGGATGTCTGGAGACAAGTCAAGGGGGAATGGTTTGGAGCTGAGGCAGAGCAGGGTTAGACTGGAGCTGAGGAAGAAGTTCTTCAGTGTGAGAGTGGTGAGAGTCTGGAATGGGTTGCCCAGGGAGGCTGTGGATGCCTCCTGCTTGGGGGTGTTCAAGGCCAGGTTGGATGAGGCATTGAGCAGCTGAGTCTAGCTGAGAGGTGTCCCTGGGCATGGAAGGGGGTTGCAGTAGATGCTCTCTGAGGTCCCTTCCAACCTGAGCCATTCTGTGATTCTATGACTGAGCAACAGCAGATACCCCCACTACAAGCATCACCATCTTGCACCCATGCCACACTGAGCAAGCAGCTCCAGAGCCCTGGAGGTGGGCACCTGGCTACCAGCACACAGCAGGCAGAGCTGAGCCTTACCAGGCTGGAGTTGGCAATGTTGGTATCATCCTTGGGCATCGGTTGGTAGACAGCCAGTGCAATGCAGTTGGCAAAGATGGTCAGGAGGATGATGATCTCAAAGGGTCTGAGAGGCAGTGTTAAGGAGTGGAGACAGGAATGAAGCAGCAGCTACAGCCTCGCCCTGTCCTGTCTGGGTTTGTGAGTGAGAACCCCTCTGGCTCTGGGGAAACCCTACCAGAGAGAGCAGTCAGAATTCATCCCCTGCACACCCTCAGCTGTTGTCCCTTTCTTGGTTCCCAGCAGAAGGAGGGAATGGGTCACAGTGAGACACAAGGCCTGGAGACTCAGCACACGGCTGCTTGGAAGGAAGCTTTGGCAGAGGACATATGAGGAGTGGGCACCATTTGAAAAGCTGCCGTGGAGATATAACAAGGGGACGGGAGAGTTGCGAGTTTCCTCCTCATGATTCCTCAGTAAATCGTCCTCAGAGGTCAGCACCCTCCGGCACAATGTAGGCACTTAAAGCATCACCCTTCAAGCTGTGCTAGTTCTGGCCCCCAGCATCCCGAGCACCCCCAAGTCTCTCTCTGACACACTACTCACTGTGTATTGTGTCTCCCTAGCAAGAGGACATCCAGGGAGGAGACAGCTCAGCCAAGGTCTCCTCTAACAGGTCATTCAGCTATTGACCTCCCCAGGTGGTCTACAACCTGAGTACAAGCAGAGCTCCTGTGACTGTTCCCAGGAGTGCCACAGGCTGGCAGCCACCAACAATCTCTCTCCTGCCTGTTCCAAGGCTGTCCCAGGCCATGGGGCAGAGCCCAGGGCTTAGAGGTTTCCCTGCCTGCTTCAAGGTGAGATGAGCAACCTCCTGTTGAAGAGTGACTCATTCTGTACTGGGAGCTGGGATCAGCTTCCTGCTTGCAGGCTTGGGAGTCTGTCACTGTTGTGAGGCAAAAATGCAGCAAGACAGAGCAAGCCAAAAAAAAGAGGCACTTGGTGTCACCCAGCAGTGTCTCTGCCTCTTGCCACTGCACCAGAACCTCAACTGCCTCATCTCCTTGTATTGCAGTCTCACTTCTTTTTCTTTCCTTCAACCTCCTCCCACAAAGCATCCAAGAACCCCAAGCTGAGCCTTGCAGCAGGAATCAGGCCTTCACGTCTTGCAGCTCCCTCAGGTTCCCCAGACTCCTTACTCATCGACCTTGAAGTCATCCTCGCTGCAAAGCTGACTCAGAACAGGAGTCTCAACAACTATCAGCTCTGTGGGCCAGTCGCTAAGCACACAGTACCCAGACACATGCAGGGCACCCAGATGGCCTTACACTGGCAAATGTGCTTTTGGAGTTGCGGGCACACCTCAACAGCAATAGACCTCTGACTCAAGCCAGCCTGATTCTCACTCACCCTAGACTGAGGGCAGTGAATTCTCCACCAACACTATCCAACCTCCTGGGAAAGACCCTGCCCCACTTCTGAGGCCCAGCTTTGTGCTCTGACAGCAGAAGCTAAGCAGCAGAGATGTGCCCAAGGGACAGGAATGAGCAGTGCCATACTGAGTCAGATGCCAGATATCCCCACAGAAAATGTCACAGCTAATACCCCCCTGGCAGTTTGGTTTGCCCCAAAGACCAGAACAGCCTCAGGAACTGGCGTGACCCTGCCAGGCCCTGCAGAGCCTGATGTCAGAATGGGGACTGCCAGGTGCCCCTGGGTATAAATACAGTCAGGCACAAGAGACCTGCTGCAGAAACCTGATGCCATGGATCATTTGTCCTGCACAGGACAGAGCCATCTGCACCTGCAGCCTTCCTGGTGGAACATCCACCTCTCCCCTTCACATCCCCCTTCCAGGGCAGTGGTGTGGGAAAGCCCACCCTGTGCATGCCCTGGGCAGGAGCAGGCATGTGTTTGAGTATGTTGGAAGACATAGATCCTATTTCTAGCTCTTTCCCTGCCCCCAGGCTGTATGCACAAGTTTCTTCCATACCCAGTGGCTATTTCAGACACAGATACAGCTCCCTTCCGTGTGCTTGCAGAGAACCCAGTCCTCATGCCAGAGAATTCCTCCTAGAATTCCCCATAGAATTTCTGCTTTGCTTCCCCTCTTCAAAGGACAGAGCCCATTTGCAGGACCAGCACAGCATCACCAGAGGTGTAAGCATGCCCTAAGTGCCTACACATGGTAAGATGGCATCTCCGGCAGTGCAGGGGCATGGTTGTGCTGTCCCTGTGCCACTAAGGGTACAGCAGCATAGCCAGCCTCAGGCAGCCAAGTCAACTCAAAGAGAAGCAAAGCCAGGGCTGGGGTGACCCTGCCAAGACTAGAAAAATGCAGATAGGTTCAGTGATTGAAATGAGAAAAGTTGGAGCAGATAAATGGATTTGTTGGAGAAATCCCTGAATCCCATCACTTTTGTTTGAGCCCAAATATTGTGCTGAAACCCAGGTGAAACCTTTCTTCTCCTGTTCCTTTCACTTCCTTAAATCACAGGCAAACAGAGCATAGGACAGCTCCTGGCTGGTGGCAGACACAGGACCTAGTTATTTCCCAGCTGTAAGGCCCCAGTGAAAGAGGGCAGATCGAAGAGCAACCTCCCAACACTCATCCCTAAATGGAGCCAGAGGCAAGAGAACCTGTCCCTTGGAACAGAGCACTCACAGAACTCTTCATTTGTGTCAGCAGTCCTGTGGAGGGATGGGAAAGGGAGGCTGAGAGGACAAGAGTGACATCAAGGATTCAGGGGATACTGACCAGCCCCCATTATCAGGGCAGGGGGCAGCTGGGGGATCAGGCAAGTAGTACCACACACACAGAGTCATCCCAAGCAACTCACCATGCTCTTGCTACCCACCCCCAAAACTCTTTCCTTGGACAGCCTCTTCTCCCCAGTTCCACCCTCAGCTCCCACTCCTCCAGCCTGCCCTTCCTCCTCTGCCTGGCCCCTAGCCCACCATAGATCCTTCCTCACCAGCAGGTTGCCTAGTTTCTCCCCAAACCCCTTGCCATGCAGCCTCCCCCCTGCCTGTCCCCACACCTCCCTGCCCAAGTTCCTCACAGGCATGTTCCTGTCGTGGTTTCACAGCCACTGCCTTTGCCATGCAACCTGCAAGGACTCCCGGGGCACAGGCTTGGAGTGTGCTGGTAGCTCTCCCTCCTGCCCCATGGGGTCCTGTTCCCCAGCACCTCTGCCCACAGGCACTCACAGGGGTGCTCCCAAGGCCATGCAGCCAGAAGGATACTTCCACTCCACGATGCTGATGCAAGCCTTGCGCAGGGGGTTCTGAAGGGTCAAGCAGAAGAGAGCCCTGGCTGGTCTGGGGGCTGCTGGTGGCACTGGCTTCTTGGACTTCTCCTTCTGCTGCCTCTTCCTCATATCATCCTGGGGAGAAGCAGGCTCCATGATTTTTCCCTCCTAGTTGTTTCTCCCTCCACAGCTCCCTGAGTCAATTGGAGCTCCTCTGGATGTCCCTCCACATGGAGCTTGTCTGCTGCACACACCATCAGAGGCCAGTGGGGAGTGGGGGCTGGAGCCTGCACTGGCCTGTACAAACACACAAAGCATGAGGTTAAATTTAGATCCCAGCCTGGTTTCTGAGTGCTGTCTCAGCTCCTGAGGCAGCACAAGGGCCCCTGCAGCTGTTGCTTCTTCAGCTGAGTGCCTTGCATGCCAGTGGTCAGGGTTGGGGGTGGAAAGGGTTGTCCAGCAACAGGCACACTGCCCTGAGAGACTAGTGCCTTGCTCCCAGGGCAGCTCTTGCAATAGCTACTCTGGCCTCCTTGGCCCAGTCTGGAAGTCAGGTTGTCTGGGACCATGCATGCAGCCCCACCTGCTGAATCCCAATACCCAGGGCAAGCAGAACCCAGTTCTGACTGTTCCCAAAGCAGTTTACCCTACAAACTCTGCAAGATACAGTCTGCAGCTGGTGCAAACTGCTCAACTGGACCCTGGATGCTGTGATTTCCAGGGCTACAGGACTCTGGGGCTGGGTCCATCTCACTAACAGGGACTTTGACAGCAGCCTTAGAGCTTCCAGAAATCACGTCAAGTCCAAAAAGTATTCTGCAGTGCTCTTCTGGAGGGATAGAGAAAACCCTTGACTGGCACTAGGTGACATCTTGCTCAACTTCACCTCCCTAGTACTGCTTGCACACTATGGAAAATGACTGGGGAGGCAGGAACAAGCCTAGGCTTGGATTGTGTCCAGGGAAAGCCCACCTGGATGAATGTGATGAGCAGTTACAGTAACTGTAGCAGGCAGGGAGAGAAGCAGATCATTGACATCTCCCCACGACAGGGGAAACTGAGGCACCAGAAGCAACTTCTCTTGGGTTTGTCCTGGGGTTTCCTGGGTTGAGTCTGCAAAATAATTGCAGCAATCCTATTAGCTACAGTTGGGATCCACAGCAAATGGTGTCCCTGTCCTACAGGGATGTTGGATGTCACAGTCTAATGTCAGCTGACAGCTGTACCAGGGAGTTGTTTAACACACTGCACCACACTGCCTTGTCCCAAGCTTCCTCTCCTCTGATCTGCAGGGTCAGGATACTCTGGAGGAAAAGGGTCTTGCAGCTGTGCAGCAGGTGGTGTGGAAAGTCAGGAGGCACAATGCTAAGGAACCGATCCCTCCTTGCCCATGGTATGGACACAGACATGAGAGCAACTCCTGCAGCTGCTCCAGCCAGCACTGATGCACTTTGGAGGTGGCCCTAGATGGCGAAGGGGTTAATTTAGTAACCTGCCCCTTCCTACTGCACTCAGCTGCATTTTGTGCAAATCAGAGTCCAACCCAACCCTGTTTCCCTGTGAGGCAGGTTCAAGTATGTTCCCTTTTCTCAGTCCTTGTTTTTCTCTAAAACCCTGATGGAAGCCAGGAACCAGCTGCTGCTGCCTGCACAGGACAGCCTGTGACATAAAAAGCCAGGACCTGGGGTCCATCTAGTGGGAAATCCAAGGAGAAACATCCATGCTTTGCCAGCCTGGGGAAGTCTCAGTGTGAGTGAGTTGAGGCTGTGCAGCCCCTGCGGAGAGGATGATCAAAACCTCTCTGACTCTGTGTCCAGCTGCTGGCAACCACTCACCACCTTGCTGTGCCCTGTGTGTTACACGGGCCTTGCTGGAAGCCACCAACCTGACACACTGCAGTGCTCTGTGTTCCCCTCTGCCTGGTAGAGAGACACTGCCCTCAAGAGACCTCTTCAGATCTGTGAAATATGTATATCTGATTCATGTCGATGTGGAACAATCTCAAGACAAAGGGATGAGATGTGTCTTTTCTTCTGCATAAACTGAATTTCTTTAAGGTTGTACCATACTGTGGAATGTACCTCTCATACTAGCTAGAACTAGTCTGTTGCTAACTGCAAGTGTTAAAAACATCCAGTGCACATAAGCAAAGTCAGGGGTCATCCAAGGGACGAGCTGAGGAGATGAGCGAAGTCAGAAGTCAGCCAAAGGACAAGCTGAGGAAGACTACAAACTTCATCCCAGCGACCACCAAGTGAAGACAGAGAAGACCCCAACAGGACTAGAGAACATGCACAGAGAAGTCCACACCCATTACTGGCAGAGGGAATATAAACTGAGGGGAGAAGCATAGTGGCGTGCACTGTCGGTGGGCATAGACTCTCCTATGCACGCAGTGCTGTTTGTTTGTTTTTATTCACTTAAAAATTAATAAACTGAGTTTCTTTGCAACTCTATATAGAGTTCTCAAGTCTCATTTATCGTAATTTGGGGACTCGTCCGAAATGGTCTTAGATCCCAGGTTCTGACTTGGGTTACAAGAGGTCCCACTGTTGGTAGCTTCTTCCCGAGGTCAGGTTGGAACTAACACCATCCGGAACCTGAATAAAGGCAAGCAAAGAATTTTTTTATTTTGCATAAGAGATTTTTTTGTGTAAAAATGCCGGCTCCCTTGCCGGCATTTTACCTGTAATTCTGAGCGCGAAGATCTGGACAAAGATGATGGAGTCATGAGAAAAAACGTGTACCATTTGATTGGGTGGGATTAGGTTGTCTGTGTGTATAACAGTGTGACTGATAGAATTTGTGGGTGGGCAATACATTATAACCCCACCGCCCTGGCAAGACATTCTTAGCGGCAACCAAGGAATACGGGTCAGGCAGGACCCAAGGAGAGGGAGCAAATTATAGGATTCGTGGGTGGGTGATAATCCCTACCCCTCCCCCCCCCCAGACACTTTTACCAAGGAAAATGGATTAGACAGAATCACAGACACAGGACACAGAGAGAGAGACCAAATTACCAGACATATCCCCAGAAAGTCCATCAGGATGATGATTAGAAACTGGGATGATAGGGGCCCCAGAAAAGGGAACAATATTGTATGATAGAATGGCCAAAGGAACATTTAAGACCATACATTTTTTGGTCAGTTTTTCAATCTTTTGAAGATTGGGTTTACCAAGCTTTAGATATATATGTTAACTCAAAGGAACCCTTTAATCAGGAGGAAAGTGATTAAGCAGTACCATGGATTAGAGCTGCGTGGCCCTTCCCAGCCACGTTTTTTGTCTTAAAAACAGATTTACCACCCCAGCCACTGCCTCCTCCATATGCACCTCCCTTGCCTTTTTCTCTGACTCCAACAGCCCCTGAACCCCACTCAACGCCAGCTGCCCCAACGAGAAGTACGGACATGTCTTGAAGTGGAGGCTTATATCCCCTAAGGGAAGTACCCCTGGGGGGCAATCAGGGAGGCATTGGCTTTGTGGCGGTCCCACTTAATACCACAGAAGTCAGAAATTTTAAGGAGATGGGGACCTTATTAGATGATCCTCTGGGAGTAGCAGAAGGATTAGATCAATTCCTGGGTCCTAACACCTATACCTGGGAAGAAATGTAGTCAATCTTAGAAATTCTATTAACTACTGAAGAAAAGGGCATGATTAGACAAGCTGGTATGAGAATTTGGGAGAGACAAAATCAGGAAGGACCAGTGACAATGGTCCAACTTGGAGTCTTTGGCAGAAAGCTCCAAAGGAGACACGTGGTTGTCTGCTTGGTTTCTGGGGTCGTAGCTACAGAGGTTCAGAGGCAAATTACACCCCAACAGAGAAATAAATCCTAGCAGCCTATGAAGGAGTGAAAGTAGCTTCTGAAGTGATTGGAACCGAGTCACAATTGCTGTTAGCTCCTAGATTGCCTGTTCTAAACTGGATGTTCAAGGGCAAAGGTTCATCACCACATTACACCACAAGTGCAACCTGGTCTAAGTGGATGGCTTTGATAACCCAATGAGCACGAATGGGTAATCTTGATTGACCTGGTCTGGTGGAAGTGATCACCAAATGGTTGGAAGGCACAGACCGTACAAAATCCCCAGAGGAGCGAGTAACCCGTGCTGAAGAAGCTCCTCCTTATGGTGATCTCTCCGATCAGGAAAAGACCTATGCTTTGTTCACAGATGGTTCCTGTTGTCTTGTAGGGAACAAGCAAGGATGGAAGTCATCAGTCTGGAGTCCTACCAGGAGAGTTACTGAAGCAAGAGATGGAGAGGGTGAATCCAGTCAGTTCGCTGAGGTAAAAGTTGTTCAACTTGCTCTTGGTGTAGAGGTAAAGGATAGGCCAATTTTCACGTTCAGCCACATCAACTCATGGATGGTAGCCAATGCTCTATGGGGTTATCTAAAGGACTGGAAAAAGAATGGTTGGCAGAGAAAAGGAAAGCCTATTTGGTGTGCTGATCTATGGCAGGACATCGATGCACGACTGGAGAGAATTCCAGTGAAGGTGCGGCACGTAGACGCACACATGCCCCAAAGCAGAGTTACTGAAGAACAGCAACACAACCATCAGGCAGACCAAGCTGCTAAAATTTCTCAAGTTGACACCAACTCTGATCTTGACCTTGATTGGAAACACCAAGGTGAACTGTTTCTAGCTTGGTGGGCCCATGATTCATCTGGACATGAAGCGAGAGACGGAGAGGGTGAATACAAATACACAATCACTGTGGCAACCACAAGATGGATTCCTTTGCTCTCAAACAGAGCCCTGGCAGGGAACCTGGAGACTCCAATGGATCAATAGCCAAAGCTACTCACAAAACAGTGGCCAGTCCGAGATGCTGTGTCTGGACAATAATCGAGGAAATTATAATCTCAAATTGTGTTATCAGTGCAATCACAAGGCCTAGTGAGTGGCAGGAGCCAGGGATGCTGCCAAACTGAAAGCAGAATTGGGAGCCTGTGTCCTCAGGTTGATAGCAGCAGAGAGCCAGGGTACAGGTAGAGAGGTGGAGCTGAAAAGCAAGAGAGTTTTCCCAGAGCAGACCTATTTAATCATCTTTCGAGACAAAACAGAGCTCTGGCAGAAATGTAAAATGCAACCAATCAAAACAGGGCACCAGAGCTGCAGCCAGCCTGGGCCAGCCCAGGTATGTATCTGTGTCACCAGAGCCTTTTGTCTGCCATCTCCCTCTCCGTCATACTCTGGGGGAAGAGGGTGGGGGGGAAGGGGGTTTGGTGGTAAAACATGTCTGAGTTTGTTTTGCCCCATCAGGACAAGCTGTCAGCAGGATTCAGCAGGGATGAGTCCTGTCCTGTTTGCAGAGTTTATTCCACAACCTCTGATGTTTTCTTCTTGAGTGCGGCCCTTGGAGATGACCTTAATTCGCAGGCAGACAAAGCTGCTTCTAGCAGGGCTGAAGCCAAAAGGCAGATCTCCAGTTGGAAGATTCATTCACAACTCCATAGAACTGGGAAGTGCCTTCACTGGAGATGCTGACAGGTAAGCCTTTGACTCAAGCTGTTTTTTTTTTTCCTCTCAAAACCTGTCAGGGAAAATAGTTCTGCCCTGAGCAGCTGAAGGAGCGATTAAAGTCTTTTGAGTCATGGCATGCAGAGGGGTCTCTGGCTGTGCTGTAGCTGGGAAGAGGCTCTTCTGGCAAGGCTATTTGGGACGTCTTTATTTTTATCTTAGATTCAGCCATCTACAGAAGCCCTTCCTGGGTAATCTCCACATCCGTGTAAGAGTTAATGCATCCCTTTAGTGCAGAAAAGCAAAAACAATCACAGCTCAACCAGCAGCAGAACAGAGCACACCAAGAGGCACCTTCCCAGGTACAGGGAAGATGAACATTTTCCAGTGTGAAGCTCAGCTTTTACCAAGCACAATCTGAGTATTTTGTGGAACAGCTGCTGAGCAATGAGAGTCCATAGCCCCGAATTTAGAATGACTCTAGAGGGAGTATGAGAGGTAGCAAGAGCAGAAAGTGAGCAGTTTCTCTGGACACCTTTAGTGTTGACACTTAGCTTTACCTGGTTGCAAACAGCAACAGTTTCTTAGCTGCTAAAGTGAAGAGGGAAGTCCCAAATCCCATATGTGCTGCGGCTATGAAATAGTTGCCAAGGGATTGCAAGGACCAGGAGAGGCATTCGGTGCATTCCCTTCCCCTGGGTGTTTGCAGTTGTGAAGGTCAGTTCTTAGGGATTGTGAACAAAGGACATTGGGACAGGTAGTGGCTGAGAAGCCAAAGTGAAGGTGGAAACCCCAAATGTATTTGGACTGGGAATCAGTAGACAAGGGGTTGTAAGGACCAGCAACAACATTCAGGGCTGGCAGCTTCCTGGGGGCAGCAGGGGATGGATGTTTTCATTTTGGAAGCTGAACTTTCCCTGAGTGCAAAGGAAGGCTGTACAAGGTGAAACTAAAGATGGGAGCCCCAAATTGGTTAAGGTTGTGGAATGAATTACAGTGGGAGGTGAGAAGCAGCAGCAGCAGTCAGTGCTGGCCCTTGCCCTGGGAACCAGGAGTAGTATTGAATCTGGGCTTTAACTGACTGCAAGAAAAGTAGGTTTTGAAGTACAGGGTCTTAATGCCTAAGGTAATGGTGGGAGCCCCAGATTGTTTGCCCTATTGATTGGATCCCAAGGGAAAGTGAGGAGCAGCAAGAGAATTCAGTGCTGGCACTTGCCCTGCTGGAGCAGGAGCTGGACAGGGTCAGTTTGGAATCTTGGCTGTGAGATGGGCTTGCATGTGATGTAATATTAATAATATGTTATTAATTATGATTATTAATATTTGTATTACTATTAATTTTATTATTACTATTCACAAATTTGGGAAAATTCCCTAAGATTCTTTGGATTTTTGGTCGACAGGAAATAGTTGCACAAAGGATATTTAGGAACACAGAATTAAACAGTTTAAACAATCAGAACTTGGAAAATAGGAATGTGAAAACAGGAAAAGTGCTAATTATGGTACAGAGGCTTAGCATTAACTCTATCATATACACTCACGACGCCTTGGTCCCCGAGTAAGATTCCTGTACAAGAACACTTCAAAAAATCATGATAATGATCCTGCAGTAAAACACAAAAAATATTCCAGGTAGAGGGGAAGAGAGAGAGCTGAGTTGCAGGTGAGCCAGCCAGTGTAACCACAAACACTTGGCCACAGCGATTCCCAGTTAACGAGCCGCTAAGGGGTACTGCTCCCCGTGAAGGTCAAGGCGATGCAGCTGTCAGAAAAGGCTTGCAGGAAAGGTGGCAATGCAGGAAAGGCATCTATGTAGGAAAGGCATTTACGTAGGAAAAGTGCGACTTCTAAATCACCCCCCATTAAACAGACCATTTTGAAAATTAAACTGGTTGATAGGAACTAACATCATTGTTCTTCCAAATGAATTTAAAGCTTCATGCCTCGTGCGACCACACAGGCACTTTGAGGGCCTGCACGAGACACCTGACATGTGGTGCTAGGCTCATAGCCACAAGGTTTTGTTTTGCTCATCTACTACAACTCCCATACCCACAACAGGAGGAGGAGAGCAAGGGTTTAAACCGGCCTGGCAGGATTTATGCCCTACCAGGACAGCATGATTTGTGTCAATATAAGTATCGGGATCAAGGAAGGGTATGTGACTACTTTCTGCAAACCTTGTGTAACTCCCAGATTAAGCATGAAACTAGGAAGGCGTATGTTGAGGTCAAGGTAATGCATATAGTGTAAGGATCTTGTGAAAAAGACATGGTGGTCTTAAGATAAAGCCAGTTGAATCCAGCTCGTTGATAACCACAAAAGAAAAACAACCTAATGCATGTGAGATAACTTCGGGCTTATCAAGAGGCCAGACTGAGGAGGAGTACTGACTTCATCCTGCGACCACTAAAAGAAGGCAACCCCCCCCCCCCCCCCCCCCCCTGGTCACCACCCCCCCCCACCACCAGAAGG
>VWZE01005850.1:246265-256447 GCA_013396675.1 Eubucco bourcierii
ACTAAGCTGGCTGGAAGTTAAGGACTGAAGCTCTATTTACAGCTCAGCACAATATACAAGCAGAAATATACACTATAGACAGGAATATTTAGAGAAATATACAAGTTAAAGGGAATACAGAAACACAACTCCCCTCCCAGAAATCAGATACCCCAGGAGGGGCTCCCAGCCACCCTTCCACCTTCTCCCCACCCCTATACCTTACCCCAAGATTTGCCTTACGTGCAAGGTGAGCTTGGAGGATCAGCCAGGCGGGTTAGAAAAAAAGTGTTTAGTGAAGATTAATCTGCAAAGAGGACCCAGAAGCTAGACTGTCCAAGACTCTGTGCCCTCTAGAGAGAGACAGACTGAGAATGCTTTATCTATATTTTGGTTTTCTTTTTCCTAAACATCTCAGCAAGTGTATGTGTGAGGTAGGCATTATCATGTTTGCCTTTCACAGCCTATAGTGTAATTTCTCTATTAAAATATTCTAATTAGCCTCAAACCAGCACACCTTGGTAAAATTGTCTTGTGGGGGGGAGGTTATCACCCACCCATGAATCCTATAATTTGCTCCCTCTCCTTGGGTCCTGCCTGACCCGTATTCCTTGGGTCCTGCGTCTGACCCATATTCCTTGGTTGCCATTAAGAGTGCCTTGCAGTGGGGTTTATAATGTATAACCCACCCATGAATCCTATAGCAGTCTCTTCGGTCCTTCGCCAGCCAATTCCCTTGCAGGAGATTGGAACTGCAGTTAGAAGACCTCCGCAGTCACCTTTGGAACTTTGTTCTGTCTCAATCATACTCTTAGACTCACACAGGCAACCGAATCCCACCCAACTGAAAGGTACATGCTTTTTCTTACAACTCCGTTGTCTTTGTCCAGGTCTTCATGCACAAAATTATGGGCAAAATGCCAGCAAGGGCGCTCACAAAAAAAATCTCTTTTGCAGAATAAAAACATTTTCTTTGATTGCCTTTATTCAAGTTCCAGATGGTGTTAGCCCCAACCCAACTCCGGGCAGAACCCACCAAGAGGTGGGGCATGCCTCTTGTAACCTGAGTCAGAACTGGGATGTAAGACCATCCTGGACGAGCCCCCAAATTGTGATACATAAACTCAATAAATTTATTTTTAAGTGAATAGAAACAAGCAAACAGCGCTGGGTGCTTAGGGGAGTCTCTGCCTACTAACAAATGCACACCACAATGCTTCTCCCCTCCCTCAGTTTATATTCACTCTGTCAAGATGCGCGTGGACTTCTATGGGCATGCTCTCTAGTCCTGTTGGGGTCTTCTATGTCTCCATCTGGTGGTTGTTGGGATGAAGTTTGTAGTCTTCCTCAGCTTGTCCTTTGGATGACCCTGGACTTTGCTCACCTCCTCAGCTCATCCCCTAGATGACCCCAGACCTTGCTCATGTGCATTGAATGTTTTCAATGCTTGCAGTTAGCAATAGACCATCTCTTAGCCGCTATGACGGGTACACTTCACAGTATAAAGAAACTCAATTTATGCAAAAGACATATCTCCCTTTGTCCTGAGATTGTTCCACATTGACATGAATCAGATGTACATATTTTAAACCCAGGTGTTGGCCGATCCAGTAGCTTCCTGAGAGCCATGGAGGATTTGCCTACTATCCGTGAATCTTCTCGGACAACCTGCTCAATTCAAACTGTGCAAGCAGCAAGCACACAGACACACACACACACATCTGCCCGCACCATCACCACGTGGAAGGGCCTCTATGTGGCTGGGACTATGTTTTCCTCATTTGTGCATCTGCATATGATTTTGGATTACCAATTACCACTGTCCTGAGACTCAGGACAGTGAGTAAATTAACTCTATTGTCTAAAGTTTGTGAAGGTTTATGCTTGTCTTTAACCTTTAAGTGACAGTTTGTGCCATAAGACTCTCTTCAGTAATTTAAATTTCTAAAACTTTTCTAAAGTTGTTTAAATCAACCTAGCAGGGAGGCGCTGAGGCATACTGGGGTGATACTGGGGTGGTACTGGGAGGCACTGGGTTGGTCCTAGAATGCACTGGGAGGATCTTAAGAGGTCAGTGGGAATGATACTGGGAAACATTAGTCTGTGCTGGGAGATACAGAGGTATACTGGTCCGTACTGGCACATACTGGGATGATACTGGTGCATACTGGGAGGCACTGGTGCATACTGATGCATACTGGGCATACTGGGGCATATTGGGAGGCACTGGGGGTATCCTAGGGAGCACTGAAGGGATGGTACTGGGAGGTACTGGTGCATACTGGTCCATACTGGTGCATACTGGGAGGCACTGAGAGGGTTCCTAGAAAGCACTGGGGTGATACTGGAAGGAACCGGATATACCAGTCCATTTTGGGGCATACTGAGAAGCACTGTGAGGGGTCCTAGAAGTCAATGGGGTGGTCTTTGGGGTCACTGGGTATGGTACTGTTGCATACTGGGAGGCACTGGTGCATACTGGTCCATATTGTTGCATACTGGGAGACACTGAGAGAGATCCTAGAAAGCACTGTGGTGTTACTGGAAGGAACTGTTCCGTACCGGTCCATACTGAGGCATACCGGGAAGCACTGTGAGGGCTCCTAGAAGGCACTGGGGCAGTCTTTGGAAGCAATGGGTATGGTACTGTTGCATACTGGGAGGCACTGGTGCATACTGGTCCATACTGGTGCATACTGGGATGATACTGGGATGGTGCTGGGAGACCCTGAGCACCTTCTGTTGGCACAGCCTGGGTGGGGGTGGGGCTTCAGTGCGGGGCTCCCCCGGCGCCCCCTGCACGTTGCTGCCAGAGCTGCTGCTGGCACGGGCCTAATCCCAGGCACTGAACTGGGACTGGAGCTGAGGGCCTGCGGTGAGCACTGGGAGGGAGAGGGAGGAAGTAGGAGTGAACTGGAAGGGGATTGGGAGGCGCTGGGAGGGGACTGGGTGGGGACCGTGAGGGACAGGTGGTCCCAGAGGACATTTTAGTCTCTACAGCTGCCATTTTGTGGTCCCTGAGCTGACTTTTGCTACTTTGGGGACATTTGTGGCTCCTTGGGCCCAGCTTTGGGCACCTTGGGGCCAACATTGGTGTCCTTGGGGACACTTGTTGGGATCCCCTCATTTTGTGTCCCCCCCAGGCTCCTTTTTGGTTTCTCCAGCTCCTGACTCGGTGACATGAGGAAAGCTTGAGGCTGTAGGAGAGGCTGTGCCTGGCCTTCTGGGAGGGTAAGGGTGAGATCAAAGGTTACCTGAGGTCACCAGAGGGTCACTGAGGGTCATGGAGGTCACTCCAGGTCTCTGAGGTCACCTAAGGTCATTAAGGGTCACTGAGGGTCATGAGAGGTGACTTAATGTCATGAGGGGTAAGCTGAGGTCACGGGGATAGCCTAAGGTTATAGGGGGTCACCAAGGGTCATTGAGGTCACTGAAGGCCATAAGTGGCTCAGCAAAGGTCATTAGAAGTCACCCAAGGTACCCTGGGGGGGTCACTTCCTCTCTCCCCTCCCCTGCCCCAGGGCTGGTGGTTGCTGATTGGCTGATAGAGCAAACTGCTGGTCAATAAACAATGGGAGTTTGAGTGGGAAGAGCCTTCCTGACAGGACCCCTTCCCCACTCCTACCCAATTGGTCTACAAGTGAGGAAGAGGAGGGACAAGAGATGGGCATGGGGGGAGGGGTGAGTGGGGCAATAATGAGCCTGGATTGGGGCAGTTGGGGGAAGTTTGGGGCATTTGGGGTCCATTTTTGTCCATTTTGGGTCCTGTTTGTGTGGATTTGGGACAATTTGGGTCCATTTTGAATGAATTTGGGAGATTTTGTGGCGCTTTACCTGAATTTGGGTATTTTGGGTCTTTTTTGAGCGGACTTTGGAGATTTTGAGTCCATTTTGGATGGATTTGGGACATTTTGTGGCACTTCAGGTGAATTTGGACATTTTGGGCCTATTTTGGGTGGATTTGGGGGATTTTGGGGACATTTTGGGTCCATTTTTAGTGGATTTTGGTCCTTTTTGGGTAGATTTAAAACATTTTGAGTCACTCTAGGCTCATTTTGGGGCCATTTTGAGGCAATTCCGAGCAATTTTTGAGGACATTTTCGGTTCATTTTGGGTTTATTTTTGGTCCCTCAGAGTTGTTTGCCCAATCTGAGGCCGTTTCAGCCCAATTTTGGGGCGGTTCTTCAGGCAAAGTACCCCCAGAGGAACACAGCTACAGCCATCAGGATCAGGGCATTGATGTTCACCACTCGGCTCCAGAGAGGATCCTCTGGGGACAGGGATGGGACTGCAGCCATGCCCCCTACCCCTGATGGCTCCATCCCTCCACCAATCGGATTTGACCTTGTGCTGCCAGGCTCCACCTTCACATCTGGGCAAAAGATAGGGAGTGAGGGGTAGGGGAAGGTCCCAGGTCCAATGGGCACCATGAAGCTGCCTGAGATGTGGCTCCAAGCTGGCACCAGATGGGTTCTGCACCTCTGGGTCCACCCTGGGCACCCCAAACACCCCTGAGATGTGGCCCCAAGGTGCCCCCAGGAAATTCCTGGACCTCTGGGTCCTCATGAGGATGTCCAAGAGTGGCACCTCCTGGTCCCCTGGGTCCTCCTCAAGCCTTGGTCCCTTCCTTACCCTGGAGCTGAACCTCCCCAGGTCCATCATTGCTGGCTTCCTGGCCAAGGTCAATCCGAGGCTCTTGGCTGTGACGGAGGCTGAAGACCAAGCGGTGGAGCTGCGGACAACCAGAGGTGGGGTGGTGATGACCCCAACCTGGGCCACCAGGGTCCTCCCTGGCCACCTCAAAGCCCCCTGAGATGTGGCTCTGAGGTGGCACCAGAAGGTTCCTGGGCCTCTGGGTCCGTCATGGCCACCAATGGCCCCTTGAGATGTGGCTCCGAGGTGGCATCAAAAGCTTCCTGGACCTCTGGGTCTACTATTGCCACCAGGAAGCCTCTGAGATAAGGATGCAAGGATGCTCCTGGACCCCTGGGTCCACTGTGGCCTCCACAAACCCCCTTGAAATGTGGCTCCAAGGTGGCACCAGAAGCTTCCTGGACCTCTAGGTCCACCACAAACCCACTTGGGATGTGGCTCCAAAGTGCCCCCAACCCTGCAGCTCCAAGGGTGGCACCAGTAGAACCTTCCTTGGAAGACCTCCATGGCCACCAGGAGGTTGTCCCCACCCCGTCTCACTCCAGGGACTCACGTGGTGGCGGGGGATGGGTGGGTAGCAGAAGGAGACCCCCAGGACGATGACGCCAGTGGCCAGGAAGAGGACAACAGCAAAGTGGAGGTAGTGGAGGCCACAGAGGGCAGGAGGGCAGCCCCCAGGAGCTCCGCAGGAACCTGTCCCCAAGGTCACCTCTGGCACCAACCGCACCAAGCCCAGTACCAAGCCAACCAACAGGCCCCAGAAGGCTCCCTGCAGGGTGGTGAAGAGGTCCCAAGCTCAGGAACCCCCCTGAGATGTAGCTCCAAGGTGGCACCAGGAGGTTCATGCAGCTCTGGGTCCATCATGGCCACCCCAAGCCTGCCTGAGATGGGCTCCAAGGTGGTTCCTGGAGCTCTGGTTCCCCTCTGACTACCGCAAACTGCTCTGGGATGTGGCTCCAAAGTGGCACCATAAGCTTCCTGGACCTCTGGGGGCCACCAGGAGGAGGTCCTGGGGTGGAGGGGTGGGGATGGTCCCCAAGGTGACTCACAGGCTCGTTGACCCGGGGAACGAAGACGGCCAAGAAGAACACTGCAGCCACTGGTGGGGCCAAGTAGCTGGCAATGGCCTGGATGTAGTCAAAGAGTTGTCCCCCTCGAGCTGCCTCCACCACTGGCAGCCAGGCCAGGCTCAGGCCCACCATGGCCACCACCCACAACCTGCAGGAGATCCCATGGAGGTCCACCAAGGGCCACCTGGAGCTTGAGCCACCAAGCTTTGGTCAAGTGTGTTCCATGGTCATTCAGGAGGTTCCTGTGGCTCTGGGTATATTGTGGACACTTCAAACCCCCCTGAGATGTGGCTCCAAGGTGGCACCAGGAGGTTCCTGCAGCTCTGGGTGACCATGAAGAGGTCTGAACATGGCACCTTCTGGTCTCTTGGGTCCCCTCTGGCCACCCAGGTCCTCCCGATTCATCATGAAGCCCTTCAGATGCGGCTCCAGAAGCTTCCTGGACCTCTTTGTCCCCTTGAGGAGCTCCAAAGGTGACACTACATTGTCCTTTGGGTTGTCCCCTCTATGTCCCCACCACCCCCCTTCCCCACATCTGCCCCTCTACCACCTTCCAGCCAGCAGCAGCTGCTTGGGTCCTGCTTGGGGCCTCAACTTTTGGTAGACATCGAGGGTGAAGAGGGCTCCGGCACTGGCGAAGATGGAGGCCAAGGAGGACATCAGAGCCGCCAGGACCACAGCCAGCATCAGACCCCGGAGACCTTGGAGGTCACACACAGCACCCAGTGACAACTAGGGGAGGGGGGGCGCTAATAGGCTGCTAATAGTCGTTAATAATGAGCTAATGGCAATTACTAGCAACTTAATAGCCTCTAATAACCCTAATTACTCCCTAATAGCCGCTAATAACTGCTAATAACTCCATAATAACAGCTAATTACTCCCTAATAACAGCTAACAGTGCCTTAATAACTGCTAATAACTCCCTAATAATCGCTAATAACTTCCTAATAACTGCTGTTATTCCCTAATAATCACTAATAACTTCCTAAGAACTGCTAATTACTCCTTATAACAGTTAATAACTGTTAATAACTTCCTAATAACTGCTATTACTCGCTAATAACTGCTAATAACTCCCTAATAACCACTAATAATTCCCTAATAACGGCTAATAATTCCCTAATATCTGCTAATAACTCCCTAGTAACTCTCTAATACCACTAATTACTCCCTAATAACGCGTTAATAACTGCTAATAACCCACCGGGGGGCAGGAGGGTGACCACCAGCCGTGGATAGGCGACATTGGAGCAGCCGGAAGGTGTCCCACAGGCATGGCGGCAGCGCTGAGCATCTGTGCACCCAACCACCTCTAGGAGGCACCAGAGAGAAGGTGGAAAAGGCCCAGTGACTGCAGCGACCCCTGCTGGCCACAAGGCGGCAGCCAGTAGGGGTCTCCCTACAGGTAAAGGGTGGGAGGACAAACGGCTCCCAGTGGCTCCCAGTTAGTCTCAGTGACTCCCAGTTCGTCTCAGTTAATCCCAGTGGCTCCCAATACTCTCCCAGTGGATCCCGGTTAATCCAAATTAATCCCACTACCTCCCCATGCTCTCCCAGAGCTCTCCCAGAGGCTTCCAGTTAATTCCAGTGGCTCCCAGTTCATCCCAGTTAAGACCAGAGGCTCCCAGTGACTCCCAGTGCTCTCTGAGTCCTCTCCCAGTGCTCTCCCAGTGGGTCTTGTGAGATTCAGTGGCTTCCAGTAGCTTCCAATGAGTCACAGTAGCTTCAAGTGAATCCCAGACCTCTCCCAGTACCCTCCCAGTGGCTCCCAGTGCCCTCCCAGTGCCTCCTAGTTAATCCCAGTGGCCTCCCAGTGAATCCCAGTACTCTCCCAGTCCTATTCCAATGACTTTCCAGTAGGTACCAGTACCCTCCCAGTCCTCTCCCAGTGACTCCCAGCAACTCCCAGTCCCTCCCAGTCTCCTCCCAGTTCTCTCCCAGTCCGTCAGCAGGTCAAGATGACCATTGTGAGGGTTACATTTTGGGGCCTTGGAGGGGACCTGGGAAGGACCTGGAAGAGACTTGGAGGGGACCTGGATGGGACCTTGGGTGGTTCTTGACCTCCTTACAGATCTTCTGGACCTAGTTCTTGAGCCTCCATTTTCAGGGTGAGCTCAAGGTGAACTTGAGGTGATTCCTGATCTAATTATGGAGCCTCTGGACCTAATTATGGAGCTTCTGGACCTAATAATGGACCTCCTGGACTGAATCCTGGAGTCTCCTTCTCCAAGGTGACTTTGAAGTGGTTCTTGACCCATATAGGGAGCTTCTGGACATAGGTATGGACTTTCAGAACCTAGTTATGGACCTTCTGAGCCCAGTTATGAACCTCCTGGACCTAGTTATGGAACATCCATGGTCAAGTGACCTTCAGGTGGTTCTTGACCTACTTATGGACCTTATGGACCTAATCATGAATCTTTTGGACCTAATTATGGAGCTTCTGGACCTAGTTCTGGAGCCTCTTTGGCCAAGGTGGCCTTGGGAGTGTCCTTGGTGACTCACCTGGGAAGAGGACTCTGGCGGCCATGCCGGGCAGGACCATCAGGAACATTGGCAGCACCTTCAGGTAGCCGCAGACAACGCAGCCGGCACGGACATGGCTGAGAGAGCGGCCGGCGAGGCAGCGCTGCACAATCACCTGGGGGTGCCAGCAAGCATCAGACAGCACCAGTAAGGACCAGTATGGGCCAATACAGAACAATATGGACCAGTAAGGCCCACTATGGACCAGTAAGCCTGACAAGTATGACCAGTACGTGGCACTGGTAAGGGACATTATTTCCCAGTATCTCCCGGACCTCCCAATCTCTTCCAGTTCCTTCCAATCTCTTCCAGTCCCTCCCACTCCCTCCCATTTCCCTCCCATTTCCCTCCCTGTCCCTCCCAATCCCCTCCCAGTTCCCTCCTAGTCTCACCTGGTCTGTACACCAGTACCATGCAGAGATGATTCCCAACCCCAGCACAAGGCCAGGCCAGGGCAGGTCCCCGGTGCTGGGATGCCGCAGGAGGTGGAAGGCATCAGGCCGAGGCCTCCCACAGGGCCCTGTCAGGTTCTGGGGGACTGCCAGGGGATAGCGCTCCACCAGCCCCTCGTAGCCCCCGACGGCACCCAGGGCTGTGGGCAAAACCAGTATGGACCAGTATGGGGAGTGAGGGAGGCACTGAAAGCTCTCCCAAGTCTCCTAAAGCCTGCTCACAGTATGGACCAGTATGGGGATACCCAATTCTCTCCCAGTTCTCTCCCAGTCCCTCCCAGTCCCCTCCCAGGCCCCTCCCAATCCCCTCTCAGTAGCTCCCTGTCTCACCATATCCAGCCAGCACGGAGGCCCCAGTGACAATGATGAGGGTCTGGAGCAGGTCAGCGAACATGAGAGCAGCCAGGCCTCCTGCATCAGTTTGGAGCAATTTGGACCAGTATGGACCAGTTTGGACCACTATGCACCAGTATCAGACCCATATGGACCAATAGGGACCAGAATGGGCTGCTGTGGACCAGTGTGGATCAGTATGAACCAGTATGGACCAGGATGGGACCGAGTGAGACCAGTATGAGCCCAGTTCCTCCCAGTATGAAACCAGTATGAGCCCAGCACCTTCCAGTCCCTCCCAATCCCCTCCCAGTCCACTCCCAGTCCTTTCCAGTCCCTCCCAATCCCCTTCCAATCCTCTCCCAGTCCTTCCCAATCCCCTCCCAGTCCCTTCCAGTCTCACCAGTCACAGTGTAGATCGCTGTCACACCCAGCAGTGCCCCCACCGAGGCATAAAGGTCCCAGCCCAGGGCCTCTTGAATGAAGATGGCTCCCGAGTACATATCCACCTATGGAGTACCTATGGAGTACCTATGGAGCACCTATAGGGGGCAGTGACCCCCTCACACAGCACCCCAACTCCTGTAGACCCCTTCCAGACCCTATAGATCCATGTAGATCCTTCTCGGACTCTGTATTTCCTTACAGATTCCCTCCCAGCCTCTACAGATCTACACAGATCCCCTCCCAATCCCTATGGATCATTTCCAGACCCTGTAGGGACCTATAGATCCCTCCCTGACCCTACAGACTCTTATAGATCCCCCCCAGCCCCTACGGATCCCTATAGAACCCTTAGAGATCCCTATAGAACTTGTAGAGATCCCTGTAGGTGCCTATAGGTCCCCTATACCCCACTACACCTCCCTCAACCCCACTAGTGCCCCCTAGAGGCCCCCTATAGCCCCTTACTACCCCCCTCTACCTGCTTATATCCCCCCTATGCCTCTCTTTAGGTCCCTATAGCTCCCTATCACCCCATATATGTTCCCTCCAGCCCTTTCTTGCCCCCTATAGGGGCAAGAACACCCTATAACACCCTATAACCCTATAGCACCCTATAACACCCACTGTACCACTCCGTATCCCTCCTATAGACCACCCAAGACTTATCCAGACCCCCCTAAAGCCCCCTACTGCCACCTACAGGTCCTCTATACCCCTCT
>VWZE01005853.1:0-10589 GCA_013396675.1 Eubucco bourcierii
CTTGAACTGGGGCCCAGAACTGGACACAGGACTCCAGGTGAGGCCTCAGCAGGGCATAGCAGAGGGGCAGGAGAACCTCTCTGGACCTACTCACCACAGCCCTTCTAACCCACTCCTGATTGGCATTGCCCTTCCTGCCCACCAGAGCACATTGCTGGCTCATGCTCACCCTCCCATCCACCAGCACCCTCAGATCCTTTTCCCCTTTGCTGCCTTCCAGCAGCTCAGTCCCCAGCCCACACCTGGGGTTGTTCTTTCCCAGGTGCAAGGCTCTGCACTTGTCCTTGTTGAATTCCATTAAATTTCTCCCTGCCCAACCCTCAGCCTGTCCAAGCCTCCTGCTGTGGCAACCACTCCACCCAGTTTGGTGCCAGCAGCAAACTTGCTGACAGTGCACTCTGTGCCCTCCCCCAGGTCACTGCACTGATTTAACCAAAAGCAGCTCATCCAGCACCTTAAGGTAAGCAAACCTCAACCTGCAAACACCACCTTGGTACTTGCAGCTATCTGCCAGAGCTGCTGGGCCTGCTGCTGTAGAACCACAGAGCTTGGAAAAGATCTCTGTGATCATCAAGTCCAACCAAAACCCAACACCTCCATGCTCACTAAAATGATGCCCTGAAGTGCTGTGCCTACATGGTTTAGCAACACCTTCAGGGATGGTGACACCATCACCTCCCTGGGCAGCTTGTTCTTATAGCTTCCACTGGTCCAGGTTGCCCAGGGAGGTACCACCACAGATGCTCCATCCCTAGAACCATTCCAGATGAGGTTGGTTGGGGCTCTGAGCAACCTGCTCATGGAGTCATAGAACAGACTTTATAGCAGTCACTCTCTAAGAGGGACAGGGATCTGCTGGAGAGGATCCAGCAGAGGGGTGTGAGGATGCTGAGGGGACTGGAGCACTGCCTGAGGAGGAGAGGCTGAGGGACCTGGGGCTGCTTAGGCTGGAGAAGAGAAGACTGAGAGGGGATTTAATCAATGGTTAGAAATCTCTGAGGGCTGAGGGTCAAGGAGGAGGGGACAGGCTCTGCTCCCTGCTGCCTGGGATAGGACAAGGAGCAATGGATGGAAGCTGCAGCACAGGAGGTTCCAGCTCAACACAAGGGGGAACTGCTTGCCTGGAAGGGTCCCAGAGCCCTGGCACAGGCTGCCCAGAGAGGCTGTGGAGTCTCCTTCTGTGGAGCCTTTGCAGGCCTGTCTGGATGTGTTCTGTGTGCCCTGAGCTGGATTGTCTGGTCCTGCTGTGGCAGGGGGGTTGGACTGGATGATCTCTTTGGGTCCCTTCCAACCCCTGACATCCTGTGAGCCTGTAATAGTTTGAGTTGAAAGGGACCTTTAAAGGTCATCAAGTTCAACACCCCTGCAGGGACATTTTCAGCTAGAGCAGGTCACTCAGAGCCTTATCCAACAGGACCTGGATGGGGCTTTCACCAATATGTCTCTGCTCACTGCAGGATGGGTGGACTGGTTGACCCACAGAGATCCCCTCAACCCAAACCCCCTGCTGATGGACCCCAAAGTCCTTGTTGATGCACCCTGCTGCTCCCTCAGACCTGCCTCCAGCTGGGAGCTATCACAGTGGAGTTCACACCAGCAAATTTAGGATGGGATTTAATCCAAAAGGAAAAGTTGTGCATGGAAACAGTGTTGTTTGGGGGGGGTTTTCTGCCCCAGTGGCTGGCAGCTTTGTGGACAGTTGTTAGGAGCTCTGCAAGGTTCTGCCTTATTTCAGGACTTAAAAGGAGAGATCTGTTGACAAGAGGCTGTGCTGGGTAATTAAACACAAAATCAAAGCAAGTCTCCAGTGCTGGCACAGTCCAGTGGGCTGAGACAATGGGCTCTGTGGAAGGACACAATCAGGGACTCAGAGCATCCACCTGGATCCCTGTGGGTTCAGGGAGCACCAGACCTGAGCCAGGGAGATGGATATGATCTGGATTTTCTGGGCAAGAGGAGAATCCATCACATGCACACACCTTAGAACATCAGGATAATGACTGAGGGCAGAACCAGAGTGATCCCAGGAGGCACCAGAGCCACACCAGAGAATGGCAGGGGTTGGAAGGGACCTCTGGAGGTCACCTCTAGTCCAGTATAACACCACAGCAATAGAGAGTCAAATGTATCACAGAATCATGGAACTGTTTGGGTTGGATGAGGCCTTAAAGACCATCAAGTGCAACCCTTAACCCAGCACTGCCACTTAACCCACCACTAAACCTTGTTCCTCAGCATCATATCAACCCCTCCAGGGATGAGGACTCCACCACTGCCCCAGGCAGTCTGTTCCAGGACTTAATTACACTTTCCATGAAGAAATGGTTCCTAATGTCCAACCTAAACCTCTCCTGATACGACTTGAGGCCATTTTGTTCTGTTGCTTATTTCTTGGGAAAAGAGACCAACTCTTACCTTTTCTCCAGATGCTGAGGGTGGTGAGATGCTGGCCCAGGTTGCCCAAAGAGGTGGCAGATGCCTGGAAGCATTGCAGGTCAGGTTGGAAAGGGCTCTGAGCAACCTGCTCCAGTGGCAGAGTCCCTGCTGACTGCAGGGGGTTGGATTGGATGAGCTTTAAAGGTCCCTGCCCACTTGACCTAGAGAACAGATCTTGTGAGAAGCAGCTGAGGGAGCTGGGGTTGGTCAGGCTGGAGAAGAGGAGGCTGAGGGAGACCTCATTGCTCTCTAACAGCTCCCTGGAAGGAGGCTGCAGTGAGGTGGGGGTTGGGCTCTGCTCACTAGTATCAGGTGATGGAAGGAGAGGAAATGGCCTCAGGTTGCACCAGAGGAGGTTTAGGTTGGACATCAGGAACATTTTTTTGAGAGAAAAATGTTTCTTGGGAGAAGAGCCCAACCCCCACCTCACTCCAACCTCCTTTCAGGGAATTCCAGAGAGCAATGAGCTCTGCCCTCAGCCTCCTCTGCTCCAGGCTGCACACCCTCAGCTGCTCCTCCCCAGCCCTGTTCTCCAGACCCTTCCCCAGCTTTATTGCCCTTCTCTGGGCATGCCTCAGCCCCTCAATGTCCTTTTTAGAGTGAGGGGCCCAAACCTAAGCCCAGGATTTGGGGTGTGAATGACCTAACTCCAGCAGCTGCACATTAGATGCAGGTATTTAATGGGACCTGGGGGGACTGATGCAGTCAGACAACAACGACCTGAAGGATCACTGCAAGCAGGGAAGCCTGGAGGTCACTGAAAAGCAGCACGTCCACCTCGTGTGGCTGACAAGGACAGCTTCAGAGCTGCTCAGTGTCCATACCTGCCTGATCACTCAGCAGCAGGAAGCTGGGAGGCTTATCTGGGACGCGTGACCGGCGAAACTATTTCTCCTGCTTCCCTTCCTCCTCTGAAAGCATGCAAGAGGTGAGCAGAGCAGGGGATAAAAAAAAAAAAAAATCCCAACAAAACAAACCAACCCCAAACACAGCTCTGTTTGCAGCTGTGAGCACCCTGCAGCAAACAGCTCTGCTTTGTCCCTGCACATCCAAGTGCTCCCAGGCTCTGCGCAGCAGCCGAAAGCAGCTGCTGAAGGAGCAGGTGGTGGTGGGGCTGGTGGCATTGTAGAGTGGTTTGGGTTGGAAGGGACCTCCAAAAGTCCAAATCCAGTCCAAATCCCTCTGCAGTCAGCAGGGATGTTCTCTGCTTAGATCAGGCTGCCCAGAGTCCTGTTGAGCCTGACCTTGAATATCTCCAGGGATGGGACCTCGACCACCCCCATGGGCAACCTGGTCCAAGCACCCTTACAGGGCATCCCCACCAAGGGTGACTTCATCCTGTTCCCTCATCACCTCATCTGGCCCTGCTGGCTTTTAATTAAGGTACTTTGTCCCCAGCTTAATGATTTACTGTTTCATCTGCTCTTATCACCTCCCAGGGGAGCTGGTTTCTCCTTGGTTTATGGCTCAACCACCTGGGCAGACATCCAGAGCAGCAGGGAGGATGGTGAGGAGCCCAGCTAGGCTTTCATCTCCTCTTGGCCTATCCTGGCAGCCACAGATAATCTCTTTTCAGCCAAAATTTTCCGTCTTTTGAGTTTTCCAAAGGTCTCATTTGCTTTCTGGAAGGGACCTTTCAAGGTCATCTGGTCCAACCTCCCTGCAGGCAGAAGGGACATCTGCAACCAAAGCAGGTTGCTCAGAGCCCCAAACAACCTGACCTGCAGTGGTTCCAAGGTTGGGCCATCTCTGAGCATCCTGGTCTGGGGTTGCTCAGTCCTCAGCATGATGCTCCACCCTCAGCATCAAAAATGTCTTCCTTCAGCCTGGTTTAAATGTCCTCTTTTTTAGTTTCAAGACATCACCCCCAGTCCTGCCACTGCAAGTCCTGCTAAAAAGCCTGTCCCCATCTACCTTATAAGCTGCCCTTCAAATATTGGAACACTGCTAGAAGGTCTCCTTGGAGACCTCTTCTCCTGGCAGAACAAACCCAACTCTCTCAGCCTGTCCTCACAGCAAAGCTCCAGCCCTCAGGCTTGTTGTGGCCTCCTCTGGCCCTGCTCCAACAGGTCCATGCAATGCCAGACTAAAGTTCTTCACTAGAAGCAGCTTGGAGCCATCACCCCTGCAATTAACTGTGCCCTTTGATCACTGCAAATCACCAGAGCTGGTCTGCTTGTGGGAGCTGCTCCCTGGCTCTTGGGGCATCTGCAGGTGACAGGGACAGTCCCCAGGGAAAGGCTGACTCAGTGAGGAGCAGAAATGTCTTGGCTTGCAAACACTAAAAAGCTGAGCTCAGGCTGAGCTGGGGGATGCCACTGCAAGTAATGGAGATATTTAAAAGCCTCTCAAGGTGGTCTGGGTCTCCTTATACAGAGTCTGAGAGCTCAGGAGAGCAGCAAACTCACGGCAGCTGAGGTGCTTCAGCCAAGAAAAGCATCCTCCAAGGGCCAATTTCTTACCCTGAGTGTTCTCTGGGTACATCTTTGAATACAACATAACCCCACAAGCCTAATGCTCCACCTGGGAGGGAGGGCAGCTGGAGGAGCCAACACTACCTGAAAGATGGCAGAGAAGGACTCAAGAAATTCACAGACTCATAGAATGGTTTGGGCTGGAAGGGACCTTGAAGGTCATCCAGTTCCAACCCCCATGCCATAGCCAGGGACACCTCCCACCAGCCCAGGTTCCTCAAGACCTCATCCAACCTGGCCTTGAACATCTCCAGGGAGGAGACATCCACAACCTCCTTGGGCAGCCTGTTCCAGAGGCACCACCTTCAAAGAGCAGCTCTCCTGCCTGCCTGCACAACCTCACTCCATTACCAGCTCTGCCTTACCCATCTGCAGAGACACTCCTAATGATAGCAGCACTTAGACATGGCACTTTGGGAGGTGGTTTAGTGGTCATGGTGCTGTTGGGTTGACAGATGGACTTGATGATCCTAGAGGTCTTTTCCAACCTTAATGATTCTGTGATTCCATTAGCTCCCCTAGGAGCTGCATCCCTAATGCATTAGTGTCAGGCTAAAACCCCTCTCAGAACCATTTCAGGCCATTACTGCTGAGTTGTCTTCTGCCTCTGCCTCCATCTGCACCATTAATGGTGACACTCAGCAATCAAGATGCTTGTTACTAATACTTGTGAGCCAAGCTGTGCCTGCAAGCCCAGGGAAGCAACTTTCCTGCCTCTAAAACATCCTTAGGGATTTTTAGACTGAGGTTAGAAATCATCATCATCATCATTGGAACTTATTAGGTTCAATTGCTGGGGAAGTATCTGAAGGACCATCAGGAGCTGCAGGAGCTTGTTTAGTGGCTGCTGATAAACACATGAGGTGGAGCTGATCCAATAGTAGGGACCCACCACGATGGGAAAATTCACTGTGGAAGTTGAAGCTGGGATGAAAGCCTCCAAGTGGGGGTGCTGGACCTGAGAGCTATTTAACAGACACAGTGGACCCACCTGAAAGGAGACACTGGGGGGAGAAGGACAGTGAGGAGCTGGTGAGGGAGAGGTTTCATTGCTCTCTACCTGCCACTGCTCTTCCTCACACTGCCTCTCCTTGCCTTCTGTTTGGTAAGTCATGATTTGAACCCTCCATCCCTCCTCCTGCCCCAAGCCCTGCCACCAGAGAAGCAGCAAGTCACAGCCCAGCAGAGGAAACTGAGACATCAAACCAATTAGCCAAAGCCATCTTCATCAGGGGAGCTCAGAGCCAGCACTGCCATCCTTGTGTTTCTTTTCTTCTTGTGGTTTGCAGGCAATGAGGTTTGACTTTCCAAGTGATCTCTTTTGGGATCTGCCATCCTAAGAGTCCTTTTCAATTCACCTCAGAGCAGTGCTCAGGAGGTTAAAGTGCTTTCTAAAGGTGATGGCTGCCATGGAGCTTGGCTGTGCACCAAACTGCCTCCCCAGCTCCATGGTGACCACACAATCAGGTTGGAAAAGATCTTCAAGATCACCAGGTCCAACCAGCATGAGCACTGAACCACATCCCACAGGGCCATGACTCCATGTCCTTGGAAGCCTTCCAGGGATGGTCTCTCCACCAGCTCCCTGGGCAGCCTGTTCCAATGCTCTGTCAGAAAAGACATTCCCCTAGTACCCAAGGTAAGCCTCCCATGCTGTACCACCTGAAGTTGCTTCCTCTTGTCCTGTCACTTATGACTTGGGAGAAGAATCCAACCCCCAGCTGGTGCTGACCTCCTTTCAAGCAGTTATAGAGAGCAGTGAGGTCTCACCTTAGCCTCCTCTGGCTCTACCAAGCCTTGCTGCTCACAAACCACGAAGCAGCAACTCAAAACCTTCATTTCCAGCACCAGCAATGCCACCAAAAGTGCTTTGTTCTCAACATGTCCCCTCAATGCCCTGGCTAAACACTCCTCCTGACTGCCTCTGACATCCCTCAAGGAAAACCATCCCAGACAAGCTGCTGAAGAAGCCATTCCCACTGCAATAACTCCCAAACACATCCAATCATTGACCTTAAAGGCACAGACCTGTTGAGCACTGACTCATAGAATCACTTCAGTTGGAAAAGACCTCCGAGATCACTGAGCCCAACCACTGAAGATGCAGCCCAAGCTGCCATCTGCCCAACATCCCCTTCCACAAGCAGCTTGTGCCTTGGGGAGTGCAGCTTGTGCTGCCAAAGGGAAATGTTATTAATTTATTAGTGATTTCTTAATGACAAGCTGGCAGGAGGCAGGGAGAAACCCTTCCCCAGCAGTGCCCAGCCAAGGCAGGCACCAGCCCTCCAGCAGGGCAGTACCCAAGGCTCCACTTTTCCTCTCAGCTTTCACATTTTAGGACACTGAGAGGGACTTTTCTGAGGAATTCTGCGGGGAGAGGAGGGTGGGGAGAGAGTTTCTGGCTCAGTGCACGCAGCAGAGGTTTCAGGCTGGCTGTGAGGCAAAGCTTTTGCGTTCAGTTTGGCTTAGGAGTGGGGCAGGGAGACTCCAGCAGCCTGCCCAGCAAGGAGGTGAGGAGGTTTGGGACCGGGGACAACTTGTCCCCAGGCTGCCCCACTCTCAGCTCTGCCTTCTTTTGGGCCCCACAAAGGGTGTTTATTTTTCAACTTCCTCCTCGGGGCAGCGTTGCTGCCTGCTGGCTGAGCTGCCCCAACGCCTCCCACCGCATCCCACTGCTCAGCACAGCCTGGCAGGGGCATGGCACAGCTCTGCAGCCTCCTCTGCCCCAGGCTGGCACCCCAGGGTGCTGGTGGGACCCCTCAATGTGTTGAGCAGGACAGAGCCCACACCCCTGTGCCCCCCCTAACTTCCCTTCCCCCACGAGGACCAAATCCAGGCTCACCCACCCCAGCTGCTCTCCTCCTCTATTATGGGGCTTCTTGGATGCCACATGTTGGGGTCTCCCCATGCCTGCTGTCCCAAAGGATGGGCAGGTGGGTTCCTTCCCCTCCCAGCTATAGGGGGTGAGTCCCATGGCTGGGGGTGACTTTCTCCCCTCCTCTCCAAGCCTTTCCCAACACAAAGTCCCCTCCTCACCCTGTGCCCCACCAGCAGAGCCTTACCTGTGCTGCTGCTTCTGCTGCCCTACCTGCTGCCAGGTGAGCTGTGCTCCTCCCCTGCCTCCTCCCTGCCTGCAGCACTCACCTGCTCCTCCCAGCCCTGTCTGCTCCCAGCCTCCTCTAAAACCCATCTGAAGGGGGAAAAAGATGACCCTGCACACATCAACCCCCACCCCATTCCTGGCCACACTGGGAGCTTTAATTTCTATTTTCTCCCTCAAACCTCAGCTGCAAATTCCTGACTGGGAAAACAAAACAAAATGAAACTTTCTCAGGGCTTTTCCACCTCATAAATCTTTATTTGCTCACATTTCAATGCAATGATGAAACTGCTTCCTATCAGGCTGCCCCCATCTCATAGAATCATAGAATCAGGCAGGGTTGGAAGGGACCACAAGGATCAGCCAGTTCCAACCCCCTGCCATGCCCAGGGACACCTCACACTAGATCAGGCTGGCCACAGCCTCATCCAGCCTGGCCTTAAAGTCTTTCAAGCATGAGGCTTCCACCACCTCCCTGGGCAATCCCCTCCAGGCTCTCACTACCCTCATAGTGAAAAACTTCTTCCTAACATCCAGGCTGAATCTCCCATTTCCAGCTTTGTTCCACTCCCCCCAGTCCTATCCCTACCTGACAGCCTAAAAAATCCTTCCTCAACTTCCTTGTAGCCTCCTTCAGATACTGCAAGGCCACAAGAAGGTCACCTGGGAGCCTTCTCCTCTCCAGCCTAAACAGCCCCAACTCCCTCAGTCTCTCCTCACAGCAGAGCAGCTCCAGCCCTCTGCTCATCCTCGTGGCCCTTCTCTGGACCCCTTCCAGCACCTCCATAGCCCTCTTGCAACAGTGGCTCCAGCACTGGGCACAGTACTCCAGGTGAGGTCTCACCAGTGCAGAGCAAAGGGGCAGGATCAGCTCCCTCACCCTGCTGCCCACACTGCTGTGATGCAGCCCAGGATAATTTGGGCCTGAGGGTGTTTTATGGGGCATTACCTCCCCAGCCCAGCTCCCTACACCCCTCAGTGCAGCCCCAGCCATAGAAAGCTACAAAAAGGGTTTCATTTCTTTGAAGCACTTCATTTTCCCTGCCTCCCACCTGGTGCTGGATGCTCCTCGTGGCATGCCCTTCTCCATCACCCACAGTTCAACCCTGAAGGCAATTTTCTGACCCAGCCTCCTAGCAAAGGTGGTTTACTCTTCCTTTCCCACTCTCATCTCCAGCCCTGCAAGTGCTTTGCAAGCATTAAATAATTAACCCCCACCACACCCTGGGGAGGGAGGAAAGTGTTGGCAGTGCTGTTTGTATCAGGAGCTGCACCTGCCAGGGGGAATTTGGAGTGGGGGGAAAGGAAAAAAAAATAAAAGGGAGCTGAATTTTAACATTTTAGTCAAACCCAGCTTGGTTTGGAAAGGGCTTCAAGGTTAGGGAGGGCTTCAAGGTTAAGGAGGGCTTCAAGGTTAGGGAGGGCTTCCTGGCAACCCCCTGCCTCCTTTTTCTTCTTCTTCTTTTGCTTTATTACCACCAAACCCATCCCCCTCACCCTCTCTCATGATGTTTAAACAGGTGGAACCTTATAAAAATATTTTATTGTCCACCCCTTCAGCCTTTTCTCACCTCTTGGAGCAGTTTGGTGCTGCTGGGAGGGTGAAAGCATCCCACAGGTATCCTCTCAGCACTGATTTTATCAGCTTTATTTTTTCTGGGGGGGGTTTTAGTGGTTGGATACCCAAACCTTGTGTGTTTTTTCAGGTGGGACCATTCACATTTTCCAGAGGTAGAAGCCAAGTTTGGAGGATTTTATTTTTCCTGTCCCTAGGCATCTCCACCATCAAATTGTTCCATGAATGCCCTCGAGGCCTGTTGGGATTTTAATGCTTGTCCTGCAAGATCTGCAATGCATCAGGGTGCTGCAGGCACGTTGGGAGGCTTCATGCCCTCAAAAACATCCTGAAACTGAGGTGGAGAAAGAAACAAGAGGTGGGGTGGAGGGTTTGGAAGCACAAAGAGTTATTTAGCTGGGGAATTGCTGTGTAGTCTCGTGGAAAAACTCAAGGGGTGCCTGAGAATGCAAAGGAGACACCAAAAACACCATGCAAAAAAAACCCTCGGGGGTTAGTGAGGAACTTGCTGGAGCTGGTACCTAAAAAAGATAAAATCTCCTGGCTCCTCTGATCCCTAAAGGCTGACTTGGGTTGAAAAACCTTCAGCCTCCAGGGCTGGAACCTCCTCAACCTCCCAGGGCTGGGGAGCCCTCAGCCTTCAGGGCTGGAACCTCCTCAACCTCCCAGGGCTGGGGAGCCCTCAACCTCCAGGGGTGGAACCTCCTCAACCTCCAGGGCTGGGGACCCCTCAACCTCCAGGGCTGGAACCTCCTCAACCTCCAGGGCTGGGGAACCCTCAACCTCCAGGGCTGGAACCTCCTCAACCTCCAGGGCTGGAACCTCCTCAACCTCCAGGGCTGGAACCTCCTCACCCTCCAGGGCTGAAATCCTGCCTCTGCAATGGAGATTTTCTCCTACCCAAGGTCCTGCTGTGCCGTGTTGGTGTTTCCTGGCTACCAGGAAATTTGCATTAATAAATATTTGCAGAAGGAAACCAGAGGGTGTGTGGGTGTGTGGGGGG
>VWZE01005853.1:13512-24945 GCA_013396675.1 Eubucco bourcierii
TGAAAAATTAACTCACAGCTGATGTGCAGCAGGACAAAAAAAAATAGCAGGCAGGCAGTGAAACAGAGTTAGATAACAGTTACACTTCATGAGCTTAAAGATCTTTTCCAGCCAGAGTTTGACAGTAGTTGGGTTTGGTGATCTTAAAAGTCTCCTCCAATAAAACAGTTCCATGATTCTATAAACATTCCGTGGAACCATCTCCACCCCTGCATGGCAGAGCAGGTGACACCCTGTGCTGGTTTGAGGCTAATTGGAATATTTGAATGGAGAAAATGAAATTATAGGCTGTGAAAGGAAATCAAGGGGGATGTCTGCTTCACTCATAGGCTTGCTGAGATGGGTAAGAAAAGAATACAAAACAAAGACACTCAGGCACAGGCTTTTGGGCTGTCCAGCAGCTTCTGGCCTGCTCTTCTCTGCCAAGCAACCTCACTAACCACTCTGCTTCTAACCCCCCTGGCCCATCCTCCAAACTCACCTTGCAAATAAGGCAAACATTGAGGTAAGGTAGAGGGGTGGGGAGAAGGTGGAAGGGTGGTTGGGAGCCCCTCCTGGGGTCTCTGATTTCTGGGAGGGGAGTTGTGTTGCTGTATTACCTTTAACTTGTCTGTGTCTGTAACTATTCCTGTCTGTGGTGTCTCTGCTTGTCCATTGTGCTGAGCTGTAAATAGAGCTTCAGTCCTTAACTTCCAGCTGGCTGAGCCTAGGCTGGGGGATTTTACAAAGTGTGGGGGGGCAGGGAACTCCCAAACCACCACACACCCATAAATCCCAGCCAGGAGATGGACAAGCAGCTGGTGGGCATCTGGGCACCTGCAGGGCAGCTGGGCACCTGCAGATGCCCCAGGGCTGGACCACTCTTATGGCCAGGCAAAATGAAATCCTCACATCCTGTGAGCTGCTCCTGTCTGATCCTTCTGTGCACAACTGCAGAGTTTCCCGGCTACAGAAATTGCTATTTTTTCTCCCCGGGGGGGATGGTTCAGGCAGAGGAAGGGCACCGTGAAGAAAAACCCAGCTCAGCATCTTCCTAGAGGTTTGATTTTCGCTCGGTGTGGTGCGTGTGTGTGTGTCCCTCCTTGCAGCACTCAGCAGTGAGTGGAGCAAGGGCAC
Source organism: Eubucco bourcierii (assembly GCA_013396675.1). NCBI lineage: Eukaryota > Metazoa > Chordata > Aves > Piciformes > Ramphastidae > Eubucco > Eubucco bourcierii. The sequence goes on from VWZE01005853.1 coordinate 14,629, forward strand.
ATCTCGGTGGCAGAGGGAGGAAATGTCACTTCACCTCTGCTGGCCCTACCCAGCTCACCTGCCAAACCAAGAGGCATTTCTTTGGAGATTGGTTGGTCTTCAGCTTCTGGAGATGTTACAAAGCATGAGCAGTGACAGTGAAGCTGCTGAGGACACGAAGCTGGGAGGGCTGAGCAGGAACAGATGGGGTGGGAAGCTTCATCTGAGGAGAGAGGGGGGGAAAATTAGTTCATCACCTTAGCACCAACCTCTTTGCTTTCTAAACAAGGGGTTGGGAAGTGTCCTTTTTGTTAATAACTGATAATGACCTTCCTCATATTTATCAGCCATGGTAATTATTACTCTCCTCACCACAACTCCAACTCTTCCCTGAGCAAACCTCTCCAGCTCAGCCCATTTCCAGCATCTTGGCCAATCCAGGCAGCTTCACTCCACCAAACCCCTTCCCAGGGACAAGAGCAAATCCAAATCCTGCTCTTCATTGACCCTTAGCAATAGAAACCCAGCTGCAATCCAACACCTCCCCAAGCTCCCCAGAGGGCACCAGGGGTAGTGAAAGATTTCAGTCTGCCCTGTAAATCCATGTCTACAAAGGAGAAGGCTTTGGGAAGGCTGTGGAAAAGTGGGTGTTGGGTTTTTTATGGAGAGGGGAGAAGCCTACACACCTGAGAGCTTGCACGAAGGGTTTGTGGGGTGAGATGAGAGAAGAGAGGCAGTAGCTGAGGGTGGGGGATCCTTGTAGATGTAGGGCAAGAGCTGTGGGATGCTGGCGGTGTCCCAGCCTGGGGAGCCAGCCAAGTGTGGTGTGTCCAGACAGGTCTTGAGCAGGCAGGACTGAACCCCGGGAACATTTGGGAACACTAGGTGGTGCTGAGGGCTCGCAGGAAGGCTCCTGCACCGCCCACAGATGCTCAGCGGTGCTGTGGTGGAGGCCTGAGGGACCCCATTTCAGCGCTGCTTTTCCGTTCCTGCAGCCCAGCTGTGAGCTGGACCCACGAAAAGCTCCTTCTGTCACTTTGTCACAGCCCTCCTTCTGCTAAAAGAATTGGGTTTAGGAAGTCCAGGTCTAGCCTGGTCCCTTTTACTTCTTGAGTTGTACTGGGCATGGCATCCCTGACCTGGTCCCTTTTCCTCCTTTATTTGGGTTGTACTGGCCATGACATCCCCAACCTGGTCTCTTTTCCTCCTTTATTTGGGTTGTACTGGACATGGCATCCCTGACCTGGTCCCTTTTCCTCCTTTATTTGGGTTGTACTGGGCATGGCATCCCCAACCTGGTCTCTTTTCCTCCTTTATTTGGGTTGTACTGGACATGGCATCCCTGACCTGGTCCCTTTTCCTCCTTTATTTGGGTTGTACTGGACATGGCATCCCTGACCTGGTCTCTTTTCCTCCTTTATTTGGGTTGTACTGGGCATGACATCCCTTTGCTATCAAAGGGGAAACTGAGGCACAAGGCTGGGCATCACCCAGAGCAGTTTCCATCCCAACCCACCTAGAACATCCCCTTTCCAACGTGGAGGTGCCATTGCATTTTGGTGAGCCCTCACAGGGGTTCAAGCCACCCTTAAAACCCATGCTTGCAGCAAAGTGCCTGCTTGCAGCCACTGCTCCCTTGCTGCTGTGGCTTTCACATAGAATAGATTCATGAATTGGTTTGGGTTGGAAGGGACCTTAAAAATCATCCAGTTCCAAACCCCTGCCATGGGCAGGGACACCTCCTGTCAGCCCAGGTTGCTCAAGGCCTCATCCAACCTGGCCTTGAACACCTCCAGGGAGGGAGCAGCCTCAACCTCCCTGGGCAACCTGTGTCAGTGTCTCCCCACTCTCACTCTAAAGAATCTTTTCCTACTATCTAGTCTCAACCCAGAGGTCCAGATGAATTTTCCACCACCCCTAGGAGTGCCAAGGGGACCATTAAGTAGGGTGAACCCCAGCTTAATGGGCTAGGGCTGCCCCCAGGCCCCCTTCCTCCCACTGGCTCCGGTTACGCTGCGGGTCCATAAACAGCGTCTAAAATAATTGTGCAGTTGTCACCGTGGGGCAGGGGGAGGGACACAGACACACACACACACTATTTTAAACCCCCCAAAGGGCCATGAGGATTGTGGCACAGGCCAGCTGTCCCCAGGCAGCACGGGCCGGTGCTTCAAAGCCCTGGGTGGGATGCCTCAGCACCAGCCTGTCCTCCTCGCCTTGGCTGGAGAAGGGAGTCAGGCCAGAGGGGGATCAGCTAATGGTGCTGTTTGGAGAGCAATTGCTGGGGCTCAGGGAGATGTGGGGAGCAGCTGGAAGGGACCTGGAGGGTGATGGAAGGAGGATGGGTAAGAGTTGGAGGAGGGTTGAGTGAGGGCTGCAGACTCAGTGAGGTTGCTCATCCCTTTTGGTTTTAGAATCATTAAGGCTAAAGAAGAGCTCTAAGATCATCCAGGCCAACCAGCAACCCAACACCATCATGACCATTAAACCATGTCCCAGAGTGCCGTGGCCACGTGTTTTTTTTTAACATCTCCAGGGATGATGACTCCACCACCTCCCTGGGCAGCCTGTTCCAATGCCTGATCACCTCTGGAACAGAGAAACTCTTCCTACTTTCCAATCTAAACCTGGTTTGCAGCCAACCTAAACCCTGGTCCACTTTTGGAGGGAGGATGAGTGAGAGGCAGAGGGGCAGTGGGTGAGAGCTGCAGACTCAGTGAGGTTGCTCATCCCTTTTGGTTTTAGAATCATAGAACCATTAAGACTGGAAGAGAGCTCTAAGATCATCCAGGCCAACCAGCCAGCCAACATCACCATGTCCCAGAGTGCCATGGCCACATGTTTTTTTGAACATCTCCAGGGATGATGACTCCACCACCTCCCTGGGCAGCCTGTTCCAATGCCTGATCACCTTTGGAGCAGAGAAACTCTTCCTAATTTCCAATCTAAACCTGGTTTGCAGCCAACCTAAACCCTGGTGCACTTTTGGACCATTTCCTCTCGTCCTCTCACTTGATAGATGGGAGAAGAAACCAACCTCCACCTTGCTCCAACCTCCTTTCAGGGTGTGTAGAGAGCCAGAAGGTCTCCCCTCATCCTCTTCTGCAGCCTAAAGAGCTCCAGCTCCCTCAGCTGCTCAGACACAGGAGGGGAAAACCCAAAGCAGAGGGATGCTGCAGTGCTTCTGCCAGGGTGCTGCAAACCCTGGATGGAGGACCCAGAGACAAGAGCCAGAAGGGACACACACCTCAGCAAAGCCTTTCTCCTTGCTCTGTAGCATTTCTGACAGCAGTGTGGCTGGGATCTGCTCTTGTTGGAATCTGCTCTTGCTGGGGCAAAACTTACAGCCTGGAGGAAAAGCAGAACACCTGCTCAGAAGCAGTGGGGTTGGAAAAGATCTCCTAAGGTTGGTGAGACACTGGCACAGGTTGCCCAGGGAGGTTGTGGAGCACAGAATCACCCAATGTGATCTTTGATCACATTGGGTGATTCTGTGCTCCACAACGTCCCTGGAAGTGTTCAGGAGGAGGTTGGATAAAACCTTGAGTGACCTCTTCTGGTGTCCCTGCCTATGAGTTTCCAGGTCCCTTCCAGCCTAAGCCATTCTAATATGCTCAGATCACAATCTCACAGTATCACCAAGGTTGGAAGAGACCTCAAAGCTCATCAAGTCCAACCTGATACCACAGATCTCAAGACCAGACCATGGCACCAAGCGCCACGTCCAAACCTCCAGGGGTGGTGACTCCACCACCTCCCTGGGCAGCCCATTCCAGCAGTCAATGACTCTCTCAGGCAACAACTTTCTCCTCACCTCCAGCCTAAACTTCCCCTGGCACAGCTTCAGACTATTCCAGAGTCTCATTACCCAGAGAATCCCAGAATGGCAGGGGTTGGAAGGGACCTTTGGAGATCATGCAGTTACTCCTAGATCAGTTTGGAACAGGATAATGCCCAGGTGGGTTTTGAAAGTCTCAGAGAGACTTTCCAAAGGACTCTGAAGAACTTCTTCCTAAGACCTAGTCTAAGCATCCAGCTGGCTGCTTCCAGCCTTGCTCCCAGGAAGAACAACTTCCCACAAGTCATCTCTTCTCCTTCCACAAACAATCAACTATGCAAGGTCTCCTGAAAGACCATCAAGCATTTTCCCACCTGTCCTGTGCAACAACCATAACCATGATGTGTCCTCCTGATCCTCTGGTTAAAGGGGTGTGTGTGTGTGTGAGGTTTGGCAAACTGGAAGAGAGCTTCTCCTGAAGTGTGGACAAGCCATTTAGGAATGACATGGGGGAATTCTTACCAGGCTAGGTGAGATTGTGGATGTTGGAACCCCTCAGTCAGCTCCTCCTCCTCCTTGACTGGGGCTCTCTGGGGGCTCTGCACAGGGGACTCAGAAGCCTTTTGTTGCAGCATCCTGTCTGTGGGGTCAGGTAGTCCTTGCAGGGTCAGAAGAGCTTCTTCCCAGCTGGACACTTGTCTCTTGAGAAGGGAGTTAGTTGGGCTGGAAGCCTCAATTCCCTGGCTGTTCCTTACTGGAAACTGGCTCCTAGCTGCAGAAATACAAATATCTGAGGGGTGGGTTTCAAGTGGCTGAGACCAAACTCTTTTGGGTGGTCAGTAGCAATAAGGCAAAGAGCAACAGCTACAAACTGGAACACAGAAGGTTTCACCTCAATGTGAGGAGAAACTTCTTTACAGTGAGGATGACAGAGCCCTGGAGCAAGCTGCTCAGAGAGTTTGTGGAGTCTCCTTCTCTGGAGTCTTTCAAACCCACCTGGATGCATTCCTGTGCAGACTGCCCTGGGTGATGCTGCTTGGCAGTGGGGTTGGACTCAATGATCTCTGGAGGTCCCTTCCAGCCTCTAAAGTTCTGTGATCTCAGAGAGGTGAAAGGCTTGGAGAAGGTGAACTCGGTATGATTCCCAACACCAGGCAAGATCCATCCTTCAGCAGCTGCAAGGCATTTATCAGGCAGCTTTAAATGCTTCTGCAACAGCCCAGACTGGGGGGGATGGAGGTGGAGGGGGCAGACAAATGGGAAAAAAAAAAAAAAAGAAAATAAAAGAAGAAGCATTAGTGTTAATTACCAACCCATTTGTCTGAAGTGAAGCTGCCCTGCTCCATCACCTCATCCCCCGAGCCGCGGTTCTGTCTGGCTTTGATGCGGCGGTCCCATGGGCATGGAGATGCCATGGGGGTGGCAGCTGCGGCTGACTCCTCCCGTTAGAAGGCACCGCCGGCCAGCCCGGCAGCAGTTGGCACCGCAGCTTCTCCTAAGCTCTCTTGCATTTGTAATTATTTTCTCCGACCCCCCCAGGCTCAGGGATGGTGTGGAGAGATCAAACAGGCTGCGGGGGTGGGAGAGGAGATGGAGCCGGGAGCAGGGCGCTGGGCTTCAAACGGGCTGGGGCTGCAGCGCAGGCGATTGAAGTGGGCTGAGGGCTGGAGCCGGCAGCCTTTGAGGCATCCTGGCCAAGAATAATTGAACAAATAGTTTATCTGGTGGCCCAACAGCTGTAGGCAACAGGCGATTTCCAGAGGATTAGGGGAGAGCTGTGAAAGGGAGCTCCCACGGGAAGCCTAAACCCCTCATCTGGAATTCAACCAGCCCAAAGAACACATGCTGGAGCCTTTGACTTACTTTTAACATTACCTCCCCCCCATCACCCCCTCCTTTTTTTTTTTTTTTTTTCTTATTAGGTTTTTTTAAGAACTGATTTCCTTAGGGAATTTTTAATGTTCAGGGCTTTTTACCCTGATGTTTTGGACAATGATGTGACAACACAAGTGCATCTATTACTCTTCCCCTGGAAGCTGACTAAAGGGAAGGACTTGATGGATAATGGCCACATTTTCCAGCNCACCAGTGAAAAGCCCCCCCCCCCCCCCCCAGCACTTCCATTCCTTGGGTTTGAAGTTCAGAAGGGTCACCAGCAAGGCAAGGAAGCAAAAGAGGTGACTTGTCAAGCAAAGCTGAGCTGGGAGGTGCTTCACCTTGCAGCTACTTTACCTCCCAGCCTCCTCTTCCTCTGCCAGGGGACAAACACCCCAAGCAAACACTCTGTGTCCAGCTGCTGTTTTGTCCCAGGCACACTTCAAGTAGATTTCATCCCAAATCCCTCAGCTTTTGGTTGCATATGAAGAGATGCAGTCAGAGATGAAGAGTGGGCTGCAGCTCAGCTGTGGAAACTGCTTCCACATCTTCTCCCACAGAGTGTTCCAGCCTTGACCTGAAGGATCATGGCTGGGAGGGATCATCCTGGCTGGGAGGGTTCATCTTGGCTGGGCCTCACATTGCCCTCCCCAAAGGCAGAGGCTGCACCTCCTCTGAACCAGTTCCTTTCCACTAGCCCAGGTTGCTCAAGGCCACATCCAACCTCACTTCCAGGGAGGGGACATCCACAACCTCCCAGGGCAGCCTGCTCCAGCATCTCACCACCCTCAAGATCACCAAATCCAACCATTCTCTAACTCCACCAAGCCTGCTGCTAAACCATGTCCCTTAGCATCACATCTCTGCATCCCCCTAAGGTCTTCAAAGCCTTGGTTGAGCCACTCAGCATCTAAACCCATCCCTGTCAGCTCTAGATTTGGTGGGAGTCCAGAGAAAGCCAAGCTGAAAGCAATTGTAGCAGACTTCAGACCCCAAACCACAACTCAAGTGGAAAAAACAGAGGGGAAGAAAAAAAAACCAAAACCAAAACCACCCAAATCCCTTTTAAATTATGGACTGACAAGAGCTTAACACCAACAGGAGCCTCATTTGTTGGGTTTGGGGCTGGATATTTTTTTTTTTTTAAGGATCATTTAATCATTCCACCCATGGAGAGTGAGACCTTGACTTGAATCTCAGCCCAAGCAAATGCATCACTTAGTGCTGAATTGATGTCACTGCCAAGGAATTTTCCCCCTGCTCAAGCTGTCTGCAGCAACATGCCAGTGGCAGGTTCAGAGTCAAATTCCCTGTGTTCCTCCTTCTCTTTCCCCCCTCTCCCTTCATTTTTTATGCCATCCTCTTTCAAGGGTGGGATGAAGCAGGTTTCTGTGGCCTGTGGGAAATGCTCACACATCCCACCTGAAGTTTCCCCCTCAGCATGGAGGCTTCACCTCCAGCTCTCTGGTGGGCATCTCTGTATCTCCTGTCCAACCTACCTCCCATTGCATGAGCTGCATTTGGGCAGGCATTAAAATCACCACAAAGAAGCAACATCTGCCAAGGGTTCCTAAAACAACATGGCCAGGAAGTTAGTGACTCTGTCCCTCTGCTCTGCTGAGATCCCTCACAGTATCATTAAGGTTGGAAGAGACCTCAAAGCTCATCAAGTCCAACCCATTACCACAGCCCTCAACACCAGACCATGGCACCAAGTGCCACGTCCAAACCTGCCTTGAACACCTCCAGGGACGCTGACTCCACCACCTCCCTGGGCAGCCCATTCCAGCAGGCAATGACTCTCTCAGGCAACAACTTTCTCCTCACCCTTCCTGCAGTGCTGGGACCACCTCTGGAGTCTTCAGCACAGCACAGCCAGGGACCTGTTGGAGTGGGGCCAGAGGAGGCCACAGCAGTGCTGGGAGGGTGGAAGTACTCTGCTGTGAGGCCAGGCTGAGAGAGTTGGGGATGTTCAGCCTGAGAAGAGAAGGCTCCAGGGAGACCTTCTGGTGACCTTTCTGGACTTAAAGAAAGCTGGGGACAGACATTTTAGCAGGTCCTGTTGGGACAGCACAAGGGGTGACGGTTTGGAACTGAAAGAGGCAAATTCAGAATGGAGAGGAGGAGAAAATTCTGATGCTGAGGGTGGTGAGACCTTGCCCAGGTTGCTCAGAAAGGTGGCAGATGCCCCAAACCTGGAACCATCCCAGGTCAGGTTGCTGGTTTCTTCTCACAGGGTATTTGAGACAGAACAAGGGGGAATGGCCTCAAGCTGAGGCTGGGGAGGTTTAGATTGGACATCAGGAAACAGTTTTTCCACAGAGAGAGTGGTCAGGGACTGGAGTGAGCTGCCCAGGGAGGTGGTGGAGTCACCAACCCTGCATGTAAGGGTGGTTTGGATGTGGTGCTTGGGGCTATGGTTTAAGGTGAATCTTGTAGAGCAGGGCTCTAGGTTGGGTTTGGTGCTCCTGAGAGGCTTTGCCAGCCTGGATGCTTCTGTGGTTCTGTGTTTGGGGTCTAGTTTTAAGCTACCCCTGCTAGCTGCAGAGGGTTTGGACTAGGTGAGGTTTAAAGGTCCCTTCCAACCCAACCCAACCCACCTGTGGTTTGATCAGGAGGCTCTGCAGGCCAGGAGCTGTTTGTCTCTGGAGTTTCAAGGTGGGTATGTGGTGACAAAGACTCTATCAGTCACAGAGCCTATCAGCACAGCTGGCACAGAGGCCAGGCCTTGTTTGCAGTGCCAGCCTGCAGTTCCCAGGAGGAATAGAAGCTCCTCTGCAAAGGTTGCTGCCCCAGGTCACCACTCAGGCACCCATTGCAGTACCACAGCAGCAGCATCTGCAGTATGTTCTGGGGCCATTAGATGTCTCTGCCTGCTGGGACAGGACCTGAGGTGGCATCACCCCTGGTGACACACCGAGACCAAGCTGAACACAGAGGAATCCAGCTGACCTTTTTCCTGGCCCAGAAGGGCACCAACTCACTTAAGACACAACATAAAAGCTTCGTGGAGGGGCCAACAAGTCTGCAATGCATAGGTGCATGGCAGAGTCAGCTCTTTGGGCAGGCTTAAAGGCTTCACCTTAAAGCATCTTCATCCTTGCTGGGCTGCAAATTCAATATCTGCAATATTTAACAACCTCTGATAGTCAATTTGTCATTTGTTTTTCACTGCAGATTTTTCCATCCTGGTCTCCAGACCACAGCAGTGTCCTTTGCTTTCACCTTCTCCCTTAATTTTCTGCCAAAACCAGGCACAAAGGTAAGCAGGACTCTATCCACTACCAGTTTTATCTGAGCTTGAGGCTCATTATTTGCTTTTCCTCTTAGCAGAGCTTTCAGATCCAGACTTTCCCACATTTCCACGGGGACCATTTGTTTCTGGGGCTGTAATGGCTTTGCTATTCCCCTTTTTGCACAAAGCCAGCAGAAACCACATTTTTACCACTTGAAAGCAAAACTGTCTCAAGCTTTTGGGCTTCAGCTTCATCTAAGCACCAGTTTGACTTTAAAAAAAACCAAACCAAAACACCCCAGAAATCAGCAGGTGCTTGCCTGGGACTTGATTCTGCCAAAATTAGCAGGCAGGCAGAACTGCCACAAGCCCACAATTTGCATACAAGGGTTAAAGGAGCTACATGAACCCAGCACCTGTCTGATTGTTACAATTAATTAACTTCCACATAATGGAAAAAGGAGGTTGAGAAACTTCTGCCCCAAAAGATCCTACATAGTGGTACCTTGCCCAGTGCTTCCAGCTCACAGAGATGCAGAAAACATCAAGTCCAAAGGAGTATAGGCAAAGAGGTGAGGAGTGGAGGTGCATCCCTTGAAAGTGAGACTCCCCTTCCAGGCCCTGGCTCCCCAGAGGTCTTCTCCATCACCTCCCCAGGCAGTGTTCACAGAGCAAGGACACCACTGGGTTTTCTCAGCTCCACAGGTCAGCTTTCCCTAGCAGCAGAGCTGAGCCCTGTGGAAGGGAAGGCAGCCTGGGGGTGACTCCCACTTAATCAGCTCCTGCCAAAGAGGGCTTCCACCTGAAGGCATTTGGGAACACCAAAGCCCATTGGCCATGCTCAGATCTTTTCCTTGGCATGCAGCTCCCATCCCCTCCAAGCTGTGCTGTTGTAGCTCAGGAGATTAGCTCAGAGTATCTCATGTGTGTCCAGCCCAGCAGGAGACAGCAGCTTCACTCCTAATGCTGTCTGGGCTTTCTTTATAGCCCATCCCTGCTCAACCTTCACCAAGGCCTATCTGACCTCTCTTGACTCAGGTTGTTTTCCCAACCTCCTGAATCCCAAAGCCTTGTAGCTCATTAAACAGGCTCAGCAGGGAGATACCCACACAGGTGCCAAGGGTGAAGCTCTGAACAGCCAACATGCAAAAACCACCAAGGAAACTTGACCCTGCTGAAATCAGTAGGATTTATGATCACACCAGCAGGTGACCACCTGATATCTGGCCCTGAATTCCTAATTTGAGGACCACACTGACATATAGGAATCATACTGAACCATGAGGAAAAGGACCTGGGGGTCTGGGGTCATGAAAAGCTCAACCTGAGGCTGCAGTGTGAGTGTAGCCCAGACAGCAACTGTGTGCTGGGCTGCAGCAAGAGCAGTGTGGGCAGCAGGGCAAGGGAAGGGATTGTGCCCCTTGGCTCTGCTCTCCTCAGACCCCACCTG
>VWZE01005853.1:44597-58234 GCA_013396675.1 Eubucco bourcierii
CCCAGCCTGTAGCTCTGCATGGGGTTGTTGTGGCCAAAGTGCAGCACCTGGCACTTGGATTTGTTGAGCTCCATCCCCTTGGATTCTGCCCATCTGTGCAGGTGGTCGAGGTCCCGCTGCAGAGCCCTTCTGCAGAGCCCTCTACTCCATCCCTGCTTACACCAGGAACAGGTCTGAGTGCCTTGGTTTGTAGGAGCAGGAGCAGGAACCAAACCGCGCTTGGATTCACAACCCGAAGCCTCGCTCACAAGAGCCTCTTTGTGTCTCTCCCCAGCAGATCTGTGGGCAGGCTGTTTGCCTGGAGGTGATGAACAGATTCCAGAGCACTTGGGGATGGAAAGTGCTTCACAAATAACTAAATGGGTCTAAGAGAGAGGGAAGGAGGCTGTAATTAATTAAGGCTGTGAAGGCGCTAGCAGGATGCGGGGTACCGCGGCACTGGAGGTGTTGTTGTTGGCACCCCCAGGAGCTCTTTGCTCCCTGTCTCCTCACCTTCCCTGCTGTTTCACAACTGTAATTCCTCCTGAAGGGAAGTGAGCTGCTTAAACCCGTGATTTGGATGCCAGCAAACTGCTCTTTCATTAAGGGAGGTAATGACTGAACTCGGTGAGGGCACCAAGGGCGGTGCTGGGGCACGGAGCTGGTTGTGCAAAGCTCATTTTGGGATGGAAATGCAGCATGTGCAAGAGGGGAGATCTGCAAGGTGCATGGCAAGGTTTGGCTGACCAGACAGAGGTCTCTGTGGTCTTGACAGCCCCACAGTCAGATGTGAGGTCTGATGAGTCTTAATTAGAAGGCAGATAATGATTCTTAACCAGAAGGCTGCAGGTTGTGTTGCTGCCTAAGCTGCTCCCCAACTTGTCCATGTTGAAGTCAAGGTGGAAATAGTCAAGATTTGGCTAATAATGATTGAATCATTCCTGACTCAATCATTTTGGTTGGAAAAGACCTCTAAAAACCTTCAACCATAATCTAACTCCATCAAGACTGATGCTGGGGCCATGTCCCTCAGCACCACAACTCTGCCTCCTTTCAACACCTCCAGGCATCCCAGCATTCAACCATCTCCCTGGGCAGCCTTTCACTGACTCTCAAGGTGAGGGGTTCACCTCCCTGGGCAGCCTGTGCCAGTCTTTCACTGACTATCAAGGTGAGGGGACCACCTCCCTGGGCAGCCTGTGCCAGTCTTTCACTGACTATCAAGGTGAGGGGACCACCTCCCTGGGCAGCCTGTGCCAGTCTTTCACTGACTATCAAGGTGAGGGGACCACCTCCCTGGGCATCCTGTGCCAGTCTTTCATTGACTATCAAGGTTGGGAGGAGAAAAGGTACTCTCCAGACTACTGTTCAACCTGAGCTGAGTTCCTTTGTATCTTGAAGGGAAGGAAGGGACACAGTGAGCTGGATTAGAGACACTCTGCAGATTGAGCAATGACATTTGTTTTTCTGGTAAGCTCTTAAATGCTTTGAAGGGGGTGCAACATGAGCCAGCTACAACATAAGCCTGGAGTCATCCACTCTAAAGCCACCCTCTCAATTACACTTACAAACAGCATTTTCCTGGACACAATTAGGAGGAATCCCTATAATCCCTTCTCCATTGTAGTGCAGCAATGATACCTCCTGCAGCAGGTCTGCTGCCTGGAGAGACTGAAGGAACCACAAGGAAACAACCTGAGATGGCACCAAAACTGCAGGGACATGAGTGAGAAGGAGGAGGAAAACTGCTGCAAAGGAGACTGCTGACCACGGAGCTTGATCCATGGTCCTTCTGCTGAATCTCAAGGACATGCTGCTGCCCCTCATCCCTGCTCAGGAAAGCATGCCAATGTTTAGGAGAGATAAAGCAGGAAGGTGAGGAGGATCCCACCTAGCTCAACTAAATGGTGGTGAGATGCAAAAGCCTTCAGCCAAGTTACATTACCTGGGGAGGGAGCAGAGAATGGGGACATGAGCTGTGTGGAGAAATGGAAGGATCCAGGGCAGGCTGGATGGGACTTTGAGCAAGCTGCTCTAGTTAAAGATGCCCCTGCCCATGGCAGAGATCTGGATCATCTGTAAGGACCTTTCCAACCCAAACCATCCCACAAAACTTGTTTTAACTCATTCTCAGGTTTAGACCTTGCAGTTGTAGTAAACCCAAAGCCTCAGCCTATTGGGAATGGCTGCAGGGAGAGGGAGCTCTCATGACATGTTGGTGGAGGACACCTCCTGCATCTCACCAACCTGACTGCTGGATCACAGGCTCACAGGATGTCAGGGGTTGGAAGGGACCCAAAGAGATCATCCAGTCCAACCCTTGCCACAGCAGGACCAGACAATCCAGCTCAGGGCACACAGAACACATCCAGACAGGTCTGGAAGGGCTCCACAGAAGGAGACTCCACAACCTCTCTGGGCAGCCTGTGCCAGGGCTCTGGGACCCTTCCAGGCAAACAGTTCCCCTTGTGTTGAGCTGGAACCTCCTGTGCTGCAGCTTCCATCAATTGCTCCTTGTCCTATCCCAGACAGCAGGGAGCAGTGAGCAGAGCCTGTCCCCCCATCCTGACCCCCAGCCCTCAGAGATTTCTAACCACTGGTTAAATCCCTTCTCAGTCTTCTCTTCTCCAGCACCTCAGCCTCTCCTCCTCAGGCAGTGCTCCAGTCCCCTGGGTCAAAGTCAACATTTAGACTGGATGTTAGGAGGAAGTTGTTTGCAGTGAGGGTGGTGAGACACTGGCACAGGTTGCCCAGGGAGGTTGTGGCTGCTCCCTCCCTGGAGGTGTTCAAGGCCAGGTTGGATGAGGCCTTGAGTGACCTGTGCTAGTGGGAGGTGTCCCTGCCTATGGAAGGGACTGGCTGATCCTTGAGGTCCCTTCCAACCTTCCCATTCTATGATTCTATCTGAACCAGCTTCAAGGAGACCTGCATGGCCACACAGACCTTTTACCCACCGAGAGACTCTTGTCTGAACTTCTCCTTGCACAGCAGCTTCCCACACGGCTCTCATGTCTCACTTACCCAAACAAGACTGTTTTTTGGCAGGCTAGCCCCAAGAGGAAGAGTAGAAGACAGCTTGATTGCCAATATCTAATCATAATTGGGGATCCAGAAAACTACTTATCTCAGGAATTGCTTCATAATGCACTCAGTGTGTGAAGGATTATCAGTGAGGGTAATTAAGCACCGGGAGTTACAGGCAGCGAGATAAGGATCCTGTGCAAATGGGTGAGAAGGGAGGTAATTGAGAGCTCAGCTTCTGCCCTGCCAGCTTCTCACCGAGATCATCCTGAGCTGTCCCAACATGTGTGCCTGGAGAGACAGGGAGAAGGGCTCGGGGAGTGGGAAGGCAGAAGGGGGAAGCCAGTCATGGGCGACTCACAGCTTCACAGGTTGCATCAGGCTGGGAGGGACTCTCAAAAGTCATCTCGTCTAGCCACGCTGCAGCCAGCAGGGGCATCTCCAGTTGGAGCAGGCTGTTCAGAGCCACAGCAAGCCTGAGGATGGCATCTCAACCATATCCCTGGGCAGCCTGTTCCAGGATTTTGCCACCCTCACTGTGAAGAACTTCCTGCTGATGTCCAACTTAAACCCACCCTGCTCCAGTTTCAAACCACTGCCTCTCATCCTGTCATCACAAGCCCTTCTGACCAGTCCCTCCTCAGCCTTCCTGTAGGTCCCCTTCAGATATTGAAATGCAGCTCTAAGGTCTCCCTGGAACCTTCTCTCCTCCAGCCTGAACAGCTCCAGTTCTTCCAGCCTGTCTCCATAGGAGAGCTGCTGCAGCCCTGTGGTCATCACTTCACTCACTCCTGCCCTCTTTGTCCCTGTTCCTCTGGTTCCATGAGCCTGCAAAAGCTGCAGATAGCTCTGGAGTGAAAGCAGGGAGCTGGGGCAAAGGAACAATGAAGCCCCGGGGCTTCACACTGCCCCAAGCCTGGCAGTGGTGCTGGTAGTGCTGGTGGAAATGTGGCTCAGCTCAGGCCAGAGAATCTTTTCTCCTGAGTGCCCATTGATGCCAGCATCCAGCTGTGGCATCATAAACAAAGGTGGGCAGTGAACCCAAGGGAAAAGCTCCAATGAAACCTAAGATCCTCTTGCACAGCCTCCTCTCTGAGCACCTCTAAAGCCAGAGGGTTGTTCACCTTCTCCCCACCCGAGGATACTAAGAGACTAAACAAATCAAACATTCAAGGGCAGAATAAGACATTTCACACCCCCTTGGCAGGACGAGCAGAAAGCAAGCACCAGGCTTAGTACCAACCAACCCATCAAGGAACAAAACAAAGGTGTAACAGAGGAGGGAGAAAAAGAATATTTATTTGCCTTTCATTTTTTTGTTTCTAGAGTCCTTTTCCCTTCCAGCCAAATAATATTTATCCCATGGAGCTCTGACAGCCATCTAGAAACCACACAAAGCCTATTTGTTCCTCTTCACCTCCCAAGCAAGAGGACTGGTGGAGCAGCTCTGAGGAACAAAGGGGAAAACAAACGACCTGGTGGGGCAAAGGGACCAAATCCCTGCAAGGGAAAGGTTGAGGGAGCTTCAGAGGCTGCAATTAGAAGAGTCCAGAGGCTATGCTTTGGGAATGGGACTAAAAGGGCAGATTATCCTTCTGGGAAGGCAGGAAGGTTCTGTCTCTGCTCCCAGGAACTGGCTAGACTTGGTTGGTTTTTTTTCCCAGCAATGGCTCTAACTCAGAATTTGGCAAGGAGTTGGTGCTCAGCTCTGCAGCCCATCCAGCTTCCTATAATCTGGCACAACGTAGATTCCCTCCTGACCCAAATGGATGCACAGATTCAGGGAATGGGTTGGGTTGGAAAGGACCTTAAAGATCCCAGGTGACCTTATTGTGGCCTTTCAGTATCTGCAGGGGGCTACAAGAAAGCTGGGGAGGGACTTCTTAGGCTGTCAGGTAGGGATGGGACTGGGGGGAATGGAACAAAGATAGAAATGGAGAGAGTCAGACTGGAGGTTAGGAGGAAGTTGTTCAGCATGAGGGTGGTGAGAGCCTGGAAGGGGTTGCCCAGGGAGGTGGTGGAAGCCTCATCCCTGGAGGTGTTTAAGGCCAGGTTGGATGAGGCTGTGGTCAGCCTAATCTAGTGTGAGGTGTCCCTGCCCATGGCAGGGGGTTGGGACTGGCTGATCCTTGTGGTCCCTTCCAACCCTGCCTGATTCTATGATGATCCTCTTTGAACAGTTCATGGAATGACAGAACTGTTTGGGTTGCAAAAGACCTCTAAGATCACTGAGTCCAACCACCACCCCAGCACCACCATGGCCTCTAAACCGTGTCCCAACCTCCCTGTTTCTCACACTGCTCTGATGTCTGACCCTTTCCTTACCTCTTACAAATCATTTCCCCCTCCAAACAGGCTGCAAACAAAACCAAGGGAGAGCTCACACCCAGCACAGGCATTGAAGCTGCGAGGAAGGGCAGAATCAACCTCCCCCCTCCTCCTCAAGTCTAATCTTTCATGACCTGCTGGTACATTTTAGCAGGTGATGAATCTGGGGGCAGCTAATTCTGCTTGCTGGTTGATTAATCCAGCGTTACAAGAGCAATGAGAGGCTAATGACCAGCCCTAATCCCCCTGCAACAACACCGCCTGCCGCCGCTGCCCACCTGTTGGGGTGCAACTGAGAGGACCTGGGATGGCAATGGCTACTGGTTGCTAGTGCCCTATCCACTGCTGGCATTTTATTAGCCAGTATTTGAGATCTTAGGCACCTTGCACACATGACCTAAGCCTGAGCTGTTGGTTTATAATGGTAATGAAAAGCCTGTGTACAGTTCTGGAACCTGTTGGACTGTTCTGGGTTTATTTGCCGCATTTACAGCTTGGGTCCTTTGCTCTTTAAAAAAGTTGTTAGAGGAGAGTTAGAAAAATGAAAGTTTTCTACTCTACTGGAGTCCTGTGTGCAGTTCTGGAGCCCCCAGCACAGGAAGGACATGGAAGTGTTTGAGACAGTCCAGAGGAGGCCACCAAGATGCTGAGAGGGCTGCAGCAGCTCTGCTGTGAGGGCAGGCTGAGAGAGTTTGGGCTCTGCAGGCTGGAGAGGAGAAGGCTTCCAGGAGACCTTGGAGTGGTCTTGCAGTATCTGAAGGGGGTTACAGAAAGGCTGGGGAGGGACTATTGACAAAGTCTTGTAGTGACAGGACAAGGGGCAATGGGTTTGAAGTGTCAGAGGGGAGACTGAAAGNATGCCCGCCAGGAGTGATTTACCACCTGGGTTTGCATGGTTTGGTGGCTTTAGAGTTTCTCCTGAATGATTAAACTCCAGGCACACCAAAATCAAAAAGTTATTTATAGACTCACACAGCTGTTTGGGTTGGAAAAGCTCTCTAAGATCACTGAGCCCAACCACCAAGCCAGCACCACCACACCCACCAAGCCGTGTCCCGCGGTGCCATGCCCACACTTTTGTTGTGCACACCTCCAGGGATGGGGACTCCACCACCTCCCTGGGCAGCCTGTGCCAATGGCTGACCACTCTTGCAGCAAAGAAATGGTTCTTGATATTCAACTTAACCCTCCCCTGGCACAATTTCAGGCATCTAAACTGCAAACAAGATAATGTGACCTGGGCAGAGCCACACAACAGCTGTTTGGGGAGCTTTGCTTTATGAAGGATCCTGATGACTTCTCATGGAAGATTTAACTAATTAGTCAAGTAGACCCTCAATAAACTAGACACTAAGTTATGTTTGGCTTTAATTACCTGCTAGGCCTGTTGGCCTGCTGGAAGTCAGACATGCTTAAGTGCTGTGCTGAGCTAAGGTCAATACGAACACAACTCCTGTGAGCATTTAGGAAGCTGTGCTGATATTTGTGCTGGCAGGGGGGAAAAGATCTGCAGAAAAATAATGAGGACAAGCAAGAGGAGGATAGGAAACAGCTGCAGACTCAGCTCAGAAGCAGCATTGTGACAGGCACCTCCCTTTGTGGCTCCTGTTCACTTTAAAAGGACAGTGTGAACATTTGGGTTGAGGGGTGGCACCTCCTGGCACTCTGTCCTGGTGCAGCAAGATTGACTGCTCCAGGAAGGGAAAACTCTTGCAGAGGGTTCTCAAGGACTGAGAGCTTTGCTAAGTGTCCCTTTACCAGCTTTGCCCCATCACACCCCTCTCCTGCATCATAGCATCCTCCTTGTCTCTCTCCTTTCTCTTTCCCACCTTGTCCCCCCCACAGGCTCTATATTCTCCCCATCACTACTGCCTGCTCCTCTCCCCATCTCCTGCCCAACCTTCTTCTTCCACCATGGCAATTTTAAGTCCTGATGCAACACTGGGCTGCCCAGGGAGGTGGTGGAAGCCTCATCCCTGGAGGTGTTTAAGGCCAGGCTGGATGAGGCTGTGGCCAGCCTGAGCTAGTGTGAGGTGTCCCTGCCCATGGCAGGGGAGTTGGAACTGGCTGCTCCTTGTGGTCCCTTCCAACCCTGACTGATTCTGTGATTCTATGATCTCACCCTAAGCCTCAGCTGCTCTTTTCAGCTCAGCCTTCTCCATCTCCTACTCTATCTGTCATTTGTTCCTTCTAATTTGCACCCACCCCCTTCCTTCCTTGGAAGCCTCAGCAGCTCCTTGGAGCAAGTGTGTTACAGCCAGCTTCATAACTTTCCCCTTTCCACTCCCAGCTGTAGGAATACCTTGGACCTCTCTCTTTTTCAGAGCTGCTGTGTCCTAAATCCAGCCAGGCCAGAGGTGCTGGCTCCCCCTTACCACTGCAATGCATCTCCTCTTCCTTGTCCCTCCTCTATCAATGTCTGCCCATCAGTGTTTGCCCTCCTGCTTTGATGGACTACTTCAATCCCAAGAAATGAACCTTTCCCAGCACAAATTGGGCCAACAGTCAGGTGGGAGATTGCTTTAAAAAACAAATGCCTTCTGCTCCTGACATTCACAGATTGCACTGGGCTGGAAGGGACCCTCAAAGGTCATCTTGTCCACCCCCCCCTGCAGTCAGCAGACGAGCACACACTCCCCACTTGTTCCCCAGCCACTCTGTTTATCTAACCTTGGAGCTGTTTGGTACAACCCCTCGGTTCTGACAGCTTAAGGATTGTTATGAGCTCATATTCTAGCATCAAAATAACTCAAGAGGTACAAGAGATTGTGAAGGATCACCCAGGCAAGCTGTGCAGAGAAGCAAAATCTGCTTTGTTCTCCTATTTCCTGAGGTTACTTTGCCTTCAGCTCAGGAGATGTTTGGGCAAAGCAAACCCACTCCCTTTCCAGCCTGATGGCCTTTAGGAAGTTGAAACCACAGCCCATGGATACACACTTATTGTCTTTCTACCTGGCTTTTCCAGCTGAATAAAAGGGCTGTCAGCCAAAACCAACCAGATAAAATCTTTGAGGAACTTTTACAGTGTCACATACTTGTGCAAATTGCCAGCCTGTTTATAGCAACAGGCACCACAACAGAGCTCAGACCAAAGAGATCAAGCAACCTCCCTCTGTTTGTCTGCACTCCTGAGAGACATCACCTGGCCAAAGCATGTAGTGCTGGGGGTGAGGAAATCACTGCTCCCCACTGACCCTCCTGCTAATGGAGCATGGATATATCTGAAGGAACCCATTGAGAGGGCCAAAGGAATGGAGCTCAGCATGGTGGTGAAAATAAAACCAACATGAAACAGCTCTATGAGGATCTGGAGTCCTCCTGTAGTGACAAGGCAAGAGGAGATGACCTAAAGTTGTGGTTAGGCTGGACATGAGCAACAGCTCTGTGAGGATCTGGGGTCCTCCTGTAGTGACAAGACAAGAGAAGCTGACCTGAAGTTGTGTCAGGCTGGACATGAGCAACAGCTCTGTGAGGATCTGGAGTCCTCCTGTAGTGACAAGACAAGAGGAGATGACCTGAAGTTGTGGTCAGGCTGGACATGAGCAGCAGCTCTGAGGATCTGGAGTCCTCCTGTAGTGACAAGACAAGAGAAGCTGACCTGAAGTTGTGTCAGGCTGGACATGAGCAACAGCTCTGTGAGGATCTGGAGTCCTTCTGTAGTGACAAGACAAGAGGAGCTGACCTGAAATTGCATCAGGTTGGATGTGAAGAACAATTTCTTCCCCAGAAGGCTTGTCAAGCCCTGGCCCAGGCTGTCCAGGGCAGTGGTGAGGTCTCCATCCCTGGAGGGGTTTCAAAGCTGTGGAGATGTGGTGCAGAGGGACATGGCTTAGCAGTGACCTGGCAGTGCTGGGCTCATGGTTGGACTTGATGATCCTCATCATCTCTTCCAACCAAAGCAATTCTATGACTCTAAGGCTCTGAGCTGCCTCACCAGCTGCTGTTTCTCTGTGTGAAGGAGATTAAAGAGCACTTAATCACCTGCTGAAGGTGCAGTGAACTGTCAGGCACCTGGAAATCCTGGAGTGTAAGATCCAGCATGAGAAGGAAATATTATTATGCATGACAACCCTGGAACCCTCTTGGTGAGATGTTGCCTAATGCTGGAGAGGTAGAAACGAGCTCCCAAGTTGCTTTAAAGGAGAACAAGACACTCTAGCTCTGCAACATCAATGTTCCTACAAAGAGAAATGCTCCAGAAGAGCTAATTTGAGAACTATTCAAAAGCAGATGGACTTTTGTGTACTGGAAGGGAGCAGCTCCATGATTTTTTGGGTTTATTTCTAGACATGTTCACAGAAGCCCAGAATGCCAGGCTGGAAGGGACCCCAAAGATCATCTGGTCCAACATTTCTAGGTGAGAGTGGAGATCATAGGATGGTTTAGGTTGGAAGGGACTTAAAAGCTCAGACAGTTCCAACCCCCCTGTGCCATAGGCAGGGACACCTCCCACTGGAACAGGTTGCTCAGGGACTCATCCAACCTGGTTCTGAACACCTCCAGGGAGGTTGTGGAGCACAGAAGCACAGAATGTGGTCTTTGATCAGATTCTGTGCTTCTGGTGTGCCAGTGTCTCACCACCCTCACTGCAAATAACTTCCTTAACACCCAATCAAAACCTCCCCTCTGCCAGCTTAAACCCATTCCTCCTCATTCTCTCACTACAAGCCCTTGTCAATAGTCCCTCCCCAGCCTTCCTGGAGCCCCCTTCAGACCCTGCAAGGCCACTCCAAACTCTCCTGGAAGCCTTCTCCTCTCCAGGCTGCAGAGCCCCAACTCTCTCAGCCTCACAGCAGAGCTGCTGCAGCCCTCTCAGCATCTTGGTGGCCTCCTCTGCACTGGCTCCAACACTTCCATGTCCTTCCTGTGCTGGGGGCTCCAGAACTGCACCCAGGACTGCAGGTGGGCTCTGAGGAGAGCAGAGCCAAGGGGCACAATCCCCTCCCTTGCCCTGCTGCCCACACTGCTCTTGCTGCAGCCCAGCACACAGTTGCTGTCTGGGCTGCACTCACACTGCAGCCTCAGGTTGAGCTTTTCATCACCCCAGACCCCCAGGGCCTGTTCCTCAGAGCTGCTCTCAGCCATTCCCCACCCAGCCTGGAGCTGTGCTTGGCATTGTGCCTACCCAGCTGCAGGACCTTACACTTGGCCTTGTTGAATGTCTTGAGGTTGACCAGGGCACAGCTCTGCAGCCTGTGCAGGTCCCTCTGGATGGATCCCTGCCCTCTAGCAAGTGACTGTGCCACACAGCTTGGTGCCAGCTGCACACTTGCTGAGGCTGCACTGATTCCTCTGTCCATGGCACTGACAAAGATGTCAAACAGCACTGGTGCCAGCACTGACCCCTGAGGGATGCCACTTGGCACTGGTCTCCAGGTGGACATTGTGCATTGATCACCACTCTGAGTGCCACCATTCAGCCAGTTCCTTACCCAGTGAGTGTTCCATCCATCCAGTCCATGTTTTCCAGTTTGGAGTTGAGATGGTCTGGCCCAGAACTCTGGGCAGCTGAATCCCCAAGCTGTCCAGAGTAAGGCAATCCACTGGTGCTCTTGGGAGATGATTCCAATGTCTGACTTTTGGATGTTTGGCCAGGGAGTGCCCAAAATAGTGGACCTCCATCTACCTGGGTCATGGAGAGATATAGATGACATCTGTGAGGATAGGAGGGAAGTGATTGAGTCCTCATCCTAGAAAAGTGGGCTGGAAGACATCTTCAGCCATGAGAGCGAGCCCTGAGCCCACCTGCTTTCTTCAGGGGATAAATTGCTTGGTTTAGTGTTTCCATCAATGAAACAGCTTCTCAAGAATCACAGAACATCAGGGCTTGGCAGGGACCTATAGAGATCATCCAGCCCAACCCCCCTGCCAGAGCAGGATCACCCAGGGCGGGTCACACAGTTACACATCCAGGTGGGGTTGGAAAGTCTCCAGAGCAGGAGACTCCACAACCCCCCTGGGCAGCCTACTCCAGGGCTCCAGCACTCTCACACCAAAGTTTCTCCTCAGATTGAGTTGGAACTTCTGTGCTCCAGTTCCTATCACTGGGCACCACCTAAACAAGACTGCAGAGTCTTGTTTCTTCTCAAGGGACAAGTCCTTTCCCCTTTCCACCTTTTGGGCAAGGCAAGGAGGTGCAACCAGCCCCTGGCAGAGTGCTGTAGGTGTCTATCAACAGGTAAAATGAGTCTCCAAGCAGAGCAGGGTGGCAAAGAGCTCCATGGAATGCTTTAAAACAAGACAGAAAAGTATCTGGGCTGCTGCACAGGGGAAGCTGGGAAAGAGGAGGGTGATTTATTGCACTAAATCCCAGAAAAAAAAAAAAAGGAGGAGGGGACTCAAGCATGTGCTTGCCTTAGCAGGGGTCACATCCCTCTTCCCACCTGGTGGAAAAGTGCCCCGGGGAATCCTCCCAGGATCCAGCGACTGATCTTAGCTTAAGCCAGGGCCTTTCCTTTCCAGTCCCTTGGGATTCCAGATGAACAATCAAAGGGGTGAAAAGGGAAGCTCCACCCAGGCTGGCAGGAGGAGAGGAGCACTGCTGAGTGACAGCGAGAGGAGCCCCAGGCGCTGCCAGTGCCGCTGCGCTGCCTGCACAGCCACCACTCGGTTGGTACCATGGCTCAGCTGGGTACCCTTCACTGAGTTAACTTGCACTGGGCAGAGGGAAGGTGGCAAAGCTCCCACTCCCACTCAACAAACTCTTCTCCTGCTGAAAACCTTTATGGAAATGGAGCTCCTCTTGGCAGGGCTGTGTCAAACGGCTTTTGAACAGGGAGTAAGCAAGGATGGAGAAGGACCTGGGGGTGCTGGGGGAGATGTTCCCCATGAGCCAGCAACATGCCTGCATGGACCAGGTCAGTTTCTTCACGAGGAAGAGTATGGCCAGCAGGTCAAGGGATGTTCTCCCCTCCTTTTCCTCTGTCCCACTGAGACCACATCTAGAGTCCCATGTCCAGTTCTGGGCTCCCCAGCTCAAGACAGGGAACTACTGGTGAGAGTCCAGCAGAGGCTACAAAGCTGTTGAGGGGCCTGGAGCAGCTCTGTGGGGAGCAAAGGCTGAGAGCCCTGGGGCTGTTGAGCCTGAGCAGCAGCCCCAGGGGGCATCTGATCAAAGCTCAGCAAGAGCTAAAGGGTCGTGAAGAAGTCATGAGGATGGGGCTGGACTCTTCTCAGTGGTGCCCAGTGACAGGGCAAGGGACAGTGGGTACAAACTGGAACCCAGGAGGTTCAACCTGAACAGGAGGAGAAAATTCCTTAGTGTGAGTGCTGGAGACCTGAAGCAGGCTGCCCAGAGAGGCTGAGGAGTCTCCTTCTCTGGATTCCAAACCAGGACACTGTGATGCTGGGCAAGCTGCTGTGGCTGCCCCTGCTTCAGCACGGGCATTGGACTGGATGACCTCCAGAGATCCAACCTTCACCATGCTGGGGTGCTGGGATTCTGTGAGGAAAGGCCATGCACAGACTGCCCAGCCAGGAGGGCCATCCAAAGGAGAAGGGATGATTCCCTCCATCCCCTCAGCTGTGGGAGGCCAGGAGAAAGCACCAACTGCCCCCTCGCCAAAACTCCTCTCCTGACGCAGAGGACATTTTGATGTTGCCACCCACACAAACTCAGAGAGCTGTGACTCAGCTCCAGGCATAATGAGATCAGCTCCAAAGCAACGAGATTTTGAATACAATAAAAGGTTGTTAACTAAGTTCTTCACTTTTCCCAGCTTGCCTCACTTCTCCAAGAGGTGGAAACGGTCTGGGCTATTTGCATCTCCACCTCTTGCAGGAGCAGAGGCTCTCAGCAGATCCCAGGGTTTCAGATAACCACCTTCTGTCAGGAGCAGAGGCTCCCAGCAGATCCCAGGGTTTCAGATAACCACCTTCTGTCAGGAGCAGAGGCTCTCAGCAGATCCCCTGGCTGATGGAGGCAGGGTTTTCGGAGTAACCACCTTTTATCAGGAGCAGAGGGACCCAGCAGATCCCAGGGTTCTCAGATAACCACCTTCTGCCAGGAGCAGAGGCTCCCAGCAGATCCCCTGGCTGATGGAGGCAGGGTTTTTAGATAACCACCTTCTGTCAGGAGCAGAGGCTCCCAGCAGATCCCCTGGCTGATGGAGGCAGGGTTTTTAGATAACCACCTTCTGTCAGGAGCAGAGGCTCCCAGCAGATCCCAGGGTTCTCAGATAAGCACCTTCTATCAGGAGCAGAGGCTCTCAGCAGATCCCTTGACTCCTAGAGGCAGGGTTTTTGGGGTAACCACCTTCTATCCGGTGCAGAGGGACCCAGCAGATCCCAGGGTTTTAGATAACCACCTT
>VWZE01005853.1:85110-134138 GCA_013396675.1 Eubucco bourcierii
CTCTGCACTGCTCAGGCCACACCTTGAGTGCTGTGTCCAGTTCTGGGCCCCTCCATTTAAGAAGGACATTGAGGTGCTTGAGTGTGTCCAGAGAAGGGCAACGAGGCTGGGGAGAGGCCTGGAGCACAGCCCTATGGAGAGAGGCTGAGGGAGCTGGGATTGGTTAGCCTGGAGAAGAGGAGGCTCAGGGGAGACCTTCTTGCTGTCTCCAGCTACCTGAAGGGTGGTTGTGGCCAGGAGGAGGTTGCTTTCTTCTCTCAGGCAAGCAGCAGCAGAACAAGAGGACACAGTCTGAAGCTGTGCCAGGGGAAGTTTAGAATCACAGAATCATAGAATGTTAAGGTTGGAAGGGACCTCAAAGCTCAGCCAGTTCCAACCTCCTGCCATAGGTAGATTTTAAGAACCATGGAGCAATGGCAATGAACCACCTACCATTTTCTTCCACTTCATCCGACGGTTCTGGTACCAGGTCTTCACCTGCAGCTGAGTCAGCCCCAAGGACTGGGCTAGGTCAAGCCTGGAAGACAAAACAGACACTGAAGTGAGTTTAGAGAGGAGAGGAAGAGCTCAGATACTGCTAATCCAGGGCTGTAAGAGCATGCAGCAGAGGGACTGCCAGAAAAAAAGAGGTTCTTGCCTGGAGAGAGACCTTTTACAAAGGCAAGGAGTGACAGTTGACTTGCTAGAGGGCAGGGATCCATCCAGAGGGACCTGGACAGGCTGCAGAGCTGTGCCCAGGCCAACCTCAGGACATTCAACAAGGCCAAGTGTAAGGCCCTGCAGCTGGGTAGGCACAATGCCAAGCACAGCTCCAGGCTGGGTGGGGAATGGCTGAGAGCAGCCCTGAGGAACAGGCCCTGGGGGTGTAGGGTGAGGAAAAGCTGAACCTGAGGCTGCAGTGTGAGTGCAGCCCAGACAGCAACTGTGTGCTGGGCTGCAGCAAGAGCAGTGTGGGCAGCAGGGCAAGGGAGGGGATTGTGCCCCTTGGCTCTGCTCTCCTCAGACCCCAGCTGCAGTCCTGGGTGCAGTTCTGGAGCCCTCAGCACAGGAAGGACATGGAAGTGTTGGAGAGGGTCCAGAGGAGGCCACCAAGATGCTGAAAGGGCTGCAACAGCTCTGCTGTGAGGACAGGCTGAGAGAGTTGGGGCTGTGCAGCCTGGAGAGGAGAAGGCTTCCAGGAGAGCTTGGAGTGGCCTTGCAGGATCTGAAGGGGGCTGCAGGAAGGCTGGGGAGGGACTATTGACAAGGTCTGGGAATGGCAGGACAAGGGGAATGGGTTTGAAGTGGCAGAGGGGAGATTGAAAGTGGATGTTAGGAGGAAGTTGTTTGCAGTGAGGGTGGTGAGACACTGGCACAGGTTGCCCAGGGAGGTTGTGGCTGCTCCCTCCCTGGAGGTGTTCAAGGCCAGGTTGGATGAGGCCTTGAGTGCCCTGTGCTAGTGGGAGGTGTCCCTGCCTATGGCAGGGGGTTGGAACTGGCTGATCCTTGAGGTCCCTTCCACCCTTCCCATTCTATGATTCTATGAGAGGAGGAGCAGTGATGGTTTCACACTGGAAGGAGCTGGACTGACATTAGGAGGACATTCTTCACCATTATAGTAGTGAGGCACTGCAACAGGCTGCCCAGAATAGTTGTGGAGATTCCAAGCCTGGAAGTGTTCAAAGCCAGGTTGGATGGGGCCTTATTAAACAACCTGATCTAGAAGGAGGTGTCTCTGCCCAGGACAGACGGAGTTTGAATTAGATGATCTTTCAGGTCCCTTCCAACCCAACCCATTCTATGATTTGTGTCTCTAATGTGCTGTTTTGAGAAAAGTTGAACACAGAGAATTTAGCAAGTAATGATGGATGCTCTTATGGAAGAAGCAAGAACATTTAGCTATTGGCTATCTGTGCTCTTTTCTCTTCTATGGCCCCTAGCCAAAGAAGCAAGCCTAGAAGATGCATAAGTTTGCTTGTCCTCTCTGAATTACAGAATCATAGAACTGGTTGGGTTGGAAAAGACCTCTAAGGTCATGCAGTCCAACCATCAACCCAACACCACCATGGCCATTAAAGCATGCCCACAGGTTTTAACACCTCAGGGATGGGGACTCCACCACCTCCCTGAGCATCCTGTTGCAATGCCTGATCACTCTTTCAGCAAAGAAACTGTTCCTGATATCCAACCTAACCCTCCCCTGGCACAATTTCAGGCCATTTCCCCTTGTTCTATCACTAGGGAGAAGAGGCCAACACCCACCTCACTGCAAACTCCTGTCAGGGAGCTGTAGAAAGCAATGAGGTCTCCCCTCAGCCTCCTTTTCTCCAGGTTTAACAAGCCCAGTCCTCTAAGCTGCTTCCCCAGCTTCATTGCCCTTCTCTGGATACAATCCTGCTGTGCTCCAGCTGCTGGCACTCCCCATGTGGCTATGAAACAGGGAGCAACCAGTACATCACAACCCTGCAGAAACAGGTCTGTGGTGTCTGAAGTGCACAGGTGAGAAGGCAGCCACCCAGCACCAGGCTGCCTTTGGAAGTGCTGCATTTTGTGGCATGTTTCCTCTCCACCCACACAAGGAGAATCTCACTTCTCACCAGCACATCTAAATCTATTAATTTCTTATGCTTTCTGCTATTATAGGCAATCCAGGCTTACAAATGCATTTATTATTTGAGCTTAAGGGTATATACACGACAGACAGCCCATAATCCCAACTCATCCTCCACAAATCTTCAGCCTATGCAAGCTCATCTCAAACCATTCATTATTTCTGTATTAAAAGCCAGGATAGGAAGTAAAAAACACAGCTCAGAATTGACTCTTTATCCCTCCCCACAGGTGACAGCATCATGGGGTTGGCAGTTTGGTAAAGGAGTTGGAAATCTTCACCATCAGCAGGCAAGGGCCTCCCAGAGTCAAGCAAGATCTGCAGGTGGACAGCTCTAACTCAAGAGGTACATTCACAGAATGGTTTGAGTTGGACAGGACCTTAAAGACCATTTAGTTTCAACCTCTCTGTCTTGGGCAGGGACACCATGTGAACAGAGGGTCCAGTTCTGGGCCCCTCAATTCAAGAGGCATATTGAGGTACTGGAAGGTGTCCAGAGATGGGCAATGGAGCTGGTGAGGGGCCTGGAAGACAGCGCTGAGGAGAGGCTGAGGGAGCTGGGGGTGTGCAGCCTGCAGAAGAGGAGGCTCAGGGGAGACCTTCTTGCTGTCTCCAGCTACCTGAAGGGTGCTTGTAGCCAGGAGGAGGTTGCTTTCTTCTCTCAGGCAAGCAGCAGCAGAACAAGAGGACACAGTCTCAAGCTGTGCCAGGGGAAGTTTAGGCTGGAGGTGAGGAGAAAGTTGTTGCCTGAGAGAGTCATTGACTGCTGGAATGGGCTGCCCAGGGAGGTGGTGGAGTCAGCATCCCTGGAGGTGCTCAAGGCAGGTTTGGACGTGGCACTTGGTGCCATGGTCTGGTCTTGAGGGCTGTGGTATTGGGTTGGACTTGATGAGCTTTGAGGGCTCTTCCAACCTTGGTGAGACTGTGAGACTGTGATACTGTGGTCTCTGTGGAGCTAGCAGACAGCACAGTAGGGCCAGGGAGTGTTGACTGTGGAAACATCTGGGCCACAGCAGCCCTCCTCCCAGGGTAAGAGGTTGACCTACCTGTCAGGAGTAGAGAGATACTTCTGCTTCTGGAATTTCTTCTCCAGGCCCATGAGCTGGAGCTCGGTGAAGATGGTCCTGCTGCGGCGCGGCTTTTTCAGGCGAGGTGCTGGCTGCTCTGCCTCCGACTCGCTGCTGCCCTGGGTCTCACTGGCTGGGGTCTCTGAGCTCCCAGTGCCTGAGGAGGGCCGGGCTGGCAGCACACAGGAGCTGCTGGCAGCTGGGACGAGGTGAGGGACCACAGAGGGCTGCCTGGTGATGACGGAGATGAGAGGATATGCCCTCAGAGAGGGGGACCCTGGCAGGGGAGGAAGCAGAGGGGGATAGAGCAGTTCAGTGGCAGTGTGGCTGAGCACTGCAGAGAGGAACACCTTGCCTGGCTCTGCCTTTCACCTCTTCAGTCACAGAATCACAGAATGCTTTGGGTTGAAAGGGACATGTGGGGTTGGAAGTGACCTCCAAGTGCAACTCACACCCTGCCAGGGCAGGAACACATCCAGGAGGGTTTTTAAAATCTCCAGAGGAGGAGACTCTACAACCTCTCCAGGCAGCCTGCTCCAGGGCTCCAGCACCCTCACACTGCAGAAGTTTCTTCTCATGTTGAGGTGGAACTTCCTGTGCTCCAGCTTGTACCCATTGTTCATTGGGTACCACTGAAACGAGCCTGGCACCTTCATCTTGACACCCTCCCCTCAGCTATTGATAGACATTGATGGGATCCTCTCTCAGCCTCCTCTTCCCAAGACTAAACAGCCCCAGGGCTCTCAGCCTTCCTTCACAGGAAAGATATTCCAGTCCCTTCATCATCCTTGTAGCTCTCCAAGTCAAATCCACTCTCTGGGCCTGTTCCTTCTCCCAGATTTAGCTTTCCCTGTGTTGGGAGTCTTGGTGTGTGCACAGGGAGAGGAGGGTTTGTGCCATTTGGGTTTTTTAAGGAGATCTAATTACTACAGAGTCTCAACTCATCAAACAAAGAAATCTGTCCTCATTCATGCAAGGCCAGGTGGGATGAGGCTTTGAACAACTTGGTCTAGTGGAAGATGTCCCTGCCCATAGCAGGGGGGTTGGAACTGGATGATCTTGAAGGTCCCTTCCAACCCAACCTATTCTGTGATTCTATGAACTCTCCTTCTTGACAGGCTCTAGGACATTTTCCAGCTGAAGACTGTGCTGATCTGCAGCAGTATCAGGGAATCTGGCAGAAGTTCTGCCTTAAACCTCAGTGGTTGCTCAAAGGCCATAGATTGAGATAGAGGACACTGCCCATAGCTTGGCAAAGAGGATGATGTCCTTTGCTTTACACTGCTCATTCTGCCCCATTTACACACCATAAAGAAGTGGATCCAATCTTATTATATCCTCTCATCCTCCTGGTAGGGGATCCTGGATCAAAGCATCCTATCACAGAGTTCCAGCTCCCCTGAAGGTTCATGGGCCAAGCTGCAGCTCCCAGCCTGAAGCCCCACTCCTGTCCTTGCACATGGGCAGCTTTTGGCACCAGGTCCCCAGTTAATTGACACTTTTACCCTTGGAACCCTGAGTGTTTCCACCAGGGCTCTTTATAAACCACAACAATACTAAGGAGTAATAAATCACCAGAGCTTCTGAGCCCCTGCAAGCTCCAAGTGACTGAAACCTCTGAACAAGAGCATTTTGATGAGGGAGTCTCCAGCAGGGAGGCCAGCAGAAGGTATTTGATTTGGGAGCAGTCAGGGATATTTGCTTCCCTGCATGGCAAGGTAGCAGCATGTAGGACTGCTTCAAGTAGGGGGGAGACTGCCTACCATGGTCCCAGAGCTCAAGATCTGCTTCCAACCAAGCAAGGAGGGTTTCTTGAGGCTGTTTTTCCTACACATCAAGGAGGAGAAACCTTTGCTTATGGTTTGACACCAACAGTCGTGGTACTGCTTTTAGAATCCAGTGTCAACAAAGAAGGCATCTGCTGGTGCACAGCTCAACCACATGCAAGGCTTCTTAGCTGTCTGATGAGGACACAGGATGATGGTTAGGGCACTGAGGAAAGACACAGCATTTAGAGACAGATGGGGGGGTTCAAGGCTGCAGGTGGATTTTGGGAGGGGGGAGGAAAGTCACTGGCCAGAAGGGAGGCAGTGCTTTGGCAGACAACTCTCCCTGCAGACAGAGCAAGGCAGAAACACTCTCCACAAAGTCATCACAAAGAAAACAGCTGAAGCTCAGTGTCCTCTTCTGCATCTATTTATCCTGGGGTTCAAAGGCAGCTGAAGCTGAGCCAGTCCATTGTCTCTAGGTACACAGTTAACATGACTCCCCTTAAACCATCCGTGCAGTTCCTACCCTGATAAAGCCTTGGCTTCCAAACGCTAGGAAATCTGAGGCTAGACCTCAACTTCACATCCCCCAGAGTTCAAAGGTATTTCTAGACTGACATGGGATCCTAAGAATGGAATAATTCCTTAATCTTCAACAAATTAACTGCTGGCAAGCAGCTCTTGTCTGCTCAGCACTGTTGTGACATGCTCTGTCTCCCAAAACTGGAAGGAATGGCAATGAAGAGCTCTTCCTTTCCCAGCAGCTTCAGCTGAACACAGCTGAAACAGTGGTGAGACACTGGCACAGGATGCCCAGGGAGGGGGCATCTACAACCTCAAGGCCAGCTTGGATAAGGCCTTGAGCAACTTGGGCTAGTGGGAGGTGTCCCTGGCCCATGGCATGGGGGTTGCCTTTGCACAAAGTCCATCCCCAGCTCTCCTGTAGCCCCTCCTCAGGTACTGAACAGTTGCTCCAAGCTCTCTCCAGAGCCTTCTCTTCTCCAGGCTGAACAACCCCAGTTGTTCAACCCCCAACTCTCAGTCTGTCTCCATAGGAGAGATGCTTCAGTCTTTGGATCACCTTCATGGCCTCCTCTGGACCCAAGTGGTCAAGAAGGGGAACACAAAGCAGCAGAGAGTCGTGAGCAGGAATTGGGACAAGTGCTTTTCATCAGACCACGACCTCTCATCTCCCCTCAGCTGCTGGGATGTTTCCATCAAACTTCAGACAAGCACTAGATATGATGCAGTAGCTACAGCAGCACACAACCAGGTCACCTTGCAAAAGGTTTAACTAAAAATAAAAGCTTCAAACAAATCTTTTCTCCTCCTTTTTCTCCCTTACCCTCTTCCCTGGCTTACTTTCAACCCCAGCAGACACTAAGGGAAGAGAAAAAGGAAAGCACTAATTAATTGTACTGTTTGACTACAGGCAATGGCAGAGCAGTTTCCCTCCCAGGCAAACTCAGCTAATTCTGTTTTGGAAAGAAAGAAAAAGGAAGGAAAGATTTATGGATCAGCTCCTCTTGGCAGGTCAGCCCTGCTCAGAGGCAGAATGAAATCTCACTCAGAATGGGCCACAGTGAAAGGTAAATAAAGCAAGCAAATGAACTTACAACTCAGGGAGGGCTATAAATCTGCTGTCTGCTGAGTGTCAAAACAAAAAGCAAGCATGAAGAAGCTGAGTTTGCTCAGGTAAGAGCTTCCTGTGCTAAAGGAGCAGGCAGCCTACTGAAAGGAAGCAGCAAGCTCTCAGGGAAGCAAAAAAGGCAATAAAGCAAGGAGATGTTGAGGAGAAGTTGAACCACACACAGCTTGGTTAGTGAAGACAGTGATTTGTCTACTTTCCCACCACCACCAAGATCTCCAAAAGTTAAGATTTCCCAGCCCTGCACTTCCCAGGTCTTGGTTGGATCTTACCACCAAAGGCAGAGCTAAGCATGGACCTGGCACAATCCAGAAACTCAACATGGCCCAGGAGCCAAAGGTTTTGAAGACAAACAGCCAAATCCCCACTGGATGTTCCCTCAGCTCAAGGGCTCCATTGCTGTTTGGTTGCACCAGGACCTAGCACAACTCTTCACCACGGGCTAAGAGATCTTCTGCTTGGCTTCCTTAGCCAGCACACACCACATGGACCTGCAGCATCTCTCTTGTCTATCAGAAACCCCACTGAGGGTAGCAAAGCAATTCTAGGAGCCCTGTTTCACCTTTCCTAGACATGAGAGGAGTTTCTTTTCTGCCCAATCCTTCTTTTCCCCTCTCCTTTCCCCACCCCCCCCTCCCCCCACTTTTTTTTCTTTTAGGGAGTGGGTTTTCAGCTAAGTCAATTGCCACCAAGCCCTGTAAATGTTAACTTTGACAGTAATGAATATTAGCTACTGCAGCTAGAAGGTGCTTCTCCCAAAGCACCTCTCACCATGCTGTCCACCTTACCCTAAGGGTGAGTAGAACCAGACCCAAGCCATGGAGCACTTAGACCTCTAGTTGAGTTTAACCCAACTTCAAAGCCAGAAGTGAAATCTCCTCAGTGCTGGGAGCTGTGAGATCCAAGTTTTGGGTTTTTTTCCCCCATTTCAAGCCTGTTCCCATGAGCAATTTATCACCAGCATGTTTCAGGATCACTTCTGCATAATAACAGTAATTAATAAGTTTGAATGCATCTGAGGCACGCGTGCCAGAGGCACAAAAAACTAAGCAGAAAGATAATTAATCCCTACTCAATAATGACATTTGATATTTATATTGGGCTTTTTTACACATTTAAGGCAGCATACACACAGTAAGTAATTGGCCTTGAATGAGTGATGAGTGTGAGAGAGCCTCCCCAAAGGAGTAGTTGTCTTCTTCCCTTCTGCCACAGGCAGGGTTGGATGTAGGGCAATTATCCATCTAATAAATACCTACAGCAGCAATGTCTCCAGGGGTGCCAGAGGCCCTGAAGGATGGCACCAAGGTTCTTCTGGTAGGGTTGGTGCTTGTAACAAGTTGGCTTTGTTTGAGGGCCACAGGTGGTAAGGGAGGAGATGGGAATGTGTGCTGAAGCTGAGTGGAAAGAGCTGGTTGTGCTCCTGTCCTGGGGCTAGTCACTCTGTTAGGGTTTCCTGTTGTCACAGGAAAGCTGCTGAATTGCTTCTCAATGAGCAAGCACCACCTGGGTGCTGGAGGTTGTTCTCCTAGCACACAGCAGCCTTTCTTCTAGGCTGGCTGTCAAACAGAGGAGTGTGCCAGGACCTTGTCAGATCCTCAGTGAAGAAGAAAATGTAGATATTATAAAGGAGATTTTTTTAGAAGCATTTAAAGAATCTCTTTGGCCAGCACTCAAGAAATCCTTTGTAGCAAATGGAACAGGACTGTGGCTTCATCAGTGGAGGATGAACTGGAAGAACTTGGCTGTTTTGAATTGTTCTCCTTCACACTAAGGGCAACCTGCCTTTTGGAAGAGGTGCCCCTTGGACTCAGATCTATGCTCTTCAGGCAAACCAAGCACAGCTCAGAGAGGTCCTGCTCTTTGTTGGAGGCTGCACAAGAGTGATTCTGTCTGGAATTCCTCATCTTCAGCAGATGATCCCTTGAAATCCTACTCAGTGGGAAAGGAGGTGCTCTGAAGCCAGGCAGATCAATCCCAGTATCTCCTGTTAGGCTCAAGGCCATCAGGACTGGAAAGTGCTCCAAGTGGATGGTGGGTTTGGACATGAACCTCCATTCCAGGCTCTGCTCTCAGGGAGTTTTAAGACCAGGCCACATCAGTCCCAGAGAAATAAACATGAGCATAAATAAACATCTCCATAAAGGGCAGGGCTCAGGAAGGTTACTGGGATGGGAGCCACCAGCTCATTAACCATACTGGCATCAAGGGACACTTGGGCTCCCTGAAGCCAATTTCAGTTTGAAGCTCTCTCTTCTGAACTAAGTCATGTTAAGTATTTCAGCCAAGTATCTCCTTTATCAGTGAGGATCAGGCTCAACTGAGAGCTCTTCACTTATTTGAGCCAGATTTAGCAAGCAAAGGAGCCAAAAGCTTACAGAATGGAATGGATTGGATTGCCAGGCAGGCTCTGGGCTTCTCTGCTGGGGGTGGAGCAGAAACACTGCACCAAAACAACACAACTCTCAGGGTGTCTTAGCTTAGGTTGCAATAATTTTCTGTCTTTACTGCTGACAGCCAGATCCCCATCTTGGGATGCTGAGGAGAACTGCTGGAGGCCAAAGCCAATCCTCTGCCTGGCTGCTGGCACTGGTCAAGGAGCAAGATTTGGCCTTAGATCAAGAAATGGCTCATCAGAGCTGAGAGGGTTTCGTGGAAGGCTAAGTCACGTTCTGTCCTTCACACTGTTCCCTAAGCACCTCTGACTGGCCACTGTCCAAGACACGAGCCTGGAAGGACTTTGGACTGCCACATTATGACCATTCTTAGCTCTTTCCAAGTTTGATAAATCAATCTGCCTTCTCCCAGGGCTTCCCAGTTTGTGTCCCGGTTCAAGCGCGTAATGCCATGCACGCATAAATCAGCCAGCCCTGCACTTCCTGCTCTGCTAATTATTATCTCAACATCCCTAAGCAAACACTGCCCTTGGACAGCTGACTTGCTGTGCACACAAAAGCACTCTTCAGGTTTTTCAAGCCCACCCTTGTGTGAGCTCCAGCAAAAAAGCTTGCCATAAATATCACCACCTCTTCCTGCTCCCAGCCCCTAAAAGGCTCTGGTGAGTGACACATGGGAAGCAAAAGAGTTCAGTTGTTTCTAAACACCAGGCTGTGTACATTGTCTGATGGGAAAATGCTTTTATTTCTTCATCTTGGGAGAATAGTAGGGCAGTGTTTGAAACACACACAGACCCTCTCCTCTTTTCCTCTGTGCTGAAAAGAAAGGACCAGCCTTAACCTGCCACATCTTGGCAAGGATTGGACTTGAGGATCATAGAATGGTTAAGGTTGGAAGGGACCTCAAGGATCGTCTAGTTCCAAGCCCCTGTCATAGGCAGGGACACCTCCCAGTAGTACAGGATCTTTGAGGTCTTTTCCAACCTGCTTAATTCTGTGATTCAGACACTCAAAATTAGAATGGCTGAAGTTGGAAGGGACCTTAGAGAGATCTAACTCCAACCTCCTTGCCATGGGCAGCGATGCCTCTCAGCTAGACTTGGTAGCTCAAGGCCTCATCTAACCAGGCCTAGAACACCTCCAAGGAAGAGGCATCCACAACTTCTCTGGGTAGCTTATTCCAGAGTCTCACCATCCTCATACTGCAGAACTTCTTCCTAAGCTCCAGTCTAACCCTGCTCTCCCTCAGCTTCAAGCTCCCTCTCGTTCTGTCACTAGATACTCTCATGAGAAGTTCCTCTGCAGCCTTCCTGTGGGATCCCTGCAACTACTGGAAGGCAGCTCTAAGGTCCCCCCCCGGAGTCTCCTCCCAGCTGAACACCCCCAGCACCCTCAGCCTGTCCTCATAGTAGAGTTGCTCCAGCCCTTGACTCATCTTTGTGGCCTCCTCTGGAGTTACTCCAGCAGCTCTGAGTCCTTCTCATGCTGGACACACCAGAACTAGAGGCAGGTTGCTTGATTCACAATCTTGCCCTCACCAGGACACATTTAGCTCACAGTCTGGTCTCTCTGAGCTGCAGATATCATTCTTTGATCTTGCATCTGCCCTAAGAGAGAGAAAGCTCATCTCTGTTTCCTCTGTGGACAAAAATAAACTCTGTGGAGGATTTGGCTGAACAGCTGCACAAACAATGCCATTCAGAAGGATGCAAATGATACACCAGCAAGTTTTTGTTCACAGTCTCTCCATCCTTTGTCTTTGCCAATTAGATCTGCAATCTTAACACAGCTCTGTTGGCTGGGGTAAGGAGGACAGACATGCCCAGGGAATAAAGAACAATGCACATCCCAGCATTATTCCAGGAAGCTGGAACTCTAGTAGCAGAATCTAGAGCACCTTGCAATAAAGATTTCCTCCAAACCTCATCTTTTTGGTTGAATGAACATAAGAGGCATAAGGACTGGTGAGTAGGTCCAGAGGAGACCTCCTGTATTCCAGCTTGTACCCTGTGTTCCTTGTCATAGAATGGTAAGGTTGGAAGGGACCTCAAGGATCAGCCAGTTCCAACCCCCTGCCATAGGCAGGGACACCTCCCACTAGGCACAGGGCACTCAAGGCCTCCTCCAACCTGGCCTTGAACACCTCCAGGGAGGGAGCAGCCACAACCTCCCTGGGCAACCTGTGCCAGTGTCTCACCACCCTCACTGCAAACTTCCTCCTAACATCCACTTTCCATCTCCCCTCTGCCAGTTCAAACCCATTGCCCCTTGTCCTGGCATTCCAAGCCCTTGTCAATAGTCCCTCCCCAGCCTTCCTGTAGCCCCTTTCAGATCCTGGAAGGGTACTCTAAGGTCTCCTGGAAGCCTTCTCTTCTCCAGGCTGAAGAGCCCCTGGGAACCACCAAAAAGAGCCTGGCACCTTCACCTGGACACCCACCCCTCAGATATATATAAACATTGATAAGACCCCCTCTCAGCCTTCTCTTCTCCAGATCAAACAGCCTCAGGGCTCTCAACCTTGCTTCATGGGAGAGATGTTCAAGTGCCTTCATCACCCTCACAGCTCTCCCTTGGACTCTCTCCAGCAGATTCCTGTCTCATACTGAATCTTCAGCCTGTACAAAGGTGCCTAACCCCCACTACCCAAAGCAGCCTGATTTATAGTAGCTGAGACCCAGCCCATTCATTCCAGGGTGGGTGGTGCTTTGTGTTTTATTTTGCCCAGCTACAGCACAAACCAAGTTTCACTCCTAGCGAGATTCACCTAATCTCCAAAATCAAGTTGAAAAATGTCTTGAGGAAGGGCAGCCTCAAAATGGACACACCCAGAAGGAGGAATTCTAGGAGAAAAATGACAACCTTAAGAGCTGCAAAGCACTTTGGAAAGTTACTGGTTCAGAAAAAGCCATGAGAAGGTTTTCCCAGCTTCCAGGCTGCCTGCACCATAGAACTGCTAGAAGGATAAGCCTGAAATTCCAGTCGGTGCGCTCTAGCTGTCCTCATCTCCAACCCTCACTCATGACAGACATCAGTGTGCTGGGTTTTTTTTTTTTTCTGTTCTGATAGGACATCAGCCAAGGAAGCACTGTTTTCACATCCTCAGATAAATACTGATGAGGCTGAGGGTGGAGAAAAGCTCTAATTAATCATAAGAGGTTGATTTAGGTTTCTATAGTGCTTAATTCCATTGCGAATTAGTGCCTTTGTGGGCTGAAATGTTAGAAGGATGCCTGCTTTGCCAGCTCCAAGCCTGAACTGTAAACCTGCCTCCAGATTTAGGGTTCCATAGGGGAGAACATCCTCATCCTAGAGTTTGGAGGGCTTTGACCTGAAGCTTTGCTTATCACCCATCTCTGGTTGACACCAGCACCTCCGATTCTCTCCTCCAGCGCCTGTCGCTGAGGAATGCAGCACCGAAGTGCTCCACAGGTACATCTCTGAGTTGCTAATCTCATTTACATACCAATCCTAAAAGTCAATACACAAAAAAAACCCAATGCAGCCCTTTCTTCTCTCCACCCCTGTGGGTGTGCAGCTCCTGCTAGCATCAGACACAACTCCAGCCTGACGGGAATATTGTCTCATTTCCACAGACTTTATTCCCACCTGTCCAGTAAGTGCCCAGAAGAACAAAGTTCTCTTCACTTCAGATGCAGATTTTAGGGAAGGAGGATGAGAGAGGTGATTCTCTGTTCTTGTGAGACCCTCCCTGGAATGTTGCATCTAGCTGTGGTGCCTCCAGCACATGAAGGACGTTGAACTTGCTGGAGTAGGCTCACAGGAGGCCAAGAAGATGATCAGAGGGCTGGAGAACTTCCCCTATGGGGACAGGCTGAGGGAGTTGGGGTTGTTTAGCCTGCAGAACACAAGGCTCCAGGAAGACTTCAGAGCAGCCTTCCAGTACTTGAAGGAGGCTACAGGAGAGCTGGGGCAGGACTGTTTACAAGGGTTTGTAGTGACAGAACAAGAGGATATAGATTGAAGCTGGGAGAGATTTAGACTGAAGATTAGGAAAAAGCTATTTCCAGTGAGGGTGGTGAGACACTGGAACAGGCTGCCCAGGGAGGTCATGGTTGCCCCCTCCCCAGAGGTGTTCAAGGCCAGGCTGGATGAGGCCTTCAGCAACCTGATCTATTGGAAGATGTCTCTGCCTATGGCAAGAAGATTGGAACTGGATGATCTTCAAGGTCCCTTCCAACCTAAATCATTCTGAACCTCTGAGGTGCAGCATTTAGAACCCTGTCACTGCTACAGCTGCAGCCAGGTCCTTGGATCCCATTGGATTCCTGTTCTCCCTACATGCAAAAGGAAGATGAGAACACCTACCACAGAAGGAAGAGGCCTCCAACAGAAGGCACAAGGGGAGGCAGAGGTGCTATTATCTGACATTAATTGATTGCATGAGCACTGCATTGAGCCCTCTCTTTTGTGTCAGGGCATTACGAAATCCCTTGATGTGCCATTAATATATATGTTAATATTGAAGCAACTCAGGCATCCTGCTCTTGTGCAACCAGCAATGTTTCCATGGGAGCTTCTCCAACAGATTATTTTTTTTCCTACTTCCCAAATATCCCCATTACCAGGCTCCTTTATGTGACACTTAGGATGAAACTCAGACCTGGTTTTTCTATGCTCTCCCTGCAGCCAGCACAACAGGTTCTTTACACTGCCAGTGTGGGCATTAAGCTTTGAATCAGGGGGGGTCCAGAGAAATTGGGTAATAATTGGTATTTACTGCTCTATGATGAAAAGCCACCAACACTACCAACCCATCAAGCTGAATTGGTTTGCTTTGCTCAGCAATGCTGTAATCATTCTGAGAGATCTTGAGCCTTTAATTTACACTTGGTGAACCCTATGGAAAAGTGTCTCAGTTCTAACAGGTTTTTGAAGATCATAAAATCATTATTGAATACTTTGGGTCAAAAGGGACCTCTAAAGGTCATCTAGACCAACCCCCACCCCCACCCTGCAGTGAGCAGGGAAAATCCTATTCATCTCTTTCAGCATTGATTCCATATCTACAGTTGTGTCTTGTTTCCATCTCAGAACTGCTGGGAAGCCAGGGTCAAGGTATTTCAGTTTATGTAAAAACTTTTCTTGATGTAGAGATTTATGTAGGTGGTAGATGTTCTATCCTTGGAATCATTCAGGTCAGGTTGTTCAAGGCTCTGAGCAATCTGCTTTAATTGCAGATGCCCCTGTGACCTTCAAAGGTCCCTTCCAACACAAACTATTCAGTAATGCTGGAGCTGAGGTTGTTCAGCCTGGAGAAGAGAGGACTCTGGGGGGATCTTAGAGCTGCCTTCCAGTGCCTGGAGGCATCCCACAGAAAGGCTGCAGAGGGACTTTTCATAAGGTTGTCCAGTGACAGGACAAGGGGTTTGAAGCTGAGAGAGAGCAGGGTTAGACTGGAGCTGAGGAAGAAGTTCTTCAGTATGAAGGTAGTAACATTCTGGGATAGGCTACCCAGAGAGGTTGTGGATGCTCCCTCCTTGGAGGTGTTCAAGGATGAGGCCTTGAGCAATCAAGTTTCAATTGAGAGGTGTCTCTGTCCATGGCAGGGAGGTTGGTGTAGATGACCCCTGAGGTCCCTTCCAACCTAAGCCATTCTATGATTCAAGGGGCACCCCCCACCCTCCCCCATCACTTGAATTGCTTTCCCCTCTTTGTGGGTTACCTTTCATTAGACTGTTGAGACTAAAACCTACTCCCACCAAGATGTTAACATCTCATTTCTAGTACTGCTTGGGTGAGGAGACCAAATAAAAATAAATGGCTCCTCCAATGAGACAGATCATCCATCAGCAGCATGTAAAACACAGTCATTAATCACAGCACCAACCTACTTATTACAGGTATTCAAGCACTGGCAATACAAGTGCTTATAAAACAGGGGCTTCTTTCATAATTCCCTGCCCTTGTCTCTCAATAGTTTAGAGGATTAACCCTTTTACAACGAGGGATGGGCAAACTGGTTTTGCCTAATTCCAAACCAACTTGACGTCATGGGTTCGAAAGTTCGACTTGAACTCAAAGCAGTTTGTGCTGAGGGGAGAGGAAAGGAAGGAGGACAGCAAAAGAGCAAAATCAAACACAGCAAGGCACAGACAGAAGGGGAAAAAAAAAAAATCCAGTCAAGGGTCAATGGATGGATGGAAATTGCTAGTGAAGCAGTTAGCAAAGACTTGGGGCTGTTCAGCCTGGAGAAGAGAAGGCTCCGGGAAGACTTTAGAGTTGCATTTCAATATCTGAAGGGGACCTGCAGGAAGGCTGAGGAGAGACTGTTTAGAGGGGCCAGTGGTGATGGGATGAAGGGCAATGGTTTGAAACTGGAGCAGGGTAGATTTGGGTTGGACATCAGGAAGAAGTTCTTTACAGTGAGGGTGGTAAGATCCTGGAATAAGTTTCCCAGGGATGTGGTTGAGAGACATTCAAAGTCAGACTCAGCGTGGCTCTGAGCAGCCTGATCTAGCTGGAGATGTCCCTGATGACAGCAGGGGGGTTGGACAAGATGACTTCTCAGGGTCCCTTCCAACCTGATGCAATCTGTCAATCTGTGTAAAGTTAAAACCCCTAGAAAGCAAGAACTGCAGCTCTGTCTTTGTGCTATTTGTGGGGAAGTCTCCTCCTTCTTACAGGCTTCTCTGGTGGGGAAAATTACATAGATTTTGCTTGTCCATTATGACTCCTCATGAAGAGCAGTTACACACACACAAGCCCCTCTGCCACATTACTCTGGGCTTCTCACACATTGCTTGGTGAAGGATTGTACAATCCTCTGCCCAAGTGTGTGCTGAGCCTCTGTGTTCCTTTAGCTGATGGCAAAGATGAGGCAGGCAGCATTTAAGTAGCTCCACATCACGCAGTGAGTCAGGGACAACACTGAGTAGAGATGGTCAAATCCAGCACCCACTGCAAACCCTCTGCTACTCCATGGGCTCTGCACATCAACTCCACTCAGTGATCCCTGTTCCCACCAGCAACATGTCCCAGGCTGCCAGCTAAGTGAGTGCTCAGCAGAAAACGTTCGGGTATTTGCAGTCTGATGCAACTCCTTTTCTTTTTCCTACACACCCAAACCTTCTTTTGACTTCAAGGAGTAAATAAGTGGGAACAGAGAGGAAGAGGTACTGAGAAAAGCACTCTTTGTACAATCTGAGGGCTTCAAAGAGTTAAATTAAGAGTTCAGAATACATATTTACTATGACATAAATGCTATTTGCTGATTGTTGTGAAAAATGAGACATCTGAATGAAGAGAATTCTTGTGGAGAGAAACTAGATGAGGTATGTGGTTGAATTTTCTCACAGGGAGCAAGCTGGCCCCCAGCTCCACCAGAAGCAAAACCTTTCCAAACACTTAAATTCCCTTTGCCATCAAGTGGATAAACATTTCCAGTGTTGGGATCAATTGGCTTTGGGGAAAACAAACATTTTTGAGATGACAAATGAAGAGACCACCACATTAAGCCACACTAAAGCTACGCCTCAGGTATTGGAAATGAACACTTCAACTTCTTCTGAATGGCTTTGGTGGTGAATTAACAAAGCAGCAACAGGCAGCAGCAGCTGCTCCATTAGAACTTCCTTCATGCGTAAGAAATACTCAGGTTTCAGGGTAAGAGTGGGCTATCACCTGGTAAACAGCAAGAAGAAATCATGGTAGAGGTGCTGAGAAGTTCAGCACCAACATAAAGTATCAGAATTTCCCCCAGGATGTTTCCCCTAGAGGGCTGAAGTTGCCACCAAGGCACCGTGATGAACAAAGCTTTTGGTATCCCTCACTGCCTAAAGCTTTTGGTATCCCTCACTGCCTAAAGGATTTTCTATCCCATAATTTACTACAGGAAAGCACCATGCAAGCATTCAGAGAGAGAGAATTACAACAAGCAGCTCAAAACATGATCACTGCTTTGGCTTTTTGAAAGGCAATGCCAAAGTGAAGCTCAGTGGCGAGCTGAGTCAAAGGCATCACGCCTAGGATGTACCAAGCAGTGCCTGTGCCTAGATTAATGCCAATGCTCTGTTTTCAAATAGCTGTCAACTGATTTTCATGTATTTTTACAGGTTGTAACATGACTAAGTGTGCTGATATTAAGAAAGCAGAAATAGGGCTTTGCCAAAATCAGGATTTTTAAACAATAAAAAAGGCAGTGACTGTCAGCTTTCGCCATCATGGCAATGCCTTTCTTTATTGGCAGGGCTGAGGATGGGCAGGGTTTTGCTTCTGTATGTGCCACAGAAAATCCTGCCTCAATTTTTTATCCTGGTTGCATTCATTTTTCCTGACTAGCCCTGCTGGATGGATATCACTTTTACTCTTTATGGCCTCAAGCTGCAGCTGATAGGTTTAGACTAGATATTAGGAAACAGATTTTCACAGCAAGAGTGGTCAGGCACTGGAATGAACTGCCCAGGGAGGTGGTGAAGTCACCCACCCTGGATGTGTTTAAGGGATGTGTTTAAGGTTTGGATGTGGTGCTTGGGGATATGGCTTAGGGGGCACTTTGTTGAGTAGGGATATGGGTTGGACTTGGTCATCCTGAGGGACTTTTCCAGCCTGGATGTTTCTGTCATTCTCTGAAGGACAGAAATGTCTTTCATAGTAGTGAGCTCTTTTGCAAGCGTTTGTGGAAGCTATTCATAGAAAAGGACACACAAAAAAGGCCAAATCCCCATGAAAACTGACAGCACAAAAGAAAAAGGAAGCAATTTGCCAAATAGAGTTTGCCAGACTAAAAAAACGAGTCCTTTAGGCAGCTAAACAGCTCTGAAGCCACTCCAACATCCCCCCTGCAACTGTGCATGCCATCAGATCCATCTTTTTCATTGCCACCCACATCCCATTTTCTGTCCTTTCCCTGCTCTGCACACACCCAGCACCTCCATCCACCACAAAGCTCTTTCAGAGCCAGGCACTTTCCCTGCTTGAAACAAGGATCAGCTCTTATCTTTCATTTTAAACACAGCTGCTGAGGAAGCCAGAAAACAAACCCAGACCAACTTCAAACCTTGCAGAAGTCCTTTCAGTCCCTGGCAATGACCAGGAGATCATCTGCCTGTGGGGACAAATTTAGTTCACTCAGAGGGACAGGAATGACTCCAGTTAGCAGCTATTCCCTGTGGCAGATACAGCTTGCAACCTCCCAAGCTTCTGATGGATCTTTAGGGATGGCACTCAGGATGTGGTGCTAAAACCTCCTGAGACAGCCTATCCTGTCAGACCAACGCAAGCTGGGAAACTCTAAACCTGCTCTGAGCTGTTCCAACCAGCAGGAGATGCCTTTGCCCTGCTGGAAAAGGGACAGCGAGGAGAAAGTCTGAGGACAGAAGGAAGAGGATCAGTCTTGAATGCATAAAAACTGTTTTAAAGCAGGGTTGTGAATCATGGTTTAAAGATCATCTCCATCTTCTGAAAACACCACCATATGTTGTTAAACCTGGACATCTTTATAAATAGGGTTTGTGGTTTTTTTTTTTTTTTAAATCATGTAAATTATTGCCTCTTTAAAAATATTTTAGATGCTGTACTTTGTTCAGCTGAGACAAAGCCATAACCATCACAGTTTGGAGATCAGCTCAGCCAAAGGTTTGAGGTTTCTGAGCTGCTCCTCAGACAAACTCTCTAAATGCTGACAATTAGATGAAAACAC
Source organism: Eubucco bourcierii (assembly GCA_013396675.1). NCBI lineage: Eukaryota > Metazoa > Chordata > Aves > Piciformes > Ramphastidae > Eubucco > Eubucco bourcierii. The sequence goes on from VWZE01005853.1 coordinate 104,239, forward strand.
TGATTTCATAGAATGGTAAGGTTGGAAGGGACCTCAAAGGTCATCTAGTTCCAACCCCCTGCCATAGGCAGGGATACCTCCCACTATTCTATTCTACCACCTCTATTCTACTATTTCTACCACCTCTTTTCCATCCTACTACCTCTTTTCATCCTACCACCTCTTCTCATCCATCTCTGCTGTCTCTTCTCATGTTGTCACCAGGCAGCTACTCACTGCTGGACAGAAATACATCAGCAGTATCAATTGCTGTGACATCTCTTCACAACAGACAGGTGCCACCAGTCTCTTGTCTCTCAGCCACGAGAAAAAAGGCTCCCTTGGAGCTGTACAATGAAACACTCTCAGTCTGGGATTTCACAGAATCCTAGAATTTCCTAAATGCTTTTGTTTTAATTGTACTTTAAGTCGTAAACTACCTCATAATCAAGAGCCTGTCAATGTTTACAGTTAAGGCATAGTTGAATTTGACTCATTTTGGCCCTCCTCCAACTCCCATTTAATTGACTTCAGTAGGAGGTGCACTGGGCTCTAAGTAATTTTAAACTAAAGTAATCCATCAATTGTTCCTCACCCACTTCACCAAACTCCTTGCCACCGTTTTGATTGCTCTGTAATTTAGTGAAACAAGGTGAAACCAACCCATCTACCTCCCAGCATGGCTTCCTACTACCAATTTGACTACTAGTCAGAAACCTAACCCAAATCTGCTTTGGGAATGCAAAAGAGCAGCCAGCAGAGATCCAAACTGCCTCGTGCCATCCTTTGCTGCTACAGAAACCTTCAAATATCAGCTCCTCCACTCTTTAGTCACCAGAGGAACAAAAAAAAAAAAGAAAAAAAAAAAAAGCTGTTAGCAAAGCTGTCAAGAGGAGGCTTGGAACAAAACAGACAGAAGGGTGAAGAGAAATGTATTCACAAACTCAGACAAGTGTTTTGTGGCCAAAAAACCACAACTGTTTGCTTCAGCCTTGTCACCATTCCATTGTATCAATTACGTTACTTGTTTCTATTTCAGGGGACTTGTATTTTTTCCTCTCTGAGCCACACGAAGAAAAAAAAGCCAAGCTGAGCACTCAGCCCTCCTGAAGACCTCTCCTGTTACACAACCGCGCGGAGGTAATGCGTACAGCAAGCAGAAAGTACCACCACTGACACTGCTTCACAAGGAGAGAGGTTAATCTGCCACAGAGTATCTTCTTTAAGTAACCACAAACACATCTCCCACGTTCCTCTGCCCTGTAAAATGGAAAGGAGATGCTTTTATGAAGGCTTCAACCCTTCTCCCCTTACACAACAGTGGTTTGGGGTGTATTGGACAAGCGTAGGCAGCTGTACACTAGATGTGGCAACAGGGACTTGTTTCAATGTTTCTGGAGATCATAGAATGGTTTGGGTTGGAAGGGACCTTCAAGATCATCCAGTTCCAACCCCACTGCCAAGCACAGGGAGACACCTCCCACTAGTCCAGGTTGCTCAAGGCCTCATCCAACCTGGCCTTGCACACCTCCAGGGAGGAGGCATCCACAAACTCTCTGGGTAACCTGTTCCAGCCCCTTCTCACCCTCACTGGAAAGAATTTTTTTCCTAATCCCCTGTCTAAAAATTAATTCAGATGAAGAGCAACCTTTAAGCTGAAATTCTAATTAAAAGAGAACTTGCATCAGGAGGCAAAGTAGCCTTTAACTACCCTGCAACGTGCAAGCTAATCATTAGGAGAATAGCCAAGGCCAAATGGTGAGCTAAGACGACTTGGTGAGAACACTAAAAACTCTTTTTGGAAGAAAATCCACAAAATGAGTAAGATTATCCAAGTTACAGGGCAAATAAAGCTTCCAATTCAAATCCTTCCTTGCATGAGTAGTCCTGGTGAAGTTAGTCAACTAGCTACAGGAATAAAAACCACTGGCATGCTACAGAGTTGACAAGATAAGACCTGAATGCTCACAGCCAAACACATTTTAAGGTCATTGTAAGGTTGTTGCTCACGCAGGGTGGGGGGGGAAGAAAAAAAAGAGCATATGTCTTTGTGAATTTTCTGTCATCACATTCTCAAAGGCAGGTTTATTTTTGCTGCATAGGAAGTTCAGGAAAACTGCTTTCCTCCTTCCCTTTTTTTTTATTTTTTTGATGGAAAACTGAAAGAGCAAAGTGGAGATTTTTGTTTAGGAGCTCTTAACGGTAACATTCTTTCAGGTTTTGTCTTTCAGATGGAACTCAAATATTCTGGAAAGATAAGAGTGCCAAAATCTTGAGTTTTCTAAATGTCTTGTACAGGGAGGGGGGGGTGGGTGTGGTGTGTGTCTATTTTCCCCACTTGTGCATGCCAGGATGCTCTTCTAGAAAATGTCTTCTTGGTTTTACTGAAAAGCATTTTTTTCTTTAACTATATATATTTATACTCTGCAAAAGTGCAGCTACCAAGAGGTGTGCACAGCCCAGACAAAAGCCAAAATAAATTAGGGCTTTTTGTGTGTCTTTTTGTTGGTGGTTTGTTTTTGTTTTTTTTTTTTTGGGGGGTGGTGGTGTTTTGTTTTGGGGTTTTTTGGGTTTCTTTGGTTTTTTTTTAATGAAGAGATGCCTTTTGTAGGGGACACTTCAGAGGGATGTACACAGAGAGCTAACTGGTGTTGACCCCAAGAACACTGCAGTCCTTATGCATTCTCACCACATAGCTAGGAGCTGAATAAGCCTTTAGCAGCTTCCACCAGCATCACCCAGCCCCTGGTGGGCTAGTTCCCTCTGGAGGTCAGGGTATGTTCAGAGGATGTGAGAGAAGCAGCAAGTCTGAGCCACCATGTGCAGCACCAGGATGTGCTAACTGGAGTCAAGAGACTCAAGTAAGGGTCCACATCCAGGAAGATGGAAGATTTTTTAGAGAAAGGTTGTTCTTTACCCTTCCCTTCAGTCATTTCCACAGATCTCAGCACCAAGCATCTCAACACCTGTCCAAAATATCAGCAACTGATAACTTGGTGTTCTTCCAAGCTGTGTTCTGACCAAGACAAACGAGAGAGAAGATGCCAAGAATCAGTCCAAACAAAAAGGTACATGAGGGGAAGATGGAAAATATTAAGTAATTACAGTGTTGGCCAGGTCTTAACATCACCTTTCTCTACATTTTAAAAGATACCAGGAAGATGTAGCTCTGGGAATTCCACATCACCCAGCAAGGGCTTAGAACGCTCTCAGAAAGACTCTTCCTTGAGTGCCAGAAACACAAGAAATAATCTGGGAAATTCCAAGGGGGGAAACCCATCTCCAGGATTTCCCTGGACAGTAATACTAATGTGAGCTCACAATTTACTGCTAAGCCAGTCTGAAACTCTCTCAACTGCACAATGCAATGCTGTGCTCCACTCCCTGTGAGCAGAAGTGTACACAGGACATCTACTGCTCAGCTCCCACTAGTTTGTTCTTGCAATCCTCATTTTGTCCTGATCACCACAAATAAAGCCAAAAATCACAACCCAGGTCCTAAACTTCCCATGGAATTATGATCTCCTAGCAAATGAAGCTTGTCTTAAAGTGTTCTGACTTCAGCAGTCCAGCTGGAGCAATTCTGAAATAGAACTGACTGAAAATGTTTGGTTGTAACTTCCTTCCATCCAAACAGCGAGGGGAAAAAAAAAAAAAAAGACAATCTGCAATAAGGAAAGTATTGCTTTGCCAAATGTCTCATATTAAAAAAAAAAGAGAGTGTTTGGAAGCTTTGTTTTAGCCTTTGGAAGATACATTTCCAGTATTTACTGCAGCTCAAGTAGTTTCTCCTATCTGACTTCCACTCACATTCCACACTTTCAAAACTTTTAACTTGCCAAACTAAATCTAAGCCACTTTGCTTCACCCTGAACTGGACAATTGATTGTTATTTCTTCCATCCACCAACAAACCAAAACATTCATTTTCCTGACTTCTCTTAATATTTTTGCTTTGCACTGAGGGCACAGAAATGACATAGAGAGGCAGAGTTTTCTTTCAATCATCCCAACTTGTTTACAACCCTCCCATCAGCATTAAATCTTTCCTGCAGGTGGATCGATGCTTCGATCAACACACAGCCAAGACGATGATATAGCGAGCAGTCCTTCACCATGCTCTCAGCTGGAAAATAAAGGTACTGCTCAACACAAGTAAACAGAAGGAAAAACAAAATAAGTCTCCTTAGCTACTGCTCTGCTCCCTGCAGCCTGCTGAGTTCACTGGAAGCTTCACACAACGCGTTGGCTCGAAGCGCTCTCTCTTCTTTCTCCCCAACTTCCCCAGTGAAGATTCCTGCCTGTGCCCATGCCCATGCCCAGCTGGTAATCACAGTCTCACAGTATCACCAGGGTTGGAAGAGACCTCAAAGCTCATCAAGTCCAACCTGTCACCACAGACCTCAAGACCAGACCACGGCACCAAGTGCCACGTCCAAACCTGCCTTGAACACCTCCAGGGACGCTGACTCCACCACCTCCCTGGGCAGCCCATTCCAGCACTCAATGACTCTCTCAGGCAACAACTTTCTCCTCACCTCCAGCCTAAACTTCCCCTGGCACAGTTTGAGACTGTGTCCTCTTGTTCTGGTGCTGCTTGCCTGAGAGAAGAGGATAACCTCCCCCTGGCTACAACCACCCTTCAGGTAGTTGTAGACAGCAATGAAGGCAGCAATGCTGGGGGACATTTATTCTACCAGACAAATCTGCCTGGCCTTTCATTTTACAGCAGCAAGCTGACTCAAAAGACCCAAAAACTAATGACGGCGACAACTCGAGAGCGGTGGCAGCAGGTCCGTGCCGCGCAGTCTCCGGAGTGAGGGTACAAAAGCACAGCATTTCGACCTAAAGCAGTGCTGAGATGGATTGCAGCATGCTCCCTGCGAGCCGTGAGGCTTTAGAAAATGAGGCAGAGGTGTCAATTTTCCCCGTGGAATCCCACATTCATTAGTACCTCCTATTATAACATTCCTCTGCAATGCTTATTCATGCTTAACCACAACCACAGCGCTGATTACTTCCCACAGCAGGTTTTATTGCAGTCGTCCGGGTGTGATTTTCTGCCTTGTTCCACATAGTTTTGCCTTTCATTCATTCCTTTTATCCACTACTAACTGTATTGAAAGACAGATGGCAAAATGAGGTCTCCATTGCAAAAGTTTTAATAGCTGAAATGTCTTTAGAGCTACATTTCCCTGCTCAGGTTGAGACTTGGTTTCGAATTCAGGTTCTTCGCTTTGCTTCCGAAATACCACCACTAATATTGGATGTGGTCTGAAATACTCCCTCTAATATAGGATATATGAAAATGGCACCTCTAATATTGGCTATGATAAGAAAATGCCACCTCTAATATTGGCTATGTTCTGAAATACCACCTCTAATATTGGCTATGTTCTGAAATACCACCTCTAATATTGGCTATGTTCTGACAGAGAAAACAGACATTTACCAGAGTATCCAGCCCATTATTACTCCTCACAGGCCACTTCTTTGGGGGAATTTTTGAGCTATGTTTTCTGCTGAAGACATCAAAACATGCAAAAAAACCAAAGAAGACAGCCCAAAAAAACATCAAGATCTTTAGGATCAAATTTTATGCCTGATCTTTAGCAGTTGCAGATGAATTCACTGGCCAAGTCTATCCTGTTTGCTCAGCTACCTCAGCTGCTATGCTTGTGTCCAGCACAAGACACAAACATGAGCTCTTGTAGAGTTCAGATTTATATCTTATATTCATTAAGGATACTACAAAATGCTTTTTTCTTGTAGAGCTCACATTTGTATCTTATATTCATTAAGAATACTACAAAATGCTTTTTTCTTGTACAGCTCACATTTGTATCTTATATTCATTAAGAATACTACAAAATGCTTTTTTCTTGTACAGTTCATATTTCTATTTATTAAGAATACTACAAAATGCTTTTTTCTTGTAGAGCTCATATTTGTATCTTATATTTATTAAGAATACTATAAAATGTTTTGGGGTTTTCTTTTTCCTTGTACAGCTCATATTTACATCTTAAATTTATTAAGAATACTCCAAGGCTTCCCTAATACTGGATCAGAAAAACCTACAGAAGCAACATTTTGTGGTTTTCGGGATTAAGAGAATCATAAAGTCATAGAAATAGACTCCCTTGGTTGTTTTAGTTTTTGCTCTTAAACCTTAGAACTCTTCTGATCTTTGCAAGCTAAGCCAAATAATCATCAGGAGTTTATGGAAGATGTTATTTTCTGTTTCATATCTTTGCACAGATAGTCAAAAAACCCAAACAAGCCAGGGAATGGAGACTTTTTCTTTGATGGATGTCATGCTTTGTTGAGACCCAGTTCCTGCCAGGCAAGCATTTTAGACACCAAAGTCCCCAAAGCACCCACTTCAGACACCACAAGCCCCAAACTCTTTCTGACACACAACTGGGATCCTGGGGATGGAATTCAAGCCCGGCTGAAGGTGGAGGGCTGACGGGAGGCTGGGCACACTCGGGTTTAAGTGAAGCTGGTTGAAGGTATCCCCCCAACTTTGTCTGAGCTTTATTGAAGGGGATTAATCCAGCTGTTATGTTTCAGATAGCACTCTTTGAATGGAGGGCATCTCATTTTACCCCACCACGGGACCCAGACTGCATGGATTTGCCTTTTCCTTTCCCACAGTGCCCTGCTTTCCCCCAGGAACTCCGTAACAGTATCCAGGCCATTTAAAGGAAAAAGCTTCAGCATGTATTTGAGCAAAAGAAACAGCATCCACCTCAATTTTAATGTCCCAGAGCAAATCCAAACCTTGACTATATCAAGGCCTTTTGGAAGAGAATCTCCTTGTGAGGTCACAAGTGAAAACCAAGCTGGTTTATGACAAAATAAATCTATTTTCTCACCATGGCTTCCTGAAAATGCTGGCAAGATTGACTAAGGAACAGAGATCAAAGCTCAGACTTCACTGCAGAAGCAATGATTCCCCTCAGGTCTCTGCGGTTGCAGGTATCACTTAGTTTAATCCAGAAAAAAAATCAAATATAGCAAGAAAATGACATCTAAACCCCCAAGGTTTGGGGTAAGCAGTTCCTAGTCTCATCCTAAGATAAAACAACAGAAAACAGACAAGCTCTAAGAGAAGAATTCAAGCCTGGGCCAATCCTACACTGGATACTTGCCTACTTTTGAACCTCAAGTGCACAAATATTACTCTCACTATCAAAAATACCCAACCAAAAAGCCACCAAACCATAAAAAAGAAATCCCAATAACAAATGGCAGGAAGCAAATCCTAATTATTCATGTCCTTTAAAGTCAACTTGCTCCACCAACTGACAGTGTAGTGAAGTTAGAAAGGTGTAAACAGGCTGGGAAAATGAAGGTTGTGTCCACTTGCAGAAGCTGTGGCACACAGAGAGCTGTAAAATCCCCTTTAACACAACTCTCTTTAGGTAATGCAAGTATTTTCATATCAAAGTAGCTAATTCTCTCAGAAGATGACTTCAGGTATCTCTGTGCCTGTAAAACTACCTCCATGCAAGCTGTTGTCCAAGTATAGTGCTGCTCAAGATAGGTACTAGTAAGAAACGTGGAACAAATAAATTGCATCGGTGCTCATTAGGATTTAAATCATAAATGGCTAAGCTATATCCAAATTAGAGAGAGGGATTTTAAGGAGCTCTGGGATGGATCCTGATGGGCATGGATACGTGGCATAGACAGCAAAGAATCTGTATTACCAACTTCACTAAAAAGACTAAAAACTCTCCCTGATAGAGGCAATTAAATAACTTTTAACACACAACCCCCCACTTAAATTCATTTGGATAGGTCCTCTTGGCCAATTAATGATTATTAATACCCACTATCACCAGGGGTTACACAACCTTCACACACACACACACACACACACACCTCAGCCATGCCGGCCCTGGGCTTCTATTTTTTCAAGCCATTTTAGTTACTTGGCTAATTACGAAGCATTTCCACCTCAGCCTCACAACACTGAGCGTCCTTTGATTCCATATCCTTCCCAGAACACAGCAGCTGGATTTTGAATGTATCACTAAACCAGGACTATCAAGACCTCAGGAAAAGAGTTCAGATTGGTGTAAACTCATCTACAACTATTTTTTATAGAATTTTTTTCCAATTTAAATCAAAACCAAACAAACCTCAAAGCGATTCCTTCAAGACTCTGCTCAGAAAGCAACCTCCAGCGTACACCAACACTGCCGTCGTTGCTCCCACAAATTAATTGGATATGACATAACACGAAAAGCCAATGCAAAACAGAAATAAGCAGGAAACAAAATAAATGGTGTTTTCACTAAGTCACCACAATCCAAAAACCTCATAAATCAAGGAGGCATTAACCAACATCTGAAGAGATTTCTGGTTTAAGCTTTTTATCACGGCTCTGAACCCCCGGCTAGCATTTTGTTACAGCTTCACTGCTGAGTCCGGCCATGTGCACTTGGTTCAATAACTGCCACAACACCAAATTTCAAGCTGTTGATGGATTTGTTTACAAGTAAAATGCATTTTTTCCTTGCCATAGAACAATTTGTCTGGGGCTTGTTTGCAATGGGAATCTCCCCGGTGAGATCAGGAAGCTTTGAATCCGAGCTCCCGAATGCTCCTTGCGACTAAAATGTCACATCTTGAGCTTGCCACTCACAGGAAAAGTCCCAAACACCCCTTCCACACACACAGCCCTCCACTTGCCATATTTGTTTTGTCCCAACTCAGCTGCACACACTTAAGTATTCAGTATTCAATCACAGCCAAAGGAACAAAGGTTTTCCGTTTGGTTAGTGCCGTTTTGCGGCTCTCCTCACCTAGAGGATGTCGTTAAACACCCGCCGCACAACGGCATCTTATATCTTTCAGCTCCAAATAAATTATCAAGGGCCATCAGGCTTCTCTGACTTCACCCCAGACGAAAGAAATATTAAACTCTTTAGCCCATGAAAACTTTTTAGCCCATCAGGCTTCTCTGACTTCACCCCAGACGAAAGAGCCCCTGAAAACGCCTACTCCCGACTCGAGAAAAAGCTGCGCCACTGAAGAGACCTTGAGCTGATGCAACTAATTACTCATTGCTGTTCCAGACACTCCCCAGCTCCAGCTATGACTCTACTGGTGAGGCAAATTTCTGTGATTTTGGTGAAGGCTCATTTTAGACCACAAGGACCAAGTGCTCACTCCCTAAGTAACTCATGAGACAAAGGAAACGCCAGCAGCAGTTCAATCCCACTGGGCTGCATTTTAGCGGCCCCAAAGTAGTTTGGGGGTGTTTGTCTGTTCCTTTTTTGTTTGGTTGGGTTTTTTTTCGGTGTGTTTTGGTGGTTTGTCTGCTTGCTGTTTGTTTTAACATAATACATACAGGACTTTAATTGGATCTATAAGCACTGGAAGGCTGAGCAGTTGGACTTGTGGACTTTTGTAGCGGTTTCCTTTACGGTTTTAACCTCTCTCACTTCAAGCACTGCACTTCCACAAAACTTATCCAAAAAGCAGATACTCACAACCTACCCTGACACAGGGACAGGCCAGAGCTTGGGTTAGAAACACAACCTCGAGGGCAAATTCATTCAAGATCCCAAGCACAAAGAGAAATAAAGCTTTAATTGAATGGTAACCGCAAGAGTCATGCTAGCATCACTCAGAAACCACTGCTGAATCATTTGAGGATTATTAATGATTCTTTAATGAATAAATTGCAGAGACAATGTTTGCTATAGTGACACAAAACTACATATTAAAATAATTTCTTTTCCCCCCCACTCCATGGGGTTAGTGAGAGTCAAAACAGCCGCAGAGCAGCACCTACCTATCGAAACTACTGAGGAACCTTTTGGCCTAAAGGTGACTTTTTGATGCTTCTGCTAAATATTGAGGTTAATATTCCTTCAACCTTTCTTGTCTCTTTGCACAGGAAGAGAACTCTTTTTTCCCCTCTTCCTGGCAGAGTGAGGTCTGTATAAATCCCAATGACTGACGCTGAGCAGAATTGGGCCCTCTGGGAGCAACCACAAGCCGCCCCACAGGGAGTCCTTTGGGATATTCATGCCTGGTTTTGGTCAAGCACTAAATTTCACTGTCTACGCAGTAGCAAGGGATCAGCCTTGAAAAATTCCCTTGTCAGCAGTATCTTGATTAACAACCAGAGCTTCTGGGGCAAAAATATGTCAGCGATTAGTTAGAGAAGGCAAAGCGCGTCACGCGCAAATCCAGCGGAAGAAATAAACGTTGAGTGAGGATCACAACAGTTACACATCTAACTTCTGCCCCAAAGCTGGGCATCGTGGGGCTTACTCCTGATCACACCTCCTCATCACATCTGGATCTTTAACAACTGGCATTTACAGGATCAATATTGAGCTTGGAGGGAAGATTTAAGCTCGGAGGAAAAGTTTGCTCTACTCAGACTCGCGAGATGTCCCAACATTAAGTTTTCTAGCAGCCGAGCTCCACTAAGACCTGAAAAGCTCCCTCTTAATTTATATTCAGCAAAGCAATAAGGAGCAAACAAAAAATCACTCTGCTCAGACACTTAGGATGCCCTAACAGCAAACTTTCTACTAGCAGAGCTCCACTAAGAGCTGAAAAGCTCCCTCTTATTTCCATCTAAGCAATAAAAACCAAACCAAAACAACAAACGCAAGCTAAAGTGCAAGCCTTCAATTATTAAACACAACTTCATATGAACTCAAAATCAACATTCCCAGGAAAGAGAAAGGAAAATTAGCATTTTATGACCTTGAAATCTGTATTATTTCACTGGGAGTTAGTCCTTCAAAAATATTTTTCAGTAGCTCAGCCTTTTTGAAGAGTGTATTTCTAAAGGTTCAGTTTCCAGTTCTCTGAAGGTGTCACCAGTTGAAGTGTGGCCTTCTGGGAGGGATATAAACCTGGGAAAAGGTCTACTTGAGGTTATTGTGGTTTTTTTAATCTAGAATGCATTACAAGGATGCTAATTTTACCTCTAATGGGAGATTTTTAAAAGCTGACATTAGACCAATCTGTTTGTGATATAACATCCCACGGTCAAGACCCAGTCGTGCACTCCGTGGTGTTAAAATCAGTGACACTCAGCTACAGCAGAGCCAATTGCGTGTGGGTTTGTAGTGTCCATGCCCACGAAGTCATTAACAAGTATTTTCACATCATCTCTATTACAAATAGCTTAAACCTTTGTAAAGAAAGAATAAATTTNTTTCTCCCTTTCCCCATTTTTCTCTGAATTCCTTTGTACTCTCCCAGCTGGCAATGACAAAACCAAGAAGCAGCATTAGTTCAAGGTCACTTCCTAAAGGACCTGTGCCCCTGCTGACTTATCACTCACACTGGCTATTAGTGAACACCCCAAGAATGATTAAGGCTGAACCCCACCAGTGCAGACTGAGATCACCAACGCTGCCCAGAAAACACAAGGAGCAAACACAAACCCTTCTGCTAGGTTCGGATGCGCAAACTTGGATTCACAGCTGAGATTTGGCTTTAGGGGAGCCTCCTTTGCTATGGAGGAGGATAGGAGCAGAGGGAGCAAACACAAACCCTTCTGCTAGGTCTGGAGGTGCACACTTGAATTCACAGCTGAGATTTGGTTTTAGGGGAACCTCCTCCACTTTGGAGGAGGAAAGGAGCAGAGGAAGCAAACCCAAACCCTCTTGCTTAGGACAGTGCATAAAAAGTCAGGTTCACAGCTGGGATTTGGTGTGGAAGAAATCACTTTGCTTCAGAAGAGTGGGAAATTCTGGGGCTGGCTCTAACACAAATCCTTCGGCTGGGGATGGAGCATGAAAAGTCAAACTCATGACTGGCACTGAGTTTTGGGGAGCCTGATTCACTTCGCAGGAAGAAGGCAACATAGGGTGCAAAGGCAAACCCACTGGGGACGGGGCATCCCCAGTTCACAGCCAGGACTGGGTTTTGGGGAGTCCTCCCTTGCTTTGGAGGGACAAAGTAACAGAGCAAACAAACCCACCTGCTAGGGATAGGGGCATGAACACTTGGGTTCACGGCCAGTTTGGGGGAGTCCCCTTTACTTTGGGGGAGCAAATTAATGGAGGGAGCAGATGCAAACCCTTCTGCTGGGGATGCGGGTGTGAAAAACCGGGAGTTGTTGCCTGGACTGGGTTTGGGAGAGCAGCCTTTGCTTGGGAGGAGTGTGAAACGCAGGGGGTTGCTGCCAGGTGACACAGGGAGCAAGCACAAAGCCCTCTGCACGGGACCGGGTGTGAAAAGTCTGCTTCGTGACTGGGACCGGGTTTGGGGGAGCCTCCTTTGCTTCCGAAGAGCGAGACATGCAGCAGGCTTCTGCAAGGTAAGCGAGGTCTGGCGTGACAACGGTGCCCCAAAGCATCCTCCGAGTCCCTGGAAGGGGGTTCGGCGCTGCCCCTTCCCTCGGAGAGCCTCCTCCCTCCTCCCCGGGGCTTCTCTTACCGGCACAGGAGTGCAGCGGCTTTGGCCTGACCAGGAGGGACGGACACACGGAGTAGAGAGAAAGTTTCTCGAAGTAATCGCAGGTCTCCTTAGAGAGGATCTCGTCGATCATAAAGGTCTTGTAGCGCCTCCTGCTTGCCTTGGCCCGGGCCTGCGCCTGGCAATGCATGGCCGGGCCTGCCGCCGGGCCTGCCACAGCCGCGCCCGCGGCCTGCCGTGCATGGGCGCCCGGACACACCGAGCGCCACACCGAGCGCTGCCCCGGCGGCGGCTGCTACTGCTGCCTCCCTTCTTCTTCTTCTTCTTCTTCTCCTCTTCCTCCTCCTCCTCCGCGCTGCCAGCCCGGCTCGGCTGGGTTCTAGGCTAGGCTCCCCGCTGCTCCGCCGCTATATAAACCTGCCGATAAGCATCTCTCGCCGGCCTTTTTAGGCCGAGGCGGCTGTCAATCAGGGCGCCCGCAGCTCCTCGCCGCGCACCATTGTTACCAGCGCCGGGCGGGGAGGATCCGCAGCTCCTCTCCCCTCCCTGCTCGCTATTTTAGGATACCGGGTGTGTGCCGCTCTGCCTTTCTTGCTTTTTTTTTTTTTCTTCTCTCTTCAGTGCACGTACTGGAAAGGTTCCAGATTGGGGCTGTCTTTTTCCCTCCTTTCTCCTCTCAAACCCCCCGCCCCCCCTTCCCCCTTCCCTAGAATGTAATTAGTATTAAAATGACAAGTGGCAGAGCACCTCTTCCCCTGCTTCTTACAGCTTCCTTCCATCCATTCCCCAGCTAAAAGTGCTGGAGAGCGGCAGAAGAGGGGAAAAGATTTATTTATAGGAGACTTGGTAGAGTTAGGTGATGGTCGCACTCGATCCGAAAGGTCTTTTCAGACCCAAATGCTTCCACAGCTGAAACTAACACTGCCTGCTCCGAAACTGCTTGACGATTTACTGTCAGGTCGCCACTTAGCTGAGATTTGGTACAGATGAGCTCGGAGCTCCTTTTTGCTGACAGACGCCGAGCAGCCCACCGGAGCTTTCCCTGCTCCGCCGGAGCTGTTTTCCCTCGCAGGCTGCGCCCTGAGTTTTTTCCCTGCTGCTCTGTTGCCTCTCTGCGGTTGTTTCCCCGATTCGCAGGGAGGAAAATGCTTCCAAATGGGGATCTTTAACCCGCTGAGAAATTAAACCGTGCCTCTTTTGGAGGCAGGGGGTTGGGGGACACCTTACTCAGGAGTATCAAGAGGAGTCCTCTCTGCTAACCTATTGCTACGTGATTTTTCCCAGCCGGCTCCCAGCGACTTGTGTCCGCAAACTTCCAGCGGGCAAAGAGAGGCTCACAACGGAGAGGTGCCACCCCCAAAAGCAATTATTTGCAGTCTTCGTACAAGGATTTAAGTATAATCTGCAAACCATCGTTGGCCACCCTTTCGTTTTCGTGCTTCGCCGATCCAGAGGGCAGCAAACTTTTATTTTACTGAGAGAAAAATCCAATCCGTGGCTGCAGAAAGCAGCAAACACCTCAAACTCTCAAACGATTTGAGCAGCTCTTTTGTGTGTGTGTGTGTGTTGATCTGCATTTTTATAAGCACTCAAAACAACAATCTATAAACTAGCTTAATTTTTTTTTAAATTTATTTCGGTTACAAATATAATTTAGCTTTAACATGAAAGGTACATTTTTGCTGCTGGACAGCCCCAAACCCCCCTCCCCATAAAAATACTCCCTGCACTGGCAAAACAGGAAAGCAAGACACAAGGAAATAAAATATTTTTGTTATATATCCTTTGGACTTTTATCTTAAAAACTTGTTGTGTGGGTTTAAATCCCACAGCCTAGCAAATGAGATTCGAGCTGGAGCAAAGTGTTTTTGCTCTTTAACCTACTGGAAGGACATTTCTCATTGCAGATAAATCAGTTGGAGATGGTTTCATTTCTTTTTGTTTTGGGAAGCCAAAGCGATCTCACGAAGAGGAATTTGACTGGAATGGTAACAACAGCTACAGAGTTCAAGGATTTTTCTTTTTTCTTTTTTTTTTCCCTTTTCTCCCCTGATAACTCCTTTTAATTTACTTTAACTGTTGCTTTAATTCTTAAACAAACTAGGGGATATCTAAGGAGATTTGCTGACTTCACTCTGACTGTAGCTGCCATTCAGACGCAAAACATTTTAGGAGCGCACTTTCTTCGCCGCTTTTTTTCAGGTGCGATTCTGAGGAAGCCAAATAATTACTAAGAATTTTAACTTCAGCAGTTAGGGCTTGCTGAACAATTAGTGCAAAGAATATTGCTGAAGCCACGTCCTGAGCGAGCTGCAGATTTAAACCCTGAAGCAGCAGCCAAGGGCGTTTTGCTCCACCACCAACCCTCGGTAGCTGGGCAGTAGCTGCAGCACTTCTACCCCCACCCCGCTCCAAACTCATTTTGCGTTTGGTGGGTTTGCAAAACCTGACAAGATGCAGCAGAGGGATGTTTCTTGCATTGGGAGCACTGGAAATCGAGTTTTCTGTGAGCAGAACTAGATCCAGTCCAGAAATGAAGAGGGGGAAGGAAAAACAGCTTGCCTGACTCGCAGACAAGTGACCGCAAGACAGGAATCTCTGCTTGCCTTTAAACGTTTCTTTCTCACAGCTGAAAGGTTTGGTGTCCCAAGATGTGGAGCTGGCACCTATGCCCACGCTCTACAAACACCAGTCCCCCCCTTGCCAGAGCCCAGGGGGATGAACTGGTAGGTGGGATTAGCCTGACACATCCCTTTAATTTCTTTTATTAATGAATTTTAACCAAAGTAGCCCGAGCAAAAGGGTGGGTTATGTATGAGGCACACATGGGCTGTCAATCAAAAAGGGGGTGCTTTGGTCAGGAATAATCAGGGGTTTTGTTTCCAAAATTAATGAAGTGGCTGGAATAGCAAACATCTGCCAAGGGGACTCAAAGCCCGAGCAGCTGTTGGAGCCTCCAGTAGTACTCTTCCCATGCAGGACACAGCCTTGCTGAGAAGTGCTTCTCCCAAAGGTTTCCCTGCTGGTTGGGAAATGGGGCCGGATGGGAGGGTGGAGAGCTCAAGGCATAGCAGGAAAGGTTTGGAGAGCAGAAGACTGTGATGCAGTTTGTGTGCCCCAGCCCAGCACCTGCAGGCCACAAATACAAGTCCTGAATCAGCAAGTTAGAAGGATTTCTGCATGTGCCCTTCTCCAGGAGGGAAGGGAGAAATTAAACCAAGGGGCACAATCCTGTAGTTCATGGACTGAGGTAAATTTGTCTGTAAAACCAGTGAGGAGGAAAAGAATCTTGTCAGTCAGCAAGAGGTTGTTACTGGTGAAGAGCTGGGAGCTCAGCCCTCCACCGGAGAACTGAGAGCAGATCCTCCAGGAGGACAATCATATTGAGAAGATAGCAGCAGGAGACTTTCTGCCCTAGGCTTTCTGGTGACAATTTGGTTTAATTTGGAGACAATCTGTGCTACCAGGTACTTTTCCTGCTCTGCTGGTACCCCCACCGGTGCTGTGCAGCTCAGGAAAACAATTAAGCACCTGAGAGTAGACTGCATTAGTCCCAGCACAAACATTACCATGGGATGGTGATTAAGGCCACAGGAATTAAGCTGCTGCTGTATGACTACATTTGTTATTTAGGCAGTACCCAAGTACCTGGCTCTGCTCAGAGAAGAATTAATTGGTTCTGATGACTTAGTTAGCTGGTTGTGATTGCTTACTGCTGTGGTTGTTCACTGGGATCGTCTGCCTAAGGAGAGGGATTCTGTCTGGTGGGTTCTCAACTTGCTGGTTGTCACATTCAAACAATTTTAAATGCTCAAAACCTATTTTCCCCCTCTGATAATTCTGTATTTAAAAAAAACAAAAAAACAAAAAAAAACCTGCCAAAGCTCTAAAGCACATCAATTTTTGCCCCACATTCCTTTCTCCTTAGAAAAAAAGACACAGACCTTTTGCAAGCCTCTGTTTAATCACTAGAAAAGTCCATTTTTGCAGCAAACCTCAGCCCCCCCTTTGAAAAGAGATCCATCCACACACCCCCAATCCTGTTAGGCACCACCACTCTGATCTCAAGGCTATGCTTTTTCTTTTTTTTCCAACACCAACACCAAGCTCAGGCTTGATACCTGGTGCAGAACAGGAAAATCCAATGTGTGGCTAGAAAGAGGGAGGCACAGTTTGGGCCAGCATTTTGTTCAGGGGAATCCAGAGGTTTTAACCTCTCTGCATGAAAGTGCCTTTGAGTAAAAGGTCTCAGCATTCATCTCACATAAAGTGAATGAGTTTCTAGTGTCTGCCTGGTGCCAGAGAAAAGTGGCACTGCCCAGGAGGCTGCTTTGTTTAGTTTTAAAACCAGGAGTGTAAAATCTCCCTGCAGATCATAGAATCATAGAATGGGAAGGTTGGAAGGGACCTCAAGGATCATTCAGTTCCAACCCCTGCCATAGGCAGGGACACCTCCCACTAGCACAGGTCACTCAAGGCCTCATCCAACCTGGCCTTGAACACCTCCAGGGAGGGAGCAGCCACAACCTCCCTGGGCAACCTGTGCCAGTGTCTCACCACCCTCACTGCAAACAACTTCTTCCTAACATCCAGTGCCACTTCAAACCCATTCCCCTTGTCCTGTCGTTGCAAGACCTTGTAAATAATCCCTCCCCAGCCTTCCTGTAGGTCCCCTTCAGATACTGGAAGGCTACTATCAGGTCCCCTCGAAGCCTTCTCCTCTCCAGGCTGCAGAGCCCCAACTCTCTCAGCCTGTCCTCACAGCAGAGCTGCTCCAGCCCTCTGAGCATCTTTGTGGCCTCCTCTGGACCCGCTTCAACACTTCCATGTCCTTCCTATGCTGAGGGTTCCAGAACTGCACACAGATGAGGCCAACTCAAGGAGCACTCCATGTTCCCTTCATAGAAAGGACAGACAGTCTGTGGTGGCATCAGAGAGACTTTCACTCATCTCTCCAAACAAGTCTCACCCCTGGCCTGAGTGACTGTGGAATAGGATTGCTCCCAGTCCAGTAGTTTCACTGGAAATTCTTTGCACATCCCAAAAGTCCAGAGCCTGTTTTTTCCAATCCTCACAATCACATCAATCCTCCTGCATCCTCTAAATCTGTCTGCAGCCTCTGAATGTCAACAGAGCTCACTCTGAGTCTGATTCTGCTGCTGATCTGTCTGCCCCTCTGTGGTGCTGCAGCATCTGTGGGGTCCAGATCAGCCCTGGCTTCACTGCAGGTTTGTCCCTTAGTGGGCAGACACTACAAAGTAGCCCTCGATGTGGCCAGAATAAACCAAGGCTCAAGTTGCTTTCTTCTATAAAACTATTCTGCAGGCTGGGAGTTCTGGGACACCTTTGGGTCATTTCTTTCTCTCAGCCTCACTTAGAGCCAATTTTGAGTCATCTAGCAATAGAGTGTAATGGTATTTATCATGAAGCCCTTGGATAGTCCCCAAAACAGATTCATAGATTCACACAATGGTTTGGGTTGGAAGGGACCTTAAAGATCAACCAATTCCAACCCCCCTGCCATGGGCAGGGACACCTCTCACCAGCACAGATTGCTCAAGGCCTCATCCAGCCTGAGCTTGAACACCTCCAGGGTCCTCCAGCATCCACAGCCTCTCTGGACAACCTGTGCCAGTATGACACCACCCTCACACTAAAGAACTTCTTCCTAAGATCCAGTCTAAAACTGCTCTCCCTCAGCTTAAAATCATTGCACCTCAGATGCCTTTATGAAGTGTCCCTCTCCAGCCTTCCTGCAGCATCCCTTCAGGTGTTAGCAGGCAGCTGTAAGGTCCCTCCAGAGTATTTTCTTCACCAGGCTGAACAATCCCAGCTCCCTCAGCCTCTAAATCCTGGATGCAACTGATTCTGCTGCTGTCTTGAGCACACCTCCCAAGGGTCCATTTTGGGCAAGACAGATGTACCTGATCTCCTACTATTCACCCCAAGTATTAATAGGACAATAAATACTTTCTCCATCCATCCATTTCTCCAAGGATCTCCACACTGTATCACTTCATCCAGAGGAGGCCACGAAGATGCTCAGAGGGCTGCAGCAGCTCTGCTCTGAGGACAGGCTGAGAGAGTTGGGGCTCTGCAGCCTGCAGAAGAGAAGGCTTCCAGGAGACCTTAGAGTAGCCTTCCAGGATCTGAAGAGGGCTACAGGAAGGCTGGGGAGGGACTATTGACAATGTCTGGGAATGGCAGGGCAAGGGGCAATGGGTTTGAAGTGGCAGAGGGGAGACTGAAAGTGGATGTCAGGAGGAAGTTCTTTACAGTGAGGGTGGTGAGACACTGGCACAGGTTGCCCAGGGGAGGTTGTGGCTGCTCCCTCTCTGCAAATGTCCAAGGCCAGGCTGGATGAGGCCTTGAGTGAGCTGTGCTAGTGGGAGGTGTCCCTGCCTATGGCAGGGGGTTGGAACTGGCTGAGCTTTGAGGTCCCTTCCAACCTTACCATTCTATGATTCTGTGATCATCCTACTCCCACTGCAGCCCTCTCCAGGATGCCAGTGAAAGCTGAAACACCTATTTTAGTGTGGCCAAGGTAACAAAAACTCCCATTGAACTCACTTTCCTGGAGGGACTGGAGCCAATAGCAAGAGCAAGCATCTGATCTCATGGGAATGAGAGTGTTTCAGACTGGGACAGCTTTTAAAAGCTCCCCCAGTTTCTGGCACAGGAGGCTTCCCAAACCTTACACTGCTTCACTGCCTGATCTATACTCCAGCCTAATTTGGATGAGGAACCACATGCAAGTGTTCACTGCTTCATCCAGCTCTGCCTAGGGCCAATTATTTTTTGCACAAGGCTTGCTAAACCTCTGCCAAGATGGATGGTAGCATGTTAAAAGAGGCAAAATCAAAATATTTCCAGCTCCTATAAAAGAGGCCAGGATGTTTTGGTGTTCTGTGACTGATGCTTTACTCATTACTCACGAGGATTATATCTGTTTGCTTGCTTTTTTTGTTTTTCTTTTTCTTTCCCTACAAGGCAATTTACCTGAAAGCAAAGAACAGAGGGGGGAAAAAAATGATCCCAAAGCAGTAGAGCAGAAGAGTGTCTTCAGTCTCCATAGAGACATCAGAAAAACACCATGATGATGTGAGTTGTACACAAGAAGCCTATTCATACTGCCATGGGTGCTTGTTCCAGGACCTTAAGTAATTTTGACAATCTGCCACTAGCTCAGCCTGCAAAAAGCCTGGAGGGAGTTATTGATGCCATCAAACACTGATCTTTATAAATGGTTTCTAGACAGCCTTCATTGTTCTGGGCTCTGCAGAGCTCCAGATCCAAACCTGGATGGATGGATCTTAAGTGGATCTTAGCACAACCATGCAAAAGAAACCAAGATCACAATCCCTAGGCAGTATCACAGCATCACCAAGGTTGGAAGAGACCTCAAAGCTCACCAAGTCCAACCCATTACCACAGCCCTCAAGACCAGACCATGGCACCAAGTGCCACGTCCAAACCTGCCTTGAGGACCTCCAGGGACGCTGACTCCACCACCTCCCTGGGCAGCCCATTCCAGCACTCAATGACTCTCTCAGGCAAGAACTTTCTCCTCACCTCCAGGCTAAACTTCCCCTGGCACAGCTTGAGACTGTGTCCTCTTGTTCTGCTGCTGCTTGCCTGAGAGAAGAAAGCAACCTCCTCCTGGCTACAAGCACCCTTCAGGTAGCTGGAGACAGCAAGAAGGTCTCCCCTGAGCCTCCTCTTCTCCAGGCTAACCAATCCCAGCTCCCTCAGCCTCTCTCCATAGGGCTGTGCTCCAGGCCTCTCCCCAGCCTCGTTGCCCTTCTCTGGACACACTCAAGCACCTCAATGTCCTTCTTCAATGGAGGGGCCCAGAACTGGACACAGGACTCAAGGTGTGGCCTAAGCAGTGCAGAGTCCAGGGGGAGAATGAGCTCCCTGCTCCTGCTGGCCACACTCTTGCTGATGCAGGCCAGGATGCCATTGGCCTTCTTGGCCACCTGGGCACACTGCTGGCTCATGTTCAGGTGGGTGTCAATCAGCACCCCCAGATCCCTTTCTGCTTGGCTGCTCTCCAGCCACTCCCACCCCAGCAGAGCCTGGATGCTGGATCTTACACACATCTCCCAGGCTCCCCTCCTAAGCAGCCTGCACAGAGCCAGGAGTTGCCTGCAAGAAGTCCCAGAGTACACTACAAGAGCTCAGGTGTTGCTGTGCACTTCCTCAGGCATGCTGCTGCTGCAGCTCACTGGTGTAGATAGACCTGTGCTTAATAAGATGAATACAAGGACAAGCAAGGAGAGACAGGGGCTCTGGGAGGCAATCAATAACAGCATCCCAGAATCTCCTGTAGCACTGCTGGGTCCCTAGGTAAAGGTACCTAGGACACAGGTAAAGCCCAGATGTCTAATGGTAAGAGAGGGGCAGAGATTTCCAAGCAGCAGAGCCTGATCATGCCTATAAATAGATTTGTTCCTTCTAAACAAGGAAAGAGAAAAATCTCAGCTACACTGAAAAATCCCTTTAGAGGTCCTGGCCAAATTTCCTCTTCTGTGGGAGCCTGCTCACAGGCAAAGGGCTTGCTGTGTGCATGGAAGCCAGCCAAGGAAGGATTTGGTGCTTAAAACACAGAGGAGAGTCTCCCTCCTAATTAAAAGTGCCTAATTTGGCTACCTATGATGCTCAGAGCCCCACTTCAACCTGCCAGAAAGCCCCCCATAAAATTCCTACCTGCAGGACAGCTCAGGAATCCATTTCATGGCCAGAGCTGAAGAACAATGCCATTCCCAGAAGGATTTGTTGCCTGGGTTTCAGCAGTTGGGTATTTCAACATCAGCTAGGAACCAGCACACAGCTCCAAGGGTTCAGGAGCGCCGTGTTTTGGGGACCCTGCACAGGCAGCTGGGCTGCCTGCAGCATGCTCAGTCTGCTTGTGACACTGCAAAGTAGCCTTGGATTAAAAGCTTTGGCCCTGAAGAATGACCTGTCTGCACCAGGGGTGTTTTGGAAGCAAATCTGTCACACTCTGGATTGCTTAACAGCAGCCGAGGCAGAGGGAGCTGCCAGCAGCCAGCTCAGGCCATTGCTCAGCTCCATGACACCTGGCCCTGCCTTGCTTCCCTCCTCTTTGCTGCAACCTGTTTTCAGATGGAACTTTTTGGATGCTCCCAGCTCCATGCAGGGACAAGTTCTGCCCCCAGCCTAGGGTTGAAGCAACACAGCTCATACCCACGAGGAGCAGGGAGAAAGCAGCTCCAATTCAATTGCCATCCAGGGTAATTAGGGCACATTACAATACCCAGAGCTGCTAAGACCCTGGTGCCAATGGCTAAGCCACAGAGCTTTCACTCTGTGAGTAATGTAAGTGGGGGAGTAGGACATCAAACAACTGGTACATGTGTCCTATCCCCTTGCTCCCAAGTTCCTTATCTCACAGATCCAATTTTCCTGCCCAAAATCTCAGCTTTATGCTTGACCTTGAGCTGTTTATCTTCTTACCATTGCCTGCTTCCTTGCTCTTATAGAATCATAGAAAGGTAAGATTGGAAGGGACCTCAAGGATCAGCCAGTTCCAACCCCCTGCCACAGGCAGGGACACCTCCCACTAGCACAGGGCACTCAAGGCCTCATCCAACCTGACCTTGAACACCTCCAGGGAGGGAGCAGCCACAACCTCCCTGGGCAACCTGTGCCAGTGTCTCACCACCCTCACTGCAAACAACTTCCTCCTAACAGCCACTTTCAATCTCCCCTCAGCCACTTCAAACCCATTGCCCCTTGTCCTGCCATTCCAAGCCCTTGTCAATAGTCCCTCCCCAGCCTTCCTGGAGCCCCCTTCAGATCCTGGAATGCTACTCCAAGCTCTCCTGGAAGCCTTCTCCTCTCCAGGCTGCAGAGCCCCAACTCTCTCAACCTGTCCTCACAGCAGAGCTGCTGCAGCCCTCTCAGCATCCTGGTGGCCTCCTCTGGACTGGCTCCAACACTTCCATGTCCTTCCTGTGCTATCCTTCCTGTGCTCTTCTCTCAAAGCTGCTCTCAACAGCCCTTTTCCAATGGCATTCTGAAAGGTCTTAATCCCTGCAGCAAGGGACTCTACCACTTCTGGGAACCTCAAGCCTGTTATGAGCTTCTAAGTGACCATAGCCACAGTGTCCTTCATCCAGGGCCTAACTCAGGCTGCACAGATCTTCACTGTGTCTGCTTGGAAACAAAAACTGTTCTCATTTGCCTTCCACCTATTCCAAAGATTCCCTAGTGCAGGGAAAAGCTCCATCCTGCAGCTTGGTGTAGACAGCAACAACTGAAGAGCATCTTTGACACAGGAAACAAACAAAAAACTCCTGGAAGCTTGTCCCTGCTACCACTTTGCCACCAATCTGCCATTACCAGAAACACCTTGTGGCTGCCCCTCCCTGGAGGTGTTCAAGGCCAGGCTGGAGGAGGCCTTGAGCAGCCTGGGCTAGTGGGAGGTGTCCCTGCCCATGGCAGGGGGACTGGAATTGGATAATCTTTAAGGTCTCTTTCAACCCAAACCATTCTATGAATCTCTCAAGTGGTTAACAATAAAGCCCTCCTCTGAGCTGAGAGCAGCACCCTTGGGAGCAGTTGCTCCTTTAAACTTACAGCATGATCCCTTTTTTCCCTATCTGTAGCACAGCTGTGACAAGGACAACCTCAGTCAGGCAAAGGACAGCGATTGAAGACGTCCTGATAAGCCACAGAGGGTTGTTGGGAAAGGCAAAGAGTGGGTTAAAGAGTTTTGTGTTCCTAATTGTTTTGAGCAGAACTGGTATGGCCACATTGCTGGGAGATGCTCCTGTGTGCAGGAGTACAAACAACCCTGCCATGTTCCAAAGGGCTGCCTTGGCAGGAGGTGCTGCTTCAAACACTTTTGTTCATCTAGTGCCCTGTTGGGGCTTTGTGCACTTCAGTAACAGGAGATGCACAGAGCCTGGGTGACACACTGGGATAAATCAGGCTGGTTCTGTTTGCTTCTGCAGGGCTTAGCCAGCTTATATTAGGAGCTCCAGGTCTCTTGGGCAAAGGTACAGGTTGTCAGCTGCTGCTTTCTGTCTGTCTGCCTGCAGGGGATTCCTGAGGTCTTGGTCACCCCAACAGCCTGTAGAGTGGGGAAAGGTGAAGTGTTCCTGGGCTTGGTGGTACCTGTGACTCTTAGCCCATTGTGTTTGCAAACAGATAAACGCTCTCAGCTCCAAAAGGAATGCTTGTAGCTGTTCTAAATACATGTAAATAGATGAGGATGAGAGTGTTAGCAAGAGATTGAGTGATTGGAAGTGATGGACTCCTTCTGCCCTTAACACTGCAGGCTTGAAGAGGAGCTTGCAGGTCAGAAGCACAGAGATCTGTCTTCTGAGACAGGCTTCCAGTGCCTTGCTTCCTGCTGCCTGTGGAGTCACTCTGCTAGTGGTAGGTCAGCACTCAAATCATTGATGTTCATGAGTTGAGATTCTCTCTTTGGCATTATCCTGCTGCCAAAGCTTGGTAGTGCTGCCATAGGACAGCACTCAAATCACTGGTGTTCATGAGTTGAGATTCTCTCTTTGGCATTACCCTGCTGCCAAAGCTTGGGAGTGCTGCCATAGGACAACACTCAAATCACTGATGTTCATGAGTTGAGATTCTCTCTTTGGCATTACCCTGCTGCCAAAGCTTGGGAGTGCTGCCATAGGACAACACTCAAATCATTGATGTTCATGAGTTGAGATTCTCTCTTTGGCATTACCCTGCTGCCAAAGCTTGGGAGTGCTGCCATAGGACAACACTCAAATCATTGATGTTCATGAGTTGAGATTCTCTCTTTGGCATTACCCTGCTGCCAAAGCTTGGGAGTGCTGCCATAGGACAACACTCAAATCATTGATGTTCATGAGTTGAGATTCTCTCTTTGGCATTACCCTGCTGCCAAAGCTTGGGAGTGCTGCCGTGGTGGGTGCTGACAGCCTGTCGGAGGGCACCAGTGAACCTGTCGTGAAAATGCAAAGCTTGAGAAGGCAGTTTGGCAAACACGGGGTGGTGGCTGTGTGGTTGGAACAGATGAGGAGAGGCTGAGAGCTGGGATTGTTTAGCCTGGAGAAGAGGAGGCTCAGGGGGGACCTTATTGCAGTCTACAACTACCTGAAGGGTGGTTGTAGCCAGGAGGAGGTTGCTTTCTTCTCTCAGGCAAGCAGCAGCAGAACAAGAGGACACAGTCTCAAGCTGTGCCAGGGGAGGTTTAGGCTGGAGGTGAGGANGCCAGGGGAGGTTTAGGCTGGAGGTGAGGAGAAAGTTTTTGACTGAGAGAGTCATTGAGTGCTGGAATGGGCTGCCCAGGGAGGTGGTGGAGTCAGCGTCCCTGGAGGTGTTCAAGGCAGGTTTGGACGTGGCACTTGGTGCCATGGTCTGGTCTTGAGGTCTGTGGTGACAGGTTGGACTTGATGAGCTTTGAGGTCTCTTCCAACCCTGGTGAAAAAAAAAATTAAAAAAAAAATAGCAGCACAGAAAGCCAGGTGCTGCCTAAAGAGCCCAGGAAACCAAAGTCCCTTTGGTCTGCCTCAGCCTCAGATGCCATCCACCCCATGTTGAGACATCCAGGCAGGGCTCTGTGTTCTCAGCTCCAATTGACTCTCCCTTTCTGCCAGCGCTGGGTCACAGACCCGTGGGTTAGTCATGGCAAAAGGCAGGCAACACAACTCTTCCATAAAAGTCCATCAGTCAGACACATTAACCCCTGTAATCCCTTCCTGTGGTGTCTATGACGCCACATAGATTTATTAATTAAAGCCTCTTATCCGGTGGCCACTGTCAATTAAGTGTTTCCTTGTAACGTGCATAACGAGGGCTCATTCATTAGCAACTGTTTCCATTACATTTAAGGCTGTGAGGCTCTCTGAAGGCTTCTCCTCCCCAAAAAGAGGTCTGTAACTTCTTTTGGTTTGACTTTCTGGCTGAAGGGAGGGGATGGAGAAGTAAAGAGCAGCAGAGACACATAATGGATCCGTTGCAAAACCGAACAGCTCATCGGTGATCACTGCTGTGCCCTGGGTGGGCACAGTGCCATCTGCAAACAGCTCTGCTTGGGGAGATGGAGGCAATTCCTGGCTCTGCTGCTTGCCAGCCCTGTGACCCCAGAACAGCTCCCCAGAGATCTGTCTGCAGGACTGCATGTACAGCTGAAGAGAAGCAACCTTCTGTGTGGGGCTGGCAGCTTGTTCTATGCCTCTGAAGTGCAGCCTCACCAAACAGTCACTCAGGTCAGGGAATCATAGAATAGTTTCTGTTGGAAAAGGCCTCCAAGATCACCCAGTCCAACCACCAACCAACACCACCATGGCCTTTAAACCATGTCCCCAAGTGCCATGGCCACACATTTCTTGAACACCTGCAGGGATGGGGACTCCACCTCCTCCCTGGGCAGCCTGCTCCAGTGCCTGAGCACTCTTGCAGTGGCAAAATTGTTCCTAATACCCAACCCAATCCTTCCCGATGGTTTTGGCCTCCCCACAGGAGGTCTGAATGTTTCTGAATTGATTCATTGCAAGATTTGTGGTGCTGACACTCTTTAAAGTACCAGATTCCTGAGTTATGTCACCAGAAATATAATCACCTCCCTGTCAGAGAAACTCTGAGGAACTAACGCACCAAAATACTGAACAGAGAAGCAGGAGATGCCTCTTCCAAGCAGCATCTGTGATGACAAAACCTTCACCATTTTAAAACATAGAATCTTAGAATGCATTGGGTTGGAAGGGACCTCTAAAGGTCATCTGGTCCAAATTTCTTGAATTAAGCAGTGAGATCCCCAACTAGAACAGGTTGCTTAGAGCCCCATTAATCTTGACTGGCTCCATGGATGGAGCATCCACACCTCCCTGAGAAACAGAGCAGAGCAGCTCCAGCCCTCTGAGCATCCTCATGGCCCTTCTCTGGACACCTTCCAGCATCTCCATATCCCTCTTGAAGCTCAACAAGGCTCTGAGCAACCTGATCTAGTGGAGGATGTCCCTGCTGACTGCAGGGGGATTGGACTGGATGAGCTTTGGAGATGCCTTCCAACTCAAATCATTCTATGGTTTGTGACTAGCTGGATCCAAAGCCTTTAAATTCATGCCTGCCTGTTGTGCTGGAGCAGCTGCTGGGAGATGGAGCTACAGTTCCCTCTTCTGGCAAAATTCACACTTGCAAGGGCTTTAAAAAATGGATTTAAAGGTTTTTATATATATATATATAAAATCATAGAATGGTAACATTGGAAGAGACCTCAAAAATCATCTAGTACTAACCCCCTGCCATAGGCAGGGACACCTCCCACTAGCACAGCTCACTCAAGGCCTCCTCCAACCTGGCCTTGAACACCTCCAGGGAGGGAGCAGCCACAGCCTCCCTGAGCAGCCTGTGCCAGTGTCTCACCAACCTCACTGCAAACAACTTCCTCCTAACAGCCACTTTCAATCTCCCCTCTGACACTTCAAACCCATTCCCCTTGTCCTGGCATTCCAAGCCCTTGTCCATAGTCCCTCCCCAGCCTTCCTGTAGCCCCCTTCAGATCCTGGAAGGCTACTCCAAGCTCTCCTGGATGTCTTCTCTTCTGCAGGCTGCAGATCCCCAACTCTCTCAGCCTGTCCTCACAGCAGAGCTGCTGCAGCCCTCTCAGCATCTTTGTGGCCTCCTCTGGACCTGCCCCANGTCTTCTATTAATCCAAGGCTGTGTTAGGTTTCCTTTGACCAAAACTCAAAGCTGAGTATGTCAGACAGAATCTACTCATCAGGGAAGAAATAATCGAAGCCTGTCTGGAGATAACTGACAAATAGCCAAAGAAATTAAACTCATGAGCTGGTTGAACCCTAGTAATGGTGATACAGAGTCACAGAATGGTTTGGGTTGGAAGGTTGACAGGACTAGAGGCAATGGGTTTAAACTGGCAGAGGGAAGATTTAGAGTGGATGTTAGGAGGAAGTTGTTTGCAGTGAGGGTGTTGAGACACTGGCACAGGTTGCCCAGGGAGGTTGTGGAGCACAGAATCACCCAATGTGATCTTTGATCTTTGATCACATTGGGTGATTCTGTGCTCCACAACCTCCCTGGAGGTGTTCAAGGCCAGGCTGGACGAGGCCTTGAGAGACCTGTGCTAGTGGGAGGTGTCCCTGCCTATGGCAGGGAGTTGGAACTGGATGATCCTTGAGGTCACTTCCAAACTTCCCATTCTATGATTCTATGACCTTAAAGATCATCCAGTCACAACCCCTCTGCCATAGACAGAGACACCTTCCACTATCCCAGGTTGCTCAAGGCTTTGTCCAATCTGACCTTGAGCACTTTGAGGAAGGGGACACCCACAGCATTCCTGAACAACCTGTGCCAGTGTCTCATCATCCTCATGGGAAAGAATTTCTTCCTAATATCCAGTCTAAATCTACCCTCCTCCAGTATAAAGCTGTTCCCCCATGTGTTAGAAACATAGGGACAGGGAGGTTGTCATCCCTCTGTGCTGCAGTGCTGTTATGGCTTTGTACAATGACCACAAAGCTCTGAATTTCCTACACTGGTAAAAGAAAGAGAGGCCTCTTGTAGAGATTTAGTTGCAGAGCCTGGAAAGAGAAGGGAGTAGAAATTTGGCTGTCAGGTTCAAAAGTTGCTGGATGATGTCCCTGTGCTGTTCCCTGCTTCTTGGAGCCCTTTTGTGGCAGCAAATGCTGAAAGAATCCCAGGGCAGACATTCCAGTCAGAGGCTTCCCCATGCCCAGGTGCTCAGGCTCAGCAAGCTGCTGCCCTGGAGCACAGGCACAGGGAGACCTTAACGAATCAGCATCACTGGGAAAAAAAGGCAATGCCATCTGGCTGCTGCTGAGAGAGCCAGAGCCATGCTGGCACTGGGGAAGGCAGGCTGCACCCCCAGCCTTCCCCAGCATTCCTGGGACATTTCTAATGATAACTGGGAATGGCATCCTGCAGTGCCTTTCTGGGATCAGGTTCCCCTCTATGAGTGCCCAGCCCTGTGTCTGGAGGCAGCAGAGCTCTGACTGAAGCCCACTGAAACACAGCCTGGCTCTCTCCTCCCAGAGCTGCTCTTCCATGGAGGACTCATTGATACAAGTGTTAGTAGGATGTAATTTAGATTCCAGAGTACTGCATCTGTTCCAGACTGGGGCTATTTAGTCTGGGGAAGAGCAGGCTGGGAGAGGGTCTTACTGATGTCTGTAAATATCTGAGGGCTTGGTGTCTAGATGAAGGTGCCAGGTTCTTTCAGAGGTGCCCAGTGAGTGGACAATGAACAGTGGGTATAAGCTGGAGCACAGGAGGTTCTACCTCATCATGAGAAGAAACTTCTTCATTGTGAGGGTGCTGGAGCCCTGGAGCAGGCTGCCCAAAGAGGCTGTGGAATCTCCTTCTCTGGAGACTTTCAAAACCCTCCTGGATGTGCTCCTCTTTGACCGGCCCTGTGTGATCCTGCTCTGGCAGGGGGGGTTGGACTTGATCTCTGGAGGTCCTTTCCAACACTAATATTCTTACTTCCCCCCCACCCCTCCTTTTAGTCTCTGCATGTTTATAGATATGTTATGAGGAGGGCCTGAGGGAGCTGGGGCTGTGCTGCTTGGAGAAGAGGAGCCTGAGAGGTGACCTCACTAATAGTTATTAAGATGTGCAGGTGAGTGGCAGGAGGCTGGAGCCAGGCTCTGCTGGGTGATGCCCAGTGCCAGCACAAGGGGCAATAGGTGGAAGCTGAGGCATAGGAAGTTCCATTTAAACATGAGGAGGAATTTTTTCCCTGTGAGGGTGACAGAACCCTGGAACAGGCTGCCCAGGGGGATTGTGGAGTCTCCCTCTCTGGAGATACTCAAGACCTGCCTGATGTGTTCCTGTGTGATCTGCTCTAGATGGTCCTGCTTTGGCAGGAGGGTTGGACTGGATGAAGGTCCCTTTGAGGTCCCTTTGAGGTCCCTTCCAGCCCCTGACATTCTGTGATTCTGTGATCCTGTGAGTCTAGGAGTCTAAAATGGATAGAAGTGATAAGAAGTAGCTGAGCACATGGCCCCGTCTGCTCACTTTATTATCATGCATTCCTATCTGCTTATCTAATCCAAGATGCTTTTAAAGGACCCAGCATCAAAATAATCTTAAGTGCTGCCACAGGGTCTCGTTGCTAATCTTCAGGAAGAAGGTGGCTTTGCTGCAGGGTGGGAACAAACCCAGCCCTGAAATCTTTATGCAGCAGAAGGCGGCGAAGCAAAGGCGCGTAAAAGAAAACTCTTGTCCCGTGCGCGGGTCTGAGAGCTCTCTGTGCATGATGCAACACAAAACCATTGTTCTGTCGGAGCTGCTGCTGTTATTTTACACTGCACGAGACCATGAGTCATTAAAACTGCCTTGTACCACGGCCAAGGAATGGTTTCTGCTGGCCTGAGTTCTTTGTCGCCGGCTGCATGGGCTGGCTCATCTCTGAGCCTCTTACCGCAGAGCCGGAGTGCCCTGCCATGCTCCCACAGCACCCACAGAGCAGCAGGCTCTGCCGCTGTATCTGCTCTCTGCCCTTGTGTCTG
>VWZE01005854.1:0-111465 GCA_013396675.1 Eubucco bourcierii
GTGGGGGGGTGGGGGAACTCCCAAACCTTCACAAGTGATAATTTTTTTTTCTGTCTCATCAGTTGGAGGAAATAAAAGCACAGCAAGAATTTCTGAAGACCAGAAAGTGCATGTAGGGTTAACAACAACAATTTTTTTGTTTGTTTGTGTTTTTTCTTTTGTTCAGTGGATTTTAAATGCCGAAACACTTTTCAGGATACCAATCTTTGCTTTTTTTTTTTTTTTTTTTCCTTTTAAATTTTATTTGATAACCATAGGGTTAGGACCCTTTATCACATAGAAGTAGTACAATAAATAAACAGGTGTTCAGGTGTGATGGCAATGAAAAATTCTTGTTACATATGTCATTGATATTTTGACACATTTGACTTTCATCTCCTGACAAATCTTTTGTTTTAACATCTTGCCTGATTTATACAGTTAATATGTATGCTCTAAAGGTTATTCATAAGTTTAATGAGAACCCTGGTATGCTTGTCAGAGATACCTTCACTTTTTTTCCCACTCCTCCTATGTTAGAGTCTTAGCCACTGGCATGTTTTATTAATATTTTTATAATTGAAGTTATGAGCAACTTATAAAACTTATAAACAATTAGCACATGGAGGAGGTAAATTAATGAAGATGCCATTACCTTATTAGAAGAGTCAATCATATTCATAGTTGAGGTAACCAGCTGTAAGGTTATGTTTGCTGGGAAGTCAATATGTTAGCAGCAGTTTCTCTCCATTAACTGATGTGCTGTAGAATAGGTCCTTCTTTGTTTAGCTCTCCACATTTATATATGTTGTGTAAAAAGTCAGTATTTGTTGCCTTTAAGATACTCTTAAATGGAGAGTGAGAAGACCAAGTGAATGGAAATGTGGCATATGTGGCAAAATACTAACAATGCTCTGCATATATACAAAGTCGTCTCTGTTTTTCTGTTAGGTTAAAAGAATTGTCCATCTGTGTCAGATGAATTTAGATAGTGGGTTTTTTTCCTTATGTCAAAAGAATACCCTTCAGATTTTTTTTCTTGGCTGTTATTTGATGAATATAAATGAGATTGCAGATCTATAATTTGTCATCATTGATCACTGAAACAAGAAACACTAGACTTTTTGTGGGAAGGGAAAAGAAGGGCTGGGTGACACGTAGGATGTTTGTGATAGCTCCAAAGCTGTGTATGTTGTAATTGTACAGAAGTATAAAGCATAATTTTTTTATACTACTAAGTCTTTGATGTGCTGTTTCTTGTCAAGCCAGGCTCAACATTGTAGCCAAGTGGTAGGAATTTCTTGAGTAAAGCCTTCTGCTAAAAAAGAAAACAACAGAAAAACTTTTGGGCTGGGATGGAGTGAAATCTTTGCCAGACGGGAGACTAAGTTACTGGGATGTGTTATGTGTGCATGCCTGTGCATCACCTGAGTGATGGGTTTATTATCTGTTCCACACATGTAAAAGAAGCAATCCACTTTCAGATTTGAAAAGGAGCACTGATTCTTTTTTTGTTTTCCATAATCTTGGTTTTGTAAGTCAGCATAAAAAGAGTTTATCTTTGGTCTGAAATATTAATAATTTAAAATATTTTTGATTGCTAGATATCTATTCCTGGTGGAAATGCTATATGATACTAACTGGATTTTTTCCCAGTTTTTAGAATGGACTATACTGTAGGTTGCATCCTTAATGGTTGTAAGTTGTTATACTAGTGCATTATTGAGAGAAAACTGTGGTGAGACAGACTTTCAAAATGCTTTGTAAATCTTGGTAGCAACTGAAGCTTTGTAATAGAAGAGTTTGTCTTCGTTCAGTTTTGATTCAATGATTGAGATAAGGGATGTGTTTCCAGAACTTTGGCAGCTTTAGAAGTTTGTTTCGTGTAAGGTTAAATTGTACTGAGTTTTTTTTTAGCAACACTTAAAGGCTGCGTTCACAAGATCAAGATATTGAGGGAGGGAGGGAGAGTTAGTGTTAAGGCAAAAAAAACCCTGTGACATGGCAAATCTGTGACTTCTGCTCAACTGGTGCTAGCTAGTGGAGTGCGTTAAGGTCCAGAGCATTCCTGTATTTCTGAAATCCAATTATCCTTTTTAGCCCCAGCTAAGATATACCCCAAACCCACTTACTATCATTTTGTCTAGAAGTTTGTTTGTCTCTTGACCACCTTTCCTCACCCAGTATCACCAAGGTTGGAAGAGACCTCAAATATCATCAAGTCCAACCCATCACCTCAAGACTAGACCATGGCACCAAGTGCCATGTCCAAACCCACCTTGAACACCTCCAGGGATGGTGACTCCACCACCTCCCTGGGCAGCCCATTCCAGTAACCAATGACTCAGTGAAGAACTTCCTCCTCACCTCAAGTCTAAACTTCCCCTGGCGTAGCTTGAGACTGCATCCTCTTGTTCTGGTGCTGGTTGCCTGAGAGAAGAAGGTAACCCCACCTCCCCATCTTACAGGTCAACCTTTTCAGTGTTGTTTCAGAGTTAAAGTTGAAAGAGGACTGTAGGGAATTTTGAAAAGTATTTTCGATCAAATGCATACATTCAGTATGCATGAAAAGCAATATGATAGTATAATTGTGTTGAATGAAAATATGATCAAATTAATTTCTAAATTGGGCAAAACTAGTTTCTTTAAAATCACTCATTTAATGAGTGAAATCAATGTGTTTTTTTGTTTACTAGGGGTTTTTGTTGTTTTTTTCTTAGGCAAACTTTCTTTGACTTCAGTGAAACCAGAATCAATATGTAGCCAAAAAATCTTACCAAATCCTGTTGATCTATGGGTATGGAATAGCAGCGTTTGGGATGCTGAAAGTTTTGGGCTGCTTATAAGTTAGGTCTTCTGGCCCTGAAAGAGGGACAGTATTCTTGTTACAATATGTTATTATATATTTACCAGCTCAGATCTCTGTACTACTCTAAAGGATCACCATTCATTCTTTATTTTTCTATTGCATATTTACCATATGTATATTTATCTTGTATTGTATGTGTGCGTGTTTTCAATGTGGCTTATTCTACTGTCCTATTACACCATGTAATTAAGTGTTGACTATAAAAAGCAATGGTAGTAAATTATGAGACTCATATTCTTGGAGTGAATTTGATGACCAATTATGCTATTTTTGCCTTTGATATTCAAAGGGAAATTGGAAACATTCAAATGCAATTGTGGGCATTGTCAGCCTTTTCAGTGTTGTGTCAGAGTTAAAGTTGAAAGAAGACTGTAGAGAATTTTGAAAAGTATTTTCAATCAGATGCATACATTCAGTATGCATGAAAAGCACTATGAGGGTATAATTGTGTTGAATGAAGATACGATCAAATTAATTTCTAAATTTGGCAAACTAGTTTCTTTGAATTACTGGATATATCAGTAGGAGAGATGGATGGTACATTAAAGAACTTGATTCATGTTGAGTACCCAGTTTCATTTTCCACAGTTCAAGAGGGATATTGAGGAACTGGGAGGCACCAATAAGATGGGTGGAGAAACTGGCAGAGCTAGTTTTCTGTCCTCTGACAATGAACCAGCTGTTGTGTGACCTAAGAGTATCCTGCTTGAAGTATAGTTGCTTTAAGGACAGGTTTGCTGGTTTAAGACTAATTGGAATATTTTAATTAAAAATAATAGATTACAGACTGTGAAAAGAAAACAATGGTGATGTGTACTTCACTTATAGGCTTGTTGATATGTATAAAAACAAGGGCACAAATATAGGTAAGGTAGAGAGTCTCTCTCTCTGGGAGTCAGTGTGTCTTCCAGCCTTTCTGCTGTGTAACTCAACTAATCTCTCTGCTTCTAACTCCCCTGGCTAATCCTCCAAACTCACCTTGCATGTAAGGCAGACCCTGGGATAATGTAGAGGGATGGAAACAAGGTGGAAAGGTGATTGGAAACCTCTCCTAGGGTCTCTGATTTCTGGGAGGGATATTGTGTTTCTGTATCACCTTTTAACTTGTATATTTCTGTAAATATTCCTGTATATAATGTACATATCTGCTTGTATATTGTGCTAAGCTGTAAATAGAGCTTCATTTCTTAACTTCCAACTGGCTGAGTCTAGTCTAGGTGATTTCATAGAGTGGGGGGACAGGTAATTCCCAAATCATCGCATCAAGTTTTCAAGATGATAGAGCTGAATTTTATTCAGTGGCACCAGATTGGCCACAAACAGTCATATGGTGTGTTCAGGTTAGACATGAGAAGGAACACGATGGGAAGGCAAATACAACCCTGAAATGGAGTACCTGGGGTATCTGTTGAATTTTCCATGTTTGGTGGTCTTGAAGACTCTGCAAGACAAAGCCATGCCTGACCATTTTTAGTGTTGAAGACAATCCTGCTGTCAGCAGAAGGCAGGACTGCATAATTTCAGCAGGTCTCTCTCAGCCTCTATGAAACTTAAACCAATTGACTTTCTTTTTTATCCTCTATTCCTTTTCTTTTGTTTACCACATTCTAAAGTAGTTGTGTCAAATACAGTTTAGAAAAGCGAACATTGCTGTCAAAGGCAGATGAGATAATAGTAGTAAGAAAAAAAAATCCTTTCCAAGGGTAGCATTTGAAAACCATCCTGTTTTACACTCTGGAGATGAATGAAGCTGATTAAATAAATGTGTGGGGTTTTTTGTCATTGTTGGGTTTTTTAAAGTAAATCTTAAAGTCTTGATTTTCACTTGAAAAAAAAATAACAGTGCTTTTTCACTTCAGGCAAAAGTTAATGAGAAATAAGGTATTAAGCAGAACTATTGGAGCAGTATAAAAAAACACATCCTATTACTTTTGTCAGTAGTGTTCACAACACTGACATTTGCTTGTTTATTTATACCTGCTTTATGACCTGTGAAAAAAATTTCAATGGTTGCTGCTTTTAGCAGTTTTCTTGAGTCAATTGCTGCATTCCTCTCATCTTGAATTGGAAATTGTCAGTTACTACATAATCATCTAGCAAGTAATTTTTTTTTCTATTTTAAATGTTTTATTTTTTTAAACCTGCTTTTCTGTGGATACCATCAATGATTCTGTCTAATGTAGTAACTTCAGTTACAAGTTTGGTAACTCATCTTTGTCATTTATATTTTCAGCATTTACACTTTCACAGGGTTTCTTTTTGTATTTAGGTGGCATCAAAAGCACTGCAAATATCACTATATTCCTAAAATACATGACTAAGAGCCTTATCTCTTCCATGGTGGGATGTGGTGTCCATCTTTGCTGTGGTTATACCAAACCACTCACATTTAAGCAGTTCACCTCTTAAATCCTGTATTGGAGTCTGGCATGGGACCTGATGAAATACATCCCAGAGTCCTGAAGGAACTTTCTGACGCAGTTGCCAAGCCACTCTCCACGGTATTTGAAAAGTCCTGGCAGTCAGGTGAAGTCCCTGGGGCCTGGAAGAAAGGAAACATACTCATCTTTAAAAAGCATAGAAAAGAGGACCCTGGGAACTACTGACCTGTCAGCCTCACCTCTGCGCCTGGGAAGATCATGGAACAGATCCTCCTGTAATGGAGGCATGTTGAGGCACGTGAAGGACAGGAAAGTGATTCATGACAGTCAGCATGGCTTTACTAGAGGCAGGTCCTGCCTGACTAACCTAGTGGCTTTCTATGATGAAGTGGTTAAGTCACTAGATAAGGGACACCCTATGGATGTGATCTAAATGGACTTGTGCAAGGCCTTTGACACAATCCCCCACGACATGCTGCTTGGCAAATTCAAGAGGTGTGGACTGTTCAGTGGATAAGGAACTGGCTGGATGGTGGCATCCAGAGGGTGGTGGTCAAAGGCTCGAAGTCCAGATGGAGGTCAGTGACAAGTGGTGTCCCTCAGGGATCCATACTGGGACCTGTGCTATTTAATATTTTTATCAATGACATAGGCAGTGGGATTGAGGGCACCATCAGCAGGTTTGCAGATGACACCGAACTGTGTGGTTGTATCAACACACCAGAGGGATGGGAGGTCATCCAGAGGGACCTGGACAGGCTGGAGAGGTGGGCCCAGGTGAACCTCATGAAGTTCAACAAGGTCCTGCACCTGGGATGGAACAATCCTTGCTGTCAGTACAGGCTGGGGGATGAGGTGTTTGTTAGAGAGCAGTCCTGTGGAAAGGAACTTGGGGGTGCTGGTGGATGAGAAGTTGGACATATGCAGACAGTGTAAGCCTGCAACCTATAAGGCAAATCATATCCTGGGCTGCATCAAAAGAAGTGTGGCCAGCAGATCTAGAGTGGTGCTTCTGCCACTTTACTCTGTTCTGTTCAGACATCATCTGGAGTACAGCGTGCACTTCTGGAGCCCTCATTGTAGGAAGGACATGGACCTGATGGAGTGGATCCAGAGGAGGGCCACAAAAATGATCAGGGTTGGAGCACCTCTGCTATGAGGACAGGCTGAGGGAGCTGGGGTTGTTCAACCTGGAGGAGTCGTCTCCTGCAGGACCTAATAGCAGCCTGCCAGTACCTGAAGGGAGCCTACGGGAAGTATGGGGAGAAGCTGTTTACAAAGGCCTGTAGTGACAGAATGAGAGGCAATGGGTTCAGACTTGAGAAGAGCAGATTTAGATTGGATGTTAGGAACAAGCTCTTTACTATGAGGGTGGTAGAACACTGGAACAGGTTGTCCAGGGAGATAGAGGTCCCTTCCCTGGAGACATTCAGGGTGAGGCTTGATGGGGCCCTTGGTGACCTGGTCTAGTGGGGATGTCCCTGCTGAACAGGGGGACTGGACTAGATGACCTCTAGAGGTCTCTTCCAGCCCAACCCATTCTATGATAGTACAAAGTGGGAAAAAAAAAAAGTAAATAAAAGCATGCGAGTGCTAAACGCTGAACATTCCTGTCAGAGAACAGAGAAGCAGCAAATACAGAATGGATCTGAAAGTGTCTATACTAACTACTCTATATTATAATCTACTGTATTTTCTATAATTTGTATGGTCCAATTGTAGTGCCAGACCTGGTACTTTTCATGCTGGTTTTGTGGGCTTGGTTATTACACGCCTTTGCTGTGCAATCAACATGACATATTGCAATGGAAAAAAAAATACCCAAAGTGGAACATTGTTTCATAGAAGATAAAAAAAAAAAAGGTGGGAAGGAAGGTGTTATTCATGTTATATAGATGAAGGGCAATATGTGAAGTGGCATGTTGAAAATAGAAATGATAAAGCTCTAACTCATTCTTCATTACCTTTTACTAAAAGTAATTACATTCTATATTTATTACCAATGCATTGTAATTAAAAAGACATCTAGCGAAATTACAGTATGGGATATACTGTTCATTTCTTAAAAAGCAATTTTTGTGTAATCCACAAATCCTACAGCTGTCTCTCTATTTTCTGTTTCTATAATGAAGAATATTCATTACTGAAGATGATACTCAAAATATGATGGAGTTCAGGATAAATGTGTAATTTGAGTGTGTATAAGCAAATTATGATGACCAAAGGATAGACCTATTTACACTGCTGCTTAGAGTGGTCCAGTAGTGTATATTGCACTGGCCACTGTACATGTTTCTTATCAAGTGTTGTTATTGCTATCAGACAAAGGATCATCCAAAGTTACAGGTTGCTCAGTGGGTTCCACAGTTCTTCTCAGCAGTCAATCAGACTTAGGCAGAGAAAAGCTGAATAGATATTGCATTTCAAATTACTACTGCCATGTAATTAATTGTGCTTAATTAGCAGATCTTCAAGTATTCAGACTGCAGTGGTGGATTTTGTTTTCCCAGGTAACTGATCATATAACATGACAGTATAGAAAGCTGTGTATAACAAACTTCAAGTAATTGCATGTTTCATTGAAAGTGCTTTGATTGCAACCCTGATAATCTGATGACTCTCAAATTGTCTTGGGCCCATTCAGACCTTTCAGCTGGCTTGCTGTTGCTTTAAAGATACAGTGTGTGTGGTTGGTCAGTGTGCTATCTGGTAATTAAATGCACTGCCCTGTGTTAGGTGCTTGGTTTGGAAATGCATCCGCTGGGGAGGCATCCCTCCTTTGCTGTATGCATCAGGACTGAACTAGGAACAGTGTTGACTGTGATGGTGAAATATGTTCAAACTGCCATGAAGCTGGTGAGGTTAGGCCATCCCTGATCAAATTAGATATCCCTTCCTTAGAGAGGCGGATTTGATTTTGTGATAGCATTTTTGTATTTTATATAATTTTATATTGTGACAATATTTGTGGTAGATGTACTCAAATACCATGTGATAGTTATAAAATTCTCAATTTTCTTTTAAATTCAGTACTGTGTTTAGCCTGCTACATGGTTAGTATCCTCATCTGCTTGACTTCTTTTAGAATTTGAATTTTCCACACATTGCTGAGCAATTGAGAAGTATAGATCTCAGAGACATTAATGTAATTTTTGTTGTGATGGATGTTGGCATTTTTGAAACTTGCAAAGAAGCTGACAAATCCTGAACCAGCACAAATTATTTTTCATTGTACTTGTGGTGTTAGTACAGCAATTCAGAATATATAGTCAATAATATGTAAATAGGAAATCTGGTTTGGGCTTTAAATAAACATTGTGAAATTGCAGCCAGCATTTGCAGTAAAAAAACCTTGTAGAATAAGGGGAAGGGGTGGTTTTGTTGTTGAAGAGAGTTGTGGGGTTTTTTGGTGTGGGGTTTTTTTTTGTTGTTGTTTGTTTAAATTTGGTTGGTTTGGGTATTTTGGGGGTTTTTTTTGGTGCTGAGGTGGCTGGAACATTGATTTATACTATTTTATCTGTGCAGCATAAAACTAAGAAAGAACTTAGAGATTTAGAAGGAAAACCCAATTCAACAGTCAATAGATAGAAGAATTGTGTCCAAAGCCAAGGATTTTACAAGTTTTAAAGGAAAGATACTGCCTTGTATAGCTTACATTTTAAGGCCTTGAAAAAACACATTGTTTTAAGTCAAGAACTGCATGGAAAAGGAAAGGACAAAGGATGGAGTTTGGAGAGAATTGGAATGAATACAAACCAAATGAATGCCTTATCAGTGATATCTGTTGTTTGCATGAGTCTATGATTTTATTGCATTTCACTTTCTAAATCTTGGTGCCTTTTTGTTTTTCTGTGTCTCATTGTACAGGGCTAAGGGCAAAAAAAATATGCTGTTGATCTTGTTTTATGGCTTGTTTCTTGTTTATCTTTTTCTTTTTTTTTTTTTAATTACACTAAAGTGTGCTGCTATCTCATTATTCTCAGTCTGAATTTCAAAAATGAAGCAGCATGTTGTATCTCTGAAATGAAGGATTGCAGTAGATTTCACATATGAAACACCTGCACTGCTAGAAGTAAACTTTTTGTCTCTCACAGATTCATGGCAAGATTTCTGTTTTCTTTCCTTCCTATAAACAAAAGGAGTCACTTAGAGAGTGGGAAATAAGCTGTTTACAGGATATTTTCTGTATGAAAGGAAGGAAAAGTGCATTTACAGAGATCAGTCTATTGTGTTGGGAATGTTTGGAAGTGATATGCTGTTAAATTGACTTTGGAGGGCAAGTAAACAGCAAAATAAATGTATCATTTCAGTCCTGACCCTGAGCAGTGCTAGATGCCCCCATTAGTTACTGAAATCAAAGCAGAAGTTAGGATATGGAACGCTTTGGTTTAGTCCCATATCGTATATGTAACCTGTGATTGTTGGAAGAACTTTTGTCAGTTATAGGCTACACTTTAAAGAAAAGCTAAGAGCTTGTGGAATGTGGCTTCTATTTAAAACCAAGCACTTTTGATACTTTTGATTACTGATTCAGGTTACTTTTGCATAGTTGTTTTCCATTTGTCTGTCTTTGAAATAGAATTGTCTGTCAGAGATGTCTTTTTTTTTTTCACTCCTGAAAGTTGTGGTTTTAAGTGGACATGTAGAGTGTACGTATTTTCAAAGTTCTGCTTCACCTGTGAAATATATTAACTATAATTCTGGTGTAAGTCAGTGTCTTATTCTTGCCTATGCCAGAAAATTAATTTCTGTGAATAGCTGTTTGAATTTGATTTATCTTTTGTAATACCATCAAGAACCTTTATAATGAGTAAGAATTATGATTAGGTACTTAAATCTAAATTCTCCTTAAGCGTTATAGAATAATCTGTCTTTCTTGAAACCTCAGGTGTGTATATATAAGCTGATAGGACAGAAAATAGCTTTGCCAGTAAAACCTAGCAGGGCAGAGAAAAATATTCATACAATATTACTTGTCATTACATATATCTGCATTTTATCTGCATTCCACTTTTCAAAAGTAGTATTTAGCCTTATCAGCAGGGCTTCCTTTCACAGATTTTTTTTTTTTTTAAATTTTGTCTTATTTTTGCCCCCTACATGATGGATCCAGTTCTTTACACAGAAATCCTAATGCCATTTTGATTTGACAGATAGGACTAGAGTGTGTGCATGTGTGTGCATAGCCTATCTCTTGATACGTCTTCATGTCCTTATAGAAGAAATAGAATGATACCTTTACTACCCACATCTGTCTGCTTTTTTGCCTTCTCTCTGTAATTTTTAAATTCTTACTTCATTCTAGGCAGTGTTACCAAAAGAGCTACAGCAGTCACAAGTGTGACTTTAAAGGAAGGCATAAGGCATCTTTTAAAAAGTTTGTGAAGTCTTCAAGAAGCAAATGTCAATAGTATCTTACAATCTAGACCAAGTGACTCATTAAGGCATTAGCTAATTTTCGTGATGCTGTATGGAATTTGTTTTGTTGGTCTACATACAATTTTTGAACACAGCGTAATGGGATTTTGGGTGTAATCTACATTATTTCAGTTTTCAGTGAGACTTGTGTTTGATATTTGTACTAATCATGTAATGTTTTGGTTAGGAATGAGATTTTTATTTTAACATCCTTAGTTTTTAAATTTTGTCTTCTGTTGGCAGATTGGTGACAACACTACTACTGATATAGATTAGTTTTGGTTTAGGTTTCCGTAGAAGCTTCCTTGGTGAAAGAGTTTGGTCAAGTTCTAGATTACAACTTAAAAAAAAAAAAAAAAGGAAGTTTTGCCTGCTGTGAGCATACTTAAGTGACTGCCTAGTTTTGGCTAGGCCTAAAATATAAATAATAATAATAAACTGTAATAATAATATAAACTGTACAGAGTTCCATCTACATGACTTTGGTGGTTTTTATGGTGTGCTTTTTTTATTTTTTTGCTTTTGTTGGTTGGTTTAATGTTACTGACTCAAAAAAATGGTTTGGGTTGGAAGTGACCTTGAAAGATTTGTGGTTGATTTATGATTTTTGAGGGTTTGTGTTCTTTTCCATTGTATTCACTATTCTGTAAAATACTTACAAGTATCATTTCTATCTCTCTGGTCGTTGTTTAATACAGGAAATAACATTGGTTCCTGCTCTGTGTGCTTTCTTTTTCCTTTCAATGTGAATGTGACATTGTGTATTTTCAGGCTAGATTTTATTATCTGAGGTCATGCTAAAATGAACTCCCTTTGTAGCTGTGTTGTGCAGATATAAAATGGGAAACCAAATAACTACTGGTTATTTATGTTCTATATTACTGTATGTTGATCAGAAAGACTTATATAAAAT
Source organism: Eubucco bourcierii (assembly GCA_013396675.1). Classification (NCBI taxonomy): domain Eukaryota; kingdom Metazoa; phylum Chordata; class Aves; order Piciformes; family Ramphastidae; genus Eubucco; species Eubucco bourcierii. Next base: position 11,561 of record VWZE01005854.1, read on the forward strand.
ACTTCTACTTGATATATAGTTCTTCAGAAGTAGCAGTATTAGATAATTTACTGGCTGTAAGTTATCTCACAGGTTTTCATAGAATGTTTCTAAACTTCTTGGATGAACTGACTATTATCTTGGTTCAAAATATTTTATGGAACTTCATTCATTTTTCTCCTGTTTGAAAATATCATTAAACTATTTGCTTTTTATAATATGATTCTAGGAATAGCTGTGAACCCTTTATCATGACCTTTGAAACACAGCTGTAATGAACCAGCAGCTACTGGTTCATAACATTTTCCTTTAGCAAAGCTTTTTTTTTTCAGGTATTGGCAGTAACTTACACAAATAACAGCTCTGTTACAACACATAATGTGTTACATTGTCCTGAATTTTAAAGCCATTGAGTTGTTCTTTATATTTTATTTTCATGTATAAATTAGTAGATTCTCATTTTACACAAGTGTTCATTTAAGTAATTTTTGCTTATGCTTGATATAGTAAGTGGAGAAGTTAGTCTAAATATAAAAATGTAAAATCTTTCTTTTTTGACTTGCAGGTATCTTCATTTTACTGATACCAGAAAAAAAGTGTCTCAAGTTGGCATCTTTTGTGAATCCTTCTAGCCAAAGGTAAGCATAACTTCTAACTAGGGACAAATATATTTTTAGTATGTTTGTAGCATTACCTCTTAAATAAAGTGACAAGTGTGTCAATGCCTTTACTGATGTAGGATATCTCACACACTGAATTTCATTAGGATATCTAAAGCATCTTAAAATTACAAGTGAAGCGTTTATATGGTTCAGCATACAAGTGAAGTTCAGTCTTTTTTGAAATTTGTAACTTGGCAGATTGCCTCTCATTAATATTGAAGTATATGGTACAGTCATTTGGAGGCAATACTTATCATCCAGCTGTTACTATACAGAAGGATGATTGCATTACTTTACGCATTGAATGAACCGAAAATAAAATTGTAGTTTTGGTGATTTGGAAATTCTTAGCTTGATCTTCCTCTGGAAAAGAGCTAGTATGACCAGAAATAGACACTAGCATAGTACTCTGGAAAAGCGTTCTTTGTAAGGGCTAATTAAGCTGTTTGTAGGAAATGCTGAACTTCCAGTTTTCAAAAGTCATGGTATCCTAATATTTTCTGCAACAAGAATTAAGAGTTGTAGTCATCCTCCTTTAGCTCCTAATTCTGCCAACTGCTTCATCTACTCCAAAGGAATTGCTTTCTAGTTCTAGCATATGGCTCAGGTTTAGAAATACTTCATGCTGGCTGAACACAATCTATCATTTAATGAAGACATGCCTCCTGCAGCACAGTGAAGGAGTGAGTGATTTATTGAGGGATGAGTGTCTTCCTGTCCATGTGTGCATGCATACTTATTTCCAAATAAAAGCTCATTTGGGTGATTTGTACATAAACTGTTTACTTTCAACAAGATGCAAACATTTGATAAGTATTTCAATAGAAACCTGAAAATTTTGATCAAATTAGTTAATTCTGTTTTCACTCTATGGTTCCATCAAGAATACTATAATCTAGAGAGATCTGTCACATCAGTAATTATTTGGTTAGCATATCTAGCGATCGGATCATTGTCAGACACTGTAAATATGCACTGTAACTGCTTCTGTTTGAGGAATGGAGTATTATTGATAATGATAGAAAGTGAAAAATGAGTTGTATATGATTGTGTGAAACTTGAGTAAGAGTTTCAAAATTATGCTTGGTTACTTGTGGTCCAGATGAAAAACTTCCAGTCTTTTACAAACTAAAGAAAACTAGCTTAAAAGAAAAGCAATTATCTATATGTGAAAACAGCAACATGGATTTCTTATGCTACAAGGTAAGAGAGGTCATAGTGAACAGGAGAAGTAGCTGTGGAAGGGCCACAAAGATGATCAGAGGGCTGGAGCAGCTCTCCTATGAGAGAGTTGGGGCTCTTCAACCTGGAGAAGAGAAGGCTTCGAGGGGACCCGATAGCAGCCTTCCAGTATCTGAAGGGCGCCTACAGGAAGGCTGGGGAGGGATTATTTACAAGGTCCTGCAACGACAGGACAAGGGGCAATGGGTTTAAACTGGCAGAGGGGAGATTCAGACTAGATGTTAGGAGGAAGTTCTTTACAGTGAGGGTGGTGAGGCACTGGAACAGGTTGCCCAGGGAGGTCGTGTATGCTCCCTCCCTGGATGTGTTCAAGGCCAAATTGGATGAGGCCTTGAGTGAGCTGTACTAGTGGGAGGTGTCCCTGCCTATGTCAGGGGGTTGGAACTAGATGATCCTTGAGGTCCCTTCCAACCTTACCGTTCTATGATTCCTTTTGTCAAGAAGTATGGCTTGTGGCTCATTCAGCATTCCTTGAAAAGTCTAATGTCAAACATATATCAGAGGCATGTATCAAAAATTAAACATAAGAGGTAGTAAATGTTTGTAGACTTAAGGCTACACTATGATACAACTCAGGATTTCACAGTTTTACAGCTACTGTAAAAGAAAATAGGAAAATAAAACGCCAAAAACTTGTTTAAGAGTAGCTCTTGAAGTTTCATAGCAGGAAGTGCTGTGCTCGTGTTCTTTCTGTAACAGGCAGATTTGAGGGACAGAATGGGGAGTTGCATCATCTCTACCTCCTCTTCTAGACTTCTGGTCTTCTAGCCTCTGATATGATCGTATGATACATAATATGCTGAATGTGAAATCAAATTGGTTCAAAGCAGAGTCATTGTACTTGCAGCATGTTTCCTAATGATACAGATTTATGACACTGTCTCCCATAGATCCTCATAGGTTAGTTTAGGAAACATGAGTTAGATTAGTGGACACTGAGGTGGATTGAGTACTAGCTGAAAGACAGAGTGCAAAGGGCTATGATCAGTGGTGCAGGGTCTGGTTGGAGGCCTGTGGCAAGTGGTGTTCCCCAGGGATCAGTACTGGATCCAGTCTTGTTCATCATGTTCCTTGTCAATCTGGATGAAGGAACAGAGTGTGCTCTCATGCAAGTTTGTTCGTGATACAAAGCTGGGAGTGGTGGTTGACACACTAGAAGGCTGTGCTGCTATTCAGTGAGACCTGGACAGGCTGGAGAGTTGGGCAGTAGTGAAGCTCAGGAAGTTCAACAAGGGCAAGTGCAGAGTCCTGCAGATGGGGAGAAATAACTCCATGCATCAGTACAGGTTGGAGGCTGACCTACTGGAAAGCAGCTCTGTGGAGAAGCACCTGGGAGTGCCGGTGGACAAGAAGTTTGCTGTGAACCAACCATGTGCCCTTGTTGCTAAGAAGGCAAATGGTATTCTGGGGTGCTTTAAGAAGACTGTGGTCTGCAAGTTGAGGGAGGTTGTCCTCCTTCTCTCTACTCTGTCCTGTTGAGGCCACACTTGGAGTATTGTGTCCAGTTCTGGGCTCCCCTGTTCAAAAGAGATGGGGAGCTACTGGATAGAGTCTAATGGGGAGTCACAAAGATGATTACAGGACTGGAGCTCCTCTCTTATGAGAGAAGTCTGAGAGACCTGGGGCTTTTTACCTTGGAGAGGAGAAGACTGAGAAGGGATCTTCTCAGTGCTTATAATGTATAAAGGGTGGAGGTCAAGTGGATGGGTCTCAGCTCCTTTAGTGGTGCTCATTGACAGGATACCAGACAATGGCTGTGTGAAGAACGGTGTTACCAAGAGGTCGAGGGAGGTGGTCCTAGCCTTCAGAACTGCTGGAGGAGTACCATAGTACTGGTACCTAGGATGTTGTGTCATGTTCCGAGTTTCTCAGTAAAAGAGATACAGTCATACTGGAGAATATACAGTGTGGGTCACAAAGATGGTTAAGGAACCAGAGCATCTCTCATATGGGGAAAGGCTGAATGAGCTGGAACTGCTTGGCCTGGAGAAGGCTGATACGGGTCTCATGAATATATGAATACTTGAAAGAAGGGTGTAAAGAGGGTGCAACTAGGCTCTTTTCAGTGCTGCCCAGTGACAAAACAAAAGGCAATTGGCATAGACTGAAATACATTAAATAGATACTGAAATAAATAAAGAAAGAAAAGACTGTGAGGGACAGAAACTGGCTTTCAGGAGAGCTTGTGGACTCTTCATCCTTGAAGGTATTTGAAACCTGACTGGTCATGGCTATGAGCAGCCCACATGTTTGACCAAGCCTGTGCAAGGGAGTTGGACTTGATAATGTCCAGTGGCTCCTTCCAACCTCAACTATTCAGTGATTGTGAGAAAATGTATAGGAAAGGAGATTAAATTGATGTGTGCTTTCCAAGCATAAAAAAGCTGGAACATACTGATAAATTCCATGAATTGAAGTTTAGGTCAAGGTCACTTGCACCTCATTCTTAATCGAGTTGAAGGGAAAATGCATAGATAATGTATTCCTTGGTTAGTGAGCTTGGGTAGCAGGGTGATACAAATCAGAATTTTTTTCAGGCTCAGTTCATTAGGAGAGAAAGATTTAATGATGTTTTGGAAACACTTTTCAGGGTCAAATTGTATTGTCTAAAAGAACTATCAGTGCTTTGAATTTTGTGAACCTGGTTACGCTGCAATATCTTTCTCTGTGGAATGTCTTAAGCGGCTTTTTTTGGTAAATTTTAGTCCTAAAATATAGATAATATGATACAGATGATCTCTTGTTATATTTGGTTTTCTCTTGCATAGCCTTGTCACATCCACTCCTATTTAAAAAATGCAGACAACTTAAAATAATCTCTTGCTGGCTGACCTGGTCTGGTTATTAACCCAGCACACTCTGAGCCCTGTCTATTTGCAAAGATGGGGGAGGGGGAGGAAGGGGCAGGAAATGAGGAAGCTTCTAGTTTCAAAAATAAAAATCTCACAAGTACTCTATTTATCTTTGTCAGTCCTCTTAAAAAATATTAATTTGCTATAATACTTCATAGTTCTTATCTCTTAGATTTTTTTTAATTTTTTTTTCTTTGTCTTACCATCTCACTTTTGTCATTTAGCCTAGTAACCTGATGTGCTGCCTCATCGAATTCCTCCTTCTGAATGGAGTGTGTACTGTGTCATGCATGGCAGTCCGGGGAGGCTGGGGGGAGGGAAGGAGGAATACAAAATCCTCCCAGTCCCTCCATTTAATCTAGGCTCTGCTTGTATTTTTTTCCTCTTTCATCTTACTGTGAATGGGAGCAAGTGTTATGCATGGAAGGGAATCATACTTGAAGAAACCTACAGGACAATTTTCTTCTTGAAATTTCTTGAGATCATCTTTAAGACCAGTGATTTAAACTGCTCTGGGCACCTTCAGGAAGGGAACAGCCTCATGGCAACAAATGCAGAGGATGAAAGTCCACTGCTGCAACAAAGTTTCCCAAATACATAAACTAAACTTTTAAACATTTTTTGAAGTGATTGTTTCTAAGAGCAAGAACAGAAGCTTCCATTTCATGTACTTTTGTTAAGCAATTCATTTCAGTGCACCATGCACAGATATTTACTTAATTTCGTTTTCTTAGTAATGAATGTTTCTCTCATCATGTTCAGAAACAAGATGCAGACTATGACTTTGACTCTTGAGGCTAGTTGTGTTCATCTTTCCCTAAAGCAAGATTTAATTAAAAAAAAAAAAAATCTTTAACAAGGGAGATAACTTCCTGCTCATTGAAAAGTTTATAATACAGCTGTAAAAAGATTTTTTTTTTCCTATTTCATTCACTTTGGGAAGATTTTCTAAGAATTTTGAAAACTAGAAAGGGGTGCACATTTAATTCAAAACTATTTTCTAAGGAGCATATAAACTGATGTCATAGCCTAGCCCTTTTGCTTTACATATGCTAATTATTAGATTACATTTGGCAGTTGGTAGCTTTGAGGAGGAGGAAGAGTGTGGATTATATGACAGCTGTATGCATTTCAGTTACCTTGGTCTCCAGGGGCTTGGTCTCAGCATTTACTTTTAGATTTAGCAGGGTAATCTTGAGTCTCTCTTACTTTGCATTTGGTATTGTTTGACTTTGGAAAACTACAGAATAGACATAAATATTTGAAATACATTAACCTTTTTGAGAAAAACTAAGTATGAAACCACAATAGATTTTAAGGTACTAAAGTGTGGTGTTGCTGGATGATGTGGAAAGGAAAGAGGGTTGTTACCACTACAATGAATTGTTGGGATTGACAAAGTAATGAAGTAGAAAAAAAAGTTTAAGTGTATTTTTTAGTTTAAACTTCCTTTCTTTCATTTTTTTTTTTGAGGGGGGAGGGGACATAACAGAATGTCTTGTTAAAGAAGTGTGCAAATACAAAATTTGACAATGAAATTGTGTTGTATTTGGTAAGTGTGTTTTATGAAATAAAATAGCTTTGTCATATATCTTCTTATTTATATTTATGAGCCCTTGTATTTTTTTGTTATTAAGCTCCCACAAAAAGCCAAAATACAACACTGCATTGTCACAAAAAGCCAAAATACAACACTGCATTGTGTTAGGTGTATGTGCCTTAATATGAGGTGTTGTATGCATGACTTCTAGAACTGTGTATTGAAGTAATAGTTGCTGGAAGCTTCAGATTTCCTAATTTGACAAAAGCGAACTAAAGCATGGTTTGAAATGAGACACAATCATGACTGAGGAACAACATGACACTTGCCACTGGAAATGCTGCAGGTCTGCATAAAGTGTAAAAGCCCAGCAAAGTTATACCTGAGACTGCATTTCTGAAGCAAAAATTGAAATCTTCAGAGAATTTCCTGGTGATGCTGTGACAAGAGAGGTATTTAATAGCTTTTTGCAGAGAGAAAGTTTGTTAATTTCTAAACTTTTACATTTTCTGGATGTTGACTTTACTCTCCTTGAACAAGAAGTATGATTTTAAAATTTTGAAGTAATTAAAAAAAACCCAACAACTATTTTAGTAGGATCTTGTAGAAAAACAGTGAAAGAAATAATTTGGGTGGATGTAAGATGTTTTGCTTAGGGTTGCATGAGATACAGACATTTGTCCAGAGCATTGTTAGAAATAGTGACATCTTGGGAGGATTGGGATAAAATAAAAGTTCTATTCTGGTAAAAACTCCGTAGTATATCATATCTCTTCTTTGTGAATATCCAGCTAAAGTGGATCATGAAGCATTAATACTTATTCCTGTGGTTGTTTTAGAATTAGGCATTAGAAAAAACCCTTAACTATAAACTGAATTTATTTCTTTTGTCAGAAAAGTAAGTCCCTTACACTAATCCCTCTTGAAGTGTTGGCCATCATCTGAATGGTGGTTGAAGGGTTGCTGGTGGTAGAATGCATTTTACCGGGGACATTCATTCTAGTGTGCCCCCCTCATGGTCCACATTCTCCCTTTCTGGATCTTTCTCATATCTTTTTGTTCCCTTTATTTTACTTGCTACCGCAATACTCTTCCTGGCCCTTTCTTCTTTCTATAAAACAAAAAAAATAATCATCCAACTGCCTCTACTTTTGCTTCAGTTAAATCACAAGGGTGTGTGCATGTGATCCACATGGTTGGTAAAAGAACTGAGCTCAACTAGTAAAAACAGTGTTAAGTACAGTGTAAATAAATGTTTCTTGAATTATGATTAAATTAAAGAATTATAGAAGGTATAAAATGACGTCGTTTTATAGAATGGAAGGAGGCCTTAAAAGGTATCCTATACTTCCTGCCAAGGCTATCAGTTATGACTGATTTGGGGTGGGTGGTTGTTTTTATTTATGCACTCTTAGTTCATGTGCTCTCTTACAAAAATTGCCCTTACAAATGCAGAAGTGTCTGTATGTATTCTATGGATGAATCTTTGCAGTGTTTAAGTTTCCGACTTAATTTATTCAGTAACATACATGTTACCTTTTTTATTTAATTGTTGTGAGGTCTACCTGTTAATTAAATAAGACTAATTTGAACCAGATTTTGATACTGATTCATGTTTTTAAGAAACAGTTTCAGTTAAGCACATATATGGTCTGTTAAGTGTTATTCATTCCTTCTCTGGAAGCAAACACTTCCAGAAAAGTACTGCTTCCATTGTTTTGGCTAAAATTACTAGATGATGATAGCTAAAATTTGGAATAAATTTTTTTTTTTTCCTGTTAAGTGAGTATTTTGATCTCTAAGTCTGCAAACTTTTCTCAAGATGTCTCTCACTTCAGAGCAGTGTCATGCTTGGTTGTTTTGGTATTTTGCTGATAGCTGAAGTTTTGTTTTGTAGACCTGTAATAAGATTTAATTTATTTGTTTTTGTTAAATGGAGAAGTGAGAACTTATTTCTGACTGGAATATGAGTGTTCCAACACAGGAGGAATGCATAATTACAAATATTACTTAGAAAACAAGCATTGTGTTGGACCGATTGTACTAACTTTTTTGTAACTAGTAAAATAACTTTTCTAAACCCAAATCCCAGATACACTTACCCCCCTACCCCCCTCCCCCAAAATCCCCATCCCTTTGAAACTAAATGCAACCAACCACAAATAAGCAAACAACAACAAAAAAAAACTACCATAGACCCCAAACTCAAATTCAGTTCCTTCTGAGTATTGCAGTGTAGGAAGACGTTGTACTGTGTAGTTGCTCTGGGTATCTTTTTTGTGTATTTGTACGTCAGTTCTACAGTTTTCCACAAAGCAACTTTTCTCCAGTAGACTCAGAATTTTTATGTTAATGTGTACTCCTTCTCCAGTCACTTCACACTGTCACCAGGGTTCTATAGAGTTCAGTGGAAATAATGCCTGTCCTGTTTAGCTTAAGAACAATATGCTACTATAGTAGTCTTACCCAACTCTTTTTTTTTTTTTTTTTTTAATGTGCAAAGCAGTTTACATGGTGTATTGAATTCTATCTCATTATGCTGTAGAGTCATTGTTTGTGTAGGAATAATGAATTTTATATCAGTAAAGTGCATTCAACTTTTGTGCGCTTAAAAAACAATGTGCTTTTTTCTTAGTTACAAATGTTGCTGATACATGCGTTTAAAAATCACATTTATTAAAAATTAAAGGAGATTCAGCAAATACTCAAGTTATACTTTGAGCACCAACTATGCACAGACCTTTCATGAACTGTTTATAATTTCTTGACAGATATTCAGTCAGAGTGCAGTGTAGGTGAAAACATTTCTCTAGATTATAAAGAAAATAGGATTTATTCGATAGTGTCTTGAATCTTGGGGAAGAATAATCTGTGTATTTTACTGGCAAAGTAAATGAGTGTGCATTGGGTAGGAGAAGGAATGCCATTTATTTCTCTTATAATCTAATAGGAGTTTTCTAAGAATCAGGAACTGCTGTGAGTCTTCCTAAGTTCAGCTTTTGAAATATATCTGTAGTTCCTATAATGCACATATGTTACAAAAAGGGGAGATAATGCACTGACACCAAGTAAAAGACTGTTGCAGAAATGCACAGCCTGTAAGAGTGATATACAGTTTGTTGGTTGACCAGAAAAGGCTAGTAATAAAATGCAGTGACAGATTGTTTTACAGTGTCTGTACTGCATTACCATGCTACTGTGTGAACAGTTTGGATCTGTTGTTATACCCTTCTATTTGAACATTTTCCTTTACATAAGGAGCAGAAGTTAATAAAAATTCAGTGTCTGAATTATTAGGTGGTGTTGTTATGTAATCACAAATTTAAAAGCAAAAGGTAAAACAAAAACTTGCACAGTAAAAGCAAACTATGCCAAATGAATGTGAATTTATAATTAACATTCCCCATGCTTACCAACAGCGTGCCGCAGTTAATTTGCATGCATCTCCTCTCCTACCAGTGTTATTTCTTACCAGCGAGACTAATAAGTTGTCTTTTTCCAAATTTTTTGCCTTTTGGCCCATTATTATAAAGTAGTAAAAATGATAGCACACTTACAGTAGCTTGTAGCTATCATCTTGTGTGTCACCCTATATAAGACTTAAAAAAAAAATAAATTTAGAATTCCAAAGGAATAAAAAAACTGACCAGCATGATGGAGGGGGAGAAGCAAAGAAGTAGGATTCCTGAATTATTAAAAACTTTTTAAAAGGGTTGTTACTTTTTAAAGGCTAGTTTACTCCTTTGTTGTCATTCTTGGAATCAAGAAAATTGGCAATTTATTTCATGTCTTTGTAAGAGGAAGTAATACAACATTGAATCTGTGTTCCCTAAGTAATTGTAATGATGACCTTGTCTTGAAAATGCACAGAATTCACCTTTTTGATTTAGGAAAATGAAATCTTGCTAATCTGCCTCAGAATTTTTGAAAAATGTGTTACCATACTGTATTTTTGAAGGCAGTTACTTTTCCTCCTATTTAAAGTGAAAGTATATAGCATCTTTGCGCAGCAGGATGATTCCATGAAGGTCTTTGACATGCTTTAACTTAACAAACTGAAGTCAAAACTCTAGGACAATGAGTAAGCTATCTTATTGTTTGTTTAGGTTGGGTTTTTTTGGGTTTTGTTTGTTTCTTTTGGATTGTGTGGGATTGTGGATTTCTTTCCTGAATTTGTTTTGGGTGTGGTGTGGGGGGGGTTTCTTTGGTGTTTTTTTTTTCCTCCCCTAAAGTTTACCTAAACCTTCAGTGAAAATATGCGCTGTTATGGTTCTTTAAAGTGTTATTGATAACAAGCAATTTTGGCTGGGAAACCATTTGATTTCAGATACTGCCATCAGATTGTGCTGTCTCAGAAGTGATTTGGCTGAGCTATTTTTCAGTGCAAGGTGGTCCAGACTCAATTGCACATTCTTGGAAATGTCATGTGGACACAAGTTATCAAGTTATCCTGCAAATGGTAGAGGAACCCACAAGAAAAGGTGCTATGCTGGACCTAGTCTTCACGAACAAGGAAGGGCTGGTGAGTGAAGTGAAGCTGAAGGGTTACCTTGGCTGCAGTGACCACAAAATGGTAGAGTTTAGGATCCTCAGGGCATCAAGGAAAGTGTGTAACAAGATCACAGCTCTGGACTTAAGCCTCTTCAGGGATCTCCTTGGCAGGGTGCCATGGGAAGGAAGGAGGAAGGAAGGAGGGCCCAGGAAAGCTGGTCATTGTTCAAGGATCACCTTCTCCAGGCTCAGAAAAAATGCATCCCAGAAAAGAGGGCAGGTAAGAATGCCAGGAGGCCTGCATGGATGAATAGAGAGCTCCTGGATACACTTAAATGCAAGAAGAAGGCTTATAGAGAATGAAAGCGAGGACAGGGCACATGGGACAAGTACAAAGATACTGTTCATGCAGCCAGAGCTGTGGTGAGGAAAACTAAGGCACAGCTGGAATTGAATCTGGCCAGGGATATTAAAGGGAACAAGAAGAATTTCTTCAGGTATATTAGTGAGAAAAGGAGAACTAGGGANGCACAAGTCCATGGGACCTGATGAGATCCACCCACGGGTCCTGAGGGAACTGGCAGATGAAGTTGCCAAACCACTGTGCATCATATTTGAAAAGTCATGGCAGACTGGTGAAGTTCCTGCTGACTGGAGGAGGGCAAACATAACACCCATCTTCAAGAAGGGAAAAAAGGATGACCCTGGAAACTACAGACCAGTCAGCCTCACCTCTGTGCCTGGCAAGATCATGGAGCAGATCCTGCTGAAAGTCCTGCTAAGGCAAATGGAAAACAAACCAGAGGTGATTGGTGGGAACCAGCAATGGCTTCACCAAGGGCAGATCTTGCCTGACAAATTTAGTGGCTTTTTATGATGAAGTCACAGCGACAGTGGACAAGGGAAGGGCAATTGATGGCATCTACCTGGACCTGAGTAAGGCCTTATATACAAGTTACAAGTAATACAGAAATTCAGAATCTCTCCCAAACAGCCAGACTGCCCAGGACTACTCCCAACCAACCCCCCTTCTTTCCTCCCTGACAAATAACCAGGTAAATCTCCATATAGATCATGTGATAAATCTGTAGAGATCTGAGGTGAGATGTCAAAAACTGACAAGGAGGTTAGAAGAAAAATTATTGGATTAGGTTAGATAGGTTTCATGCAGAGGAATTAAGGCAAGATGCAACCAGACACAGAGACCGAAGGAAAAGTGAGATGTGAGAAGTGAGTGCCTTTTTGACTATATATGTCCCTCAGCAGAAAAAATGCATGATACAGACATCACTGTTATTTTCTTCTCACAACCAATAACCTAATTTTTCTCATTAAAATATTCCAACTAGCCTCGAACTAGCACACTGTCTATGCCTACTTTTGGGCAGAGTGCTTTTTATTAGAATTTCAATAACCACTTTTTTTCACTAGCTAGAATTAAAACAAAAAAAAACCCCCAACAAACAGTTTCTGATGTTCCTGATTCTGTGAGAAGGTAGAATATGTTCTTAGAATTTGTTTAGAGTAATGGAATATACTTCCATTATTTCTTGTAAATCACTAAGTTACTCTTTGTAGCTTAGCATTCTTAGTATTCATTAACATGTATTAACAACTTGAAGGGAAAAATATTCTTTTGAAATGAAACATGTGTAGCATATTCCTTTTTTAATATATGCAGTGTTAATATTCTTTTGATATAATACTCTACTGATTGGTTTACAGATGCTTAATTTCTCTGTTCTGTGTTATCCTGGTGTCTGCAGTTGTTTAAACCTTATGTTCATGGGATAGGTTATTCAGGAACTACTGACTTTCTTTTTGCATTATGCAAATAATTGCTTAGAGTCAGTACATGGTAGTGCCTTCCCTTATTTGAATGATTTGAATTTGGTGTACAAGTCCTGTCTTCATCTTCCTAAGCTTTGCTTCTGAAAGTGACTTGGTACACTTGTCTACGAACTGTATTGTCATACATTTTAGCATCCCATACAGTTGGGCCATTGTATGAGCGCTCTGTTAGAATAACAGAACAAAGAAATAGTCCACGCCTTGCAGATTATACAAACTAAATGAGAATGTATGCATTCAAGCAGGAAACCGAGTCTGTAGATTGTCCTGTTTCTTCTGAGGATTCAGAGGTTGTCAAACTTGCTTTAGAAGAATGATGAGCATTACTTTTTTGTTGATTTTGAGTGGATCTAGTTTCAGTGCAATGTTTCCGTATTGTAACTCAGTGTGAATCATCTCTACGCTTCCAGAATAATTAATGCTTTGTCTAATCTGAATTTTCTCCCTGAATAGATTCTACTGGCTGAGGAAAAGGGCATGTCATGTGAACAGATTTTTGCTTCCGACTTTGTCAGCTCTTGAGCTATGTTGCATATATACAAGGTGTAGCTGTGTTTATCTGCTGACTAATACATACTTCTTTTTACAAATCTTGGTTTTGACACCGGTGTATCATTATGTTAAAGACTCCTCATTCTCAAAGATGATCTCAAAGATGATACTAGTATTTTAATAATAAATATATTTACAAGGAAATTGTGATTGCTATGGAATGTAGAAGGCATAGAGATAAATGTATCTACATAAATTAAGGAAGAGAAATATCTTAGTCATCCAGTGTTCCATACTATTTTCTGTCCTGGAGAGATAATGTCCATACCTGTAAATTATGTTCTGGATGTAATTTTAGTCTCCCTGTGGAAAATAGATTATTTAATGCTCAGTAAGAAGGTATCTTTTTCTTTATCCTGCCCTTTGACACTTTGATTTATGAATGGAAAGAATGAAAGGAACTGATGGCAGTTTGGATTCTGATTATTTAACAGGTTCGCAGGTGTATTTATTTGCGATTTGTCATTGTTTAAGTTTTTCAGGGCCAAAACTCCATGGGACAGAACGTAGGTTACCCCCCTCTCTCACCTAGCTCTCCTTCCATAGAGAAAAGATAGGCAGAGGAAGTAAGGGGTGAACAAGGGGCTGGATGTCAATGGGTTAGGTCTGTCTGTGTGGCAAAACAGCTCTCATCTGTTGAAAAGCTCCTTCCCCACCAGACAGGAAAGCAAAAGGAAAAGAAACCTCAGCGGCACTTCTTTCCCCTGAAATAGAGGGTAGGAAGGAAAGGGAGGGGAATAACATGATCTGTTGCTTCCCTTTGGGATCAGGTTACACCCACACCTCTGGATTGAGTTCCACTGTAGAGTCCATTGGTTAACCCCTAACCCACAACACAATTAATAAAGCCTTCCAAGAAACAGTATTTGTTAAATTCCCTTGATCTAATAACTTAATGTTACGATTTGTTTCTTTTTGCCTCATTAATTGCATTATGTTGTAGGCTTTACTGTATTTTGTTATTTTCAGTGTTTTGGTAAATGGTGACTGAACTGAGTTGCAGTAGTACAAATGAAAGATTGTCAGTGCGTGTGTCAGTGGCAGTTTTGCTATAGATGTCAATGTAATTGTGATTTTGTTCTGCTATTTCACAATGTTCAGACCAAACAAGGTATAACTTCACTTCCAGTTTTGTAAACGCTACATAGGCTGCATAATTGAACTGTTTGTAGTAGAACTGTAAGAACAAGAGCATGTCCAGTTTGTTCTGAAAATGGAGTTACTCTTAATACATCTTAGTGTCAAAGCTTGTGCTAATGGGACGACAGAATCTCAGTATAAAAATTCTAAGAAAATACAGTGCAAAACCAAATCTTGCACCAGTCCCAAACTAGTGCAATTCCTGTGTCTTGATATAATATGTTGTGCTGGTTTGAGGCTAATTGGAATATTTTAATGGAGAAAATTATATTATAGACTGTGAAAAGGAAACAATGGTGAGGTCTATTTCACTCATAGACTTGCTGAGATGTTTAAGACTAAGAATACAAAAAAAGACACACGGGCTTGCAGACACTCTCGGGCAGTGTAGCTTCTGTTTTTTCTCCCCTCTGCCGAGTAACCTCACTAACCACTTTCCTTCTAACCCCCCTGGCCAATCCTCCAAACTCACCTTGCACGTAAGGCAAACCCTGGGGTGAGGTATAGAGGTGGGGAGAAGGTGGAAGGGTGGTTGGAAGCCCCTTCTGGGGTCTCTGATTTCTTGGAGGGGTGTTGTGTTTCTGTATTGCCTTTAACCTATGTATTTCTATAAATATTTCTGTATATTGTGTATATATCTGCATGCATACTGTGCTGAGCTGTAAATATAGCTTCAGTCCTTAACTTCCAGCTGGCTGAGTCTAGTTTGGGTGATTCTACGAAGTGTGTGTGTGTGGGGGGGAGGGGCAGCAAACTCCCAAACCATCACCTATGTGATGTTCTTACACCAACAGACACTCACGTAGATTGTGGTCAGTACTGGTTGTAGCTCCTCCCTCCCAACCACCAAATTAGCAAAGGTTGTGATGATGTTGTTAGTGGATTATTTTGTAGATACATTTCTGTTACTATGATATTTCACAGAGGATTCTTTTCAGTTTCTACTTTTACATTTCTCTTACAAGCAAGGACTGTAAATGTGAAGAAATACAGCGAAAGTAAGAAAGCGTGCAGTGGTTCCTTAGTCACTACACAGCAGTTCATATGTGTTTCTGTTAGTTAAATGAAGGGCTTCCCATCCTTGTGCCTCTTGTCTGTGTCTGCATATTAATTATCTGAAATAGGCATGAGAGAAATACCCATTTATACTGTAGCAGTTATTTCTTTAATTGTAAATCTAATGTATAATAATTTGAACCATTTTCTCATGAGCTCTGCTCACAATTTGTTCCTTTTACTATTTCCAGTCCATTTTCCACAGATGCAATCCGACTAAGTGTCTCTATTATACTGTGCCTTATCCTTTGAAATTCAATGTGGATTACAAAAAAACTTTGAAAGAAATCTGTGTTTAACAACAATAATTCTACAAATATTTGCATGAAAACAAATGCATAAAGAACTAATTTTCTTCTTCCATATTCCTATCTGTACTAATAGGTCTCCCATGTGACATCATAATCAACTGTCAAATAATATAATACCACAGTGAAGTGTGACCAGAATTTTCTGGTTTGGACACAGTAGTAAATAGCATGGCTTGAAAACCAGACATAACTATTGTTTTGCTTCTGCAGATTGGATAGTTCTGATTTAGGTCTCATGAAGACATAACTGCTATTAATAGATATTCTTAAAATATGTAAATGTAAAAACATTATTTAATTTAGCCTCTTTTTAAAAATAAGAAAAATGAAGCAAGTTTGACATTGCATAAGTCACCGGGTTAAGATTTTCTTCTTATTAAAGGAGTGCTTTCTTTTTTTCTAGTGGCAAACTTTGTTTTAGGAAGTAATACCTAGTGACAGATATCTTCAGTGGGTTATCTGGTTCAGAACTTAATATAGGTAGTTTATGAACCATGCTAATTTTTTCTTTGCACTGTCCTCTTTTATTGCACTTAAAAAGTGAGGACTTGAAGGCAGAGTTTTCTTGGGAACTTCAGATTCCCATTAAGTAACCATTGTGTAAATGCTACTCTGCTATACTAGCAAAATGCATGCACTAGAGCCCTACTATATGTTTCTTCGAAGGGTGGGAATTAATCAAACGAAGCACACAGAATATACTGTGTAGAGTCAATTGAATGCAAATTAGATGTCTGAGCTTTTTGGCATATTATTCCTGCCTATACTCCTATTTTATCAAATTGCACTTCCCATTTCTTAAGATTAGTAGAGCTTCAGAGTCATGGTTTATAGAATTGCCATCTTGATAAATAGTAGAGATTAATGCCTTCAATCAAATTACGCATTCTTTTTAGGATGATAACATTACATAATAATAGGGGCAGATTTCCAAAGTCTTGATCAACAAGACGATCACAGAAAGACTTCTTAAATAATTCATTTCCATCTATCAAGGCTGACATGAGGCAGGGTTACCAAACAGCCTCCTTTTGACAGGATAGTCCAATAGTACAGTTCTTATTCATTGCTCTGCTACTGGCACAGGAACATTTATGGGCATGTGTCCAGGTCCCCAGGAAACTTGGAATCATTCCATGTTAAAGAACTGTAACTGTGGCTAACAAACCAGCTGCTGTATTGAGCTCAGAAGGAAGTCTTTGTAGCTGTGTGGAAGGAACTTAAGTTATTTGCATAACATCCAGCAGCCTTAGTGGGAATGGTTGGCAGGAGCACAACAGCAGGGTAGGCATTCAGCTTTTCTTTTCTGATCGTGTCTGTCAGTGATTCCATTCTTAAATGCTAGGATGAGATTAAAAGAGGGAGAAGTGAAGAACTTTACCAAATAAACTGTAGGGATCTGAAGAGAAGGGTACTCATAATCATATTGACATCATTCTTTGTGGAAGCAATAGTTTATTAAATTCAGGAAATTAAATCAGCTTATAATAAATAGTACTAGCATCTATAAGGGAATGTTTTTAAGTTGTTTAATTCTTAATACGGAGAGACAAAAACCTTAAAGAACACCAGATACCAGAGAAAATAGTGCTAACCTTCAGGGTAGATCTACTGTCAACGAATACAGGCTGTTGTTGCAATGGGTTACAGGAATTGACAGAAACTGTAACTTATGTTAGAAGCAGGCAGGTTTTGTCAATTAGGCCAACTTGAGATTTTCTTTAAAAATTACTATTATGTTCTATGTGTTCTATGTTCTTTAATGTTGTGTAAAAAACCCCAGTGATTAGACAGAGAATAGGCATTTAAATTGCTGTCAGCATTGAAGGAAATGCAGGGAGAATTACATGTGGGTGTTCTTGGCAGGACCCAGTCTGCTGTTCATTGTACACATTCTGGTTTAGCCCATGAGAGAGATACAGGTTTGGACTGCTCACAACATGTGAGCACCATGTGGGAAACTGAAGTTACTGCATTAGTCTGGTTTTAAGGAGGCAGAGAACAGGAAGCCATGTAAAGCAACTCACATTATTTCCAACTCCATGGAATGTTGTGTATATACAGGAAACACTGGAAGCTTACTTTATACCATTATTGACTATAAACATTTTAATATACTTCTTTTTTTTTCTTATAAACAGATAAAAGAAATTTGCCTGGATTAATACAGAAGTGAATACATCTGAACTGATGAAAATGTTTCAAGATTACTCTCCTGACAGAAGTTGTACAAAAATGGTACACTGAGGTTTCTGTTTGCACTTCTCAGAAGACTGTATTTTTATATTACAATTTATTGATCAGTAAGAGACAATGTAATAACAAAAGTAGCAGTGAATTTATGCAATTGTAGCGATTCCTCTCCCACTGACTGGACATGAGTGATCAAAGGTCTTTGCAAGAAGATAAGCACAAAGTTAGCAGAACTTCCTCGAAGTTCAGGGAGTCTTCAAGAAGCATGCAATCTGATGATTATTTTGCTAGAAAACTGAAAGCTTTGAATGGTAGCATGGGTCCTCCTATTCCTTCAAACACATCTAGCAAAACTGAAAATAATCAAACAAATGGTACACCGGCTGTGCCTAAAATGGGTGTTCGAGCAAGGGTATCTGAATGGCCTCCTAAAAAGGATTGCTCTAAAGAGCTTAGTAAAGCTGCTTGGGAAAACAGACCTCCAACCAATTATGAAAGTGTTGGCTCAGTACTTCCAAATGGACAGAATGACCAAAGTGATGGACAGCAAGAAGAACTAGAACTGGAATTCACAGAGGGAAAATATTCAATTGGAGATCTTTTTGTTCATTCCCCTCAAAGGGGACTGCATCCCATAAGGCAAAGAAGCAACAGTGATGTGACTATAAGTGATATTGATGCTGAAGATGTATTAGACCAGAATGCTGTTAACCCAAATACTGGAGCAGCCCTTCATAGAGAATATGGCAGCACCTCTTCAATTGATAGACAAGGCTTATCTGGAGAAAATATTTTTGCAATGCTAAGAGGATACCGTGTTGAAAACTTTGAACATAAACCCCTTGCTCCATTTGGATTTTCTGATTTTTTCCACTGTGATCCTGCAGTTTCTCCAAGTCTACATGCTGCTGCACAGATTTCCAGGGGAGAATTTGTCAGGATTTCTGGCTTAGATTATATGGATAGTGCCCTACTTATTGGTCGAGACAGGGAGAAATCTTTCAAGAGGAGGCTAAAATCGGAAGCAGTAGAAACATCTCTATTTAGAAAATTGCGAACAGTTAAAAGCGAGCATGAAACTTTTAAGTTTTCATCTGATCTAGATGATAGACTTGACAGAAATGTTCGTTCTTGGAACTGTCAGAAATGTTTTGCACATTATGATGTTCAGAGCGTTTTGTTTAACATAAATGAAGCAATGGCTACCAGAGTAAATGTAGGAAAAAGAAAAAATATAACCACTGGGGCTTCAGCTGCGTCACAAACTCAGATGCCAGCAGGTCAAACAGGAAACTGTGAATCTCCTTTGGGAAGCAAAGAGGACCTCAATTCAAAGGAGAATTTAGATGCTGATGAGGGTGATGGGAAAAGCAATGATTTAGTGTTGAGTTGCCCTTACTTCAGGAATGAAACTGGTGGGGAAGGAGATAGACGGATTGCACTTTCTAGGGCGAATTCTGCATCTTTTTCATCAGGTGAAAGTTGTTCTTTTGAGTCCTCTCTGAGTTCTCATTGCACAAATGCTGGTGTTTCAGTACTGGAAGTACCAAGAGAAAACCAGTCCATTCACAGAGAGAAAGTGAAGCGTTACATCATAGAACACATTGATCTTGGAGCGTATTATTACCGCAAGTTCTTCTATGGAAAAGGTAAATTTTTCTAATGCAACTGTTCTGAGATATTCATGCCTTAGGTTTAAGTTGGTTAGTAAAGGATTTCCCCCCTCTTCCCCCCCCCCCCCTCTTTTTTTTTTTTTTTTTTTTTTTTTACTCTGTGGAGAGACCTAAGTATTGCAGAGGATCCTGAATTTTTTTACTAAAATTAAGTGCATTATTCTTATTCTCCCAGAGGAAAACTCAGCAACAGTGTGTTATGTATAAAGTTATGCAGTACTTGTGTAAAGTAAGTAAACCAAACTTTCTTGGTGGGTGGGAGGAAGAGATGACATTTATACCCAGTACATTCATTGTAAATGCTGATAATCAGAGTGGAAATCAGTACTACCTAAAAGGTGTCTCCAAAAGAGAAGGCTTTATTATTGAGGTTTCTAATTCCCTTATTCTAGGTTCTGCTGTCTTCGAGTGTCTCTCAGGGCCTTTCATACTGTATGCACACATACATAGTTCTTAAACAGATTCTGATGATACTTAGTTTTTCAGCTTAGAGAATGTTGTTTTATACCTTTCTCCTAGCCTTTTACTCTGTTCTTTTAGGGTATGTACACACTACAAAGTGCCAAAGTACTCTCATCAGAGTAACTATCTTGACTTGAATCTTGAGTCAAATAAACTGTTTCCACTTTGTGAGCAACTTTACCTCTCTGTATTCCATACTGCGTTGTGCAATGTGTGTGAAATCTGGTTTTGTGAGAAGAAAACCAAAATACCTGTCTCTGTCCTGCCTATATTATGAATTCCAGCTCAGTCTTTTTGCTGTTATTAAGAGAATAAACCAAATCTGCTTCTGTCCTTAAAAGACTGTTTGTTACTGCGTGAGTATTCTAGAAATCATACTTCCTCTGCTTTGTAGCTATATTTGAACATTAGGAAACAAGAACTGTACTGTATCCCTTTTTTGTTGTGGCCTTTTACAAAGGACTCAGTGGTTCAAGGGAATCCAGTACAGTGGTTGTATTCACTGTATAGCAGAGAGCTAGAACATAGTCTGTTAAAACCATTGTGTTTAAAAGGCAAGTAAAAAGAAATCTACATGTCGTGGAACAGAAAGAAAAAGGCCCAGAGCTAAAAAAGGAATGGGCAGTAAATTCAGAAGTTCAAAATGCCTTTTAAAATAGGTACATTGTGAAGGATAAAGTGTTGATGCATGCAGAGCAGAAGAGAATGAAGGAACCTTTTAACAAAAGTGTGAGTTATTAATTGGAGGAGGAGAGAGAATAAAGGATTGGTGTAAGCAGAAAGGAAGACTGTCAATGGATAGAAGTGGTGCCAGGTTTGGTTGGGGGGGGAGGGGGAAGAGGATAGGGAAAAAGACAAGGATTAAACCAAAATTAAAGAGGTCTCATTAGTGAAATGGGTTTTTTCCTAGATGAGTTACAGGTACTGAAGGAATGAACATTCCAACCCAAACTGTTCTATGATTGAATGATTTTTTTTTTTTTTATGAATAAAAAACTTGTTAGAGAGATTTTAAAAAAAAACACCAAAACTATAATATAAGCCTAATGACCTTTCTTCAAAGATGATGTAGGTGTAATGAGTTTTATTTAACTTTTGTTATGGTAATTTTTTTATACATATATATATATATATGAGAACTTTTGACTAAAAGTGTTTTTTGGTGGCGTTTTTTGTTTGTTTGTTTTTTGGTATTGATACTGTATTAAAACATTAAGAAATAGAAGTTTATCCTGCATAGTAAACTACTAGAAAACTTGAGTTGTTATTGTCCTTGTTACTGTAGGTAAACGTGTGATGCATTTAATATCCAGTGATAAATTGTTACTGTGACAATGATGCTCTCTTCTGCATTATCTTTTGGTAGAGTTGTAACAGAAGCTGTGTGAGAGAAATCTGTATTGGATGGCTCTTACAAGGCAGATAGTAAAAGCAAACATGTTGACATAATTAAATCTTAATTGTTGGTACTTACTATCTCAAGGGATCAAGCACATAAGGGAACTTCAAATTACTTCCAGCTGAACACAGGTCTCACCTAAGAAAAAATTCTTATACATAGAGGAAATAAAATGGGTGTTTTGCCTTAGGCACCAGAGAGGTCAATCTACCATATAAGAAAAAATTACATTTATATACACACTGAGCCTTTTATTTGAGACCTTTCTGTGACAGTGAGCTCTCCTAGCTGGTTGTTCATTGTATTGTAATATTTAACAGCACAGCTGAATTTAGCCAAATAATTGTGGAAGGATGAAATAACAAAATAGCAAACGTTAGTCACTTGTATATAGATAAGTATGTAATGCCACTAATTTTTTTTTTTTTAACCTTCAACAATATATCTATGAAAAAGAGATAACTTTCTGAATATTTTATTTAGTTCACAGTTTTATAATTGGCACATGTCAGTGTACAAGTTTTATTTCTGTTTTAAAATGCATGGAAGAAACACCTTGGCATGTTTAGCACTAATTATTCCATTCCTTTTCAAGAAATGAGAGATTTAGAATTCATTGTCTTCTGAAATGAGCTGTAGTTTTATACTGCATACTTATAAGCTTTGCAACTATTGTTAAAACCAAATCCAACATGACTGATGTAAACTATGTTGATGTTTATGGAAAGTAACATCACGGTTTTCAGTTAAGGTTAGTAAAAACTAGAATATTTTATCTCATGGCTTTATTAATTATGTCCTTTAATGGTCTATATTTTTGTGGGATAAGAGTGGATGAGAAAATAAAACTGTGTTGATTTTTGAAACGGGTAGTGGAAATATGCCTTTGTTATCATTGA
Source organism: Eubucco bourcierii (assembly GCA_013396675.1). Lineage (NCBI taxonomy): Eukaryota > Metazoa > Chordata > Aves > Piciformes > Ramphastidae > Eubucco > Eubucco bourcierii. The sequence continues at coordinate 33,863 of VWZE01005854.1, forward strand.
TTTGTCCTTTTCCCCATGTGGATTATCCTCATGTCTTGAGGTGCTGATATTAGTGCTATGGTTTTTATTTGAGGAATGCTTTCCACCATTTCTTAGTATGTTACTGTTTCTATCTGCTAAAATGAAACTGAATAAATGTGTTAGGATAAATATACAGGCTTAACAACCTTTTGGTATTAACTCCATTTTGTATAAGTAAAACTTCTGTATTAGAAAAAAAGTTGACAATTATACCTCAAAATGAGAAAGTAAAAAGTTAGTAATGGTTTACCCTCTCTCTCTCTCTGCATAGCTAGGAAATAGCACTTATTCTCTTCTCCAGTCAATACTTTCAAATCAGTGTAAATGCAATTAAATGAGCTTAGTGACATCATGAGATTTGTTTTTTTAAATGTGCCTTGGTTTTAATAAATCTCAGAATATCAGTAGCCATACTGTTCTTTAATGTGTTTGTTTAATTTATTTAATTCCCATTCATGAAGCTGTTTTATCTGTTTCCATGAGTGTAAATAATGCCTTTTTTCGTGTGTGTCGTAGATATTTTACAAGAAATAAGCAAATATCTACCATGCTTGCATTTTTCATTCAGTAATACCAAGATATCTAGTAACTATGTGATACTCTTTTCTAGATTTACATTGAAAGGAAAGGTTATAGAACTCTGAGAAAATTCATTCTTATTAAAGCCTAAATATGCAGTTTTGGGGAGTTTTCATACTGTTTTAAGTGTTTGGCCTTTACATCTCTCTCCTTACACCACTTCCTCCCTCTTTTAGGGCCTGTCCTATTTGATAAATTTGACCATTAAGGCTCAAAGCCAGGTGTTCCATAGAGTATAATTTATCCATGCAGGTACAATGCTCAGGCTGGGAAAGGAATGTAGTTGGTGAGCACGAACAACTATTCCTTTAAAAAAACCCACCCAAACCCTGAAAGTTTGCTACTTGTAATGTGCTGCTACTGGGAGATACACTGTAACTACCAACATAGTTTGTAGGTAGATAGATTCTTGAAAGGTATTTTGCAAACTTTTTCTGTATTACTGTAAATAAATTATTTTTTTTAAAGTATCAAAGTAGCTCAGAAATGTTAGCAAAATGTTTTAAAATCTGTAAAAGAATTTAATATATTACTTGGTTGGTGTTTAAAATATGGAATCATAGCATAAATTGAATTGAAGGATATTTCTGGAGGTTATCCAGTCTAATGCCCTGTTTAAAACTTCCTTCAAAGGTTATGAATAGGTTGTTCTTTAGCTGTCCCTTTAACTATCTTTAAGGATAGAGATTTCACAAACTTTCCTGGCAATTTGTTCCTGTGTTTGATACCATGGAGTGCTGTATCTTCTGATACTTGAATCTTGTCCCTTCTCTGTGTATAGTGGAGAGGAGTCTGGCTCTTTCTTCTCTGTAGCTCCTCATCAGCTAGTAGAATACTGCAATTATTTCCCCCCCTTAACATACTTCTCTCCAGTATGCGCAACTGACCTCTTTTAACCTCTCCTGATCTATTACAAGCTCCAATTCACCAACTGTCTTGATAGTTGTCTGCTGGCCTTGTTCCACTCTGTCCGAAAGCAGACAGTGCTCCTTATTATGCAGTTTCAAAAGTGCCAAATAGAAGCATAATGTCTTCTCCTTGTCTGCTGATATGCTTCTGCTGCTGCTGCAGCCCAGAGCATTGTTAGCCTTCAACTCTCCTGAGGGTTTTGTTGGTTACTGCACAGCCTGTTGCTTGCCAGGGTCCCCAGAACTTTTGTGAGTTGGTCCCCATCCTGTGCTGTTGGATGAGCTTGCTCTGTTCGATGTACAGGTCTGTGCTGACCTTCATGAGATTTTGTTTGTCAGTTCGTTTTTTTTTTCAGATTGTCAAAGGGACAATCTGAAATGTCTTAACATGTTCATCTTAACATGTCAGGTTGAAGACTTTGAATTGCTCCACATGCAGCTCAGCTTACCACCTCACCAACAGCTGCCTTCTAGGGAAGGGGAGAGTGGGCAGTGAAGCAGACACTCTGCAGCTGTTAGACTCTACCCATGTGTATGAGTTCTTTCCTTTACCTGCTTTGTAAAATACTGCAAGGTTTAAGCATTTCAGTATCTGCCCTATACCAGTTTAACACATTTGTTAAAAGCCTGTCAGTTGAGGATGCATTCTATTCCTTATTTAATACTATTAAATTAGGGAATAATAACTCCCCCCAAACAACCAAGCAAAAAACCAAACCAAAACAAAAAAACCCACCCCAAAACTAAACAATAGCAGCTTCACTGTCAACTTTTGATAAACCTTTTAGTAACTACTCAGTAATTGGAATTAGTGTTGCCGATTACAGTCCTTTGAGGGCAACCATCCAGCCAGTTTATGCCCACCTTGTATTTTGCATGTCCAAACCACATGTTTTCAGTTTAGCTCCGGGGGTATTGTGTGATACTGTGTAAAAACCGTTGCTAAAGAGCAAGTAGGTGACTTGCTTCTCCTTCATCCATAAAGCCAGTCATTTAATTTTAGAAAACAACTGGGCTTGTCATGCATGATTTCATAAATCTATACAGGCTGTTTCCAAGCATCTTTTTGTCCTCCATGTGCCTGGAATTGAGAATTTGTTCTTTAATCTCCCTGGGGACTAAAGTTTATCATGACTAGTCTATAGCTTCTCAGACCCTCTTTTATGCACTTTTTAAAGGTGGGAGTAATCACTCATTGACTTTTCAGAGGTGGTACAGTGGTCTTACAGTGACATTAGGTAGTTTGGTCAACATGTATCCTGTTTGGTCCTATGGAATTGTATGTGTCTAGTCTGCTTAAATAGTCTCTAACTTGGTCTTTGTCTTCTCTTGGTAATTCTTTACTCTCTCACGTTGGACCAGTTAGCTCAAGGATTAATTTAACTGTTTTTCAAAGACTGAAGATTTACTAACTTCAGTTTTTGTTTATTAAAACTGAATTGCTGCTTTGAATGTAAAGTTTCAAATAAGAATAAATTGAATGAAATAAAGGAAGCTACATAGCATCTAATTTGTTTGAAGACTGTTGACTTCTGTTGAAGACTTCATGTAGATATAGCTTCTTTAAAGCAATTTCCTACATCATCAAGTAAAATGATTAGTTTTGTAGTAATAAAAAGCAAACATATTTCACATTAGCAGCAGTTGCAGTAATTTGAGTTATGTGACATGAAGACCTCATCAAAATTAGCATGTTGTGATTTATGTACTTAGTGTGCAGTTCTGAAGATCACAAGGGTATTTACACACTTCGTACATCCAAAAATATTTTTTCCCTTGCTGTAGATCTTTGGTATTTTTAAATGAAATTTGATGAACATTTTCTAGGAGACTCATACTTCATTATTCTCTTCCCTCTTCATTCACTCTTGTGTAAAAGAGCATCAGAACTACTTTGGAACAGATGAAAATCTTGGACCTGTAGCAGTCAGCATCCGGAGGGAGAAAGTTGAAGATGCCAAGGAGAAAGAAGGATCTCAGTTCAACTATCGTATAGTTTTCAGGACAAGTGAGGTAATCTTCTTTCAGTGATTCTACACAGGAATTGAAAAATTACCTTGGAGCCTAGGATACTAGTTACTTGACTGTGGATATGTTACTGACTTTGAAAATAAATCTGTTAATGGGAAAGGGGTGTTTCTTGTACCATTAGCAAACATGTTTTCTCCTGAGACAAAATTGTCCTCTTCTGTACTGCATTAATGTATTTTGAGTAGGCACCTTAAAGGAGGTAAATTGGCTGAGGGCAAATACTAGGGACAAAGAAGGGAACAGGTAAGAACAAAACCTAAGACAGTATGGATTGATCTGCTTGATTTTAAGTTTTTATGATAGAAGACTAAGTAGTGCATTGAAAGGAGAGGAAAAATATGAAAGTGAGTAGTACTATGACTTATTTGTATATTTGTGTTCTGTTTCAAAATACTTTTTTTAGAAGCTTTTTCCTGTGAGATGTTTTTATACACTTGCACATCCATGATTTCTGGATTGTGGATTTGTTGATTAAAAATTTGTCTTAATTGAAGGAATATATTTCTTGTGATCGTTGCGGAAGAAACATCTCAAGTTCTGTTTCAAGTAAATTAGTATCTCTTGCAAACTGCTTGCTTCTTTATATGAAAATACACAATGTTATTGTAGCAAGCGACTATGAATTTTCATAATCCTTCAGACTATTATTTTTTATGATGATGAGGATGTAGAGATGTTAGCTAGATCTCTCTCTGGATTCACATGCTTTTACAAACTGATACAGGGACAGATATAATCATCAATTTATTTATTTTTTTAGGCTAGGTTTTACTTTTATTGCCAGAAAAAGGAGGATTCAGCTGACTAAATTCTAAGAAATTACTCTTCTTGACAAATCCAATATCAATAAAGCACCATGGCTTAAAAAATTAGGTAGATGCATTAAATGAAGGTGCTGTTACCTGTTGCTTATGTATCCAACCTCACTTTCTGCTATTGTGTCTGTTAGGGTAGTAGAGTATTAAAATTAATGCTCTTATTTTTAGCTTTTGTAGTGTTTTAAATATTTAAAAAAACCTTTTCACACCTCTTCCCTGTCCACCCCCCCCCAAAAAAAAAATCTTAGAAATCAGAATAAGTAGATCAATGAGTTTCTTTTAAACAAAAAAATATATTTGTCACAGAAACTGAGAGCCTATCTCTTTTAAACATTGCTTAGTAATATTTTTGCTGGTTAAAAAATTTAAAATAGGGATCTTTTTCTTCACATTCTTTCTTCTATACTTTTGCTAAACCCTAAAATGTATGTCTTTAAGAATCATCATATTATTAGAACTAAATTTTTGGTGCGTTTTACTTTGTTGCAGCTTACGACTCTTAGAGGAGCAATTTTAGAAGATGCGATACCATCCACTGCAAGGCATGGCACAGCAAGGGGTCTGCCTCTCAAAGAGGTCCTAGAATATGTGATACCGGAGCTGAGCATTCAGTGCCTGAGGCAAGCTTCCAACTCTCCCAAAGTACCTGAACAGCTGCTTAAACTAGATGAACAAGGGGTATGTAGCACATGACTTTTCTTTAAAGAAGATTACTCATGAAAAACAAAAACTTCTGAATGATTTTGCAGGCGCTGTTATTAAGTATGCAAACCATTCACTTCCTTGGTTTTGGAGATACTTGTGTATTTTCATTGACAAAACAAAGTTTGCTATCCTAAGCAGATGATTTTAAAAATACGATGAAGCTTGGGAAAAAAAAACAAAAAACCAAAGCAAACTCTATACACATTCTCTTTAGATGAGGGTGAGAAAGATTAAGTGTTTTCACACCAGGAAAAAGTGATTTTCACAATCCATATAACTTAAATTGTGATTGAGAGTAATGAATTAACTACATGACAATGAAATATTCATGTGGGTTAAATTTGGAAAGAATGTGGTGAAACTTACTTAGCTTGTTAACCAGCTTCATTAAAAACTACTGATGACATTTATAGCTTCCACATACTTTGTAAAGGACAGGCTTGTGATGGCTTTTAAACCAATTTTTAAAACTTAAGTGATTTTTTAAAAAAACCCATAATTCTAGGCAAACAACAGTACCTATCCATTTAAGGTGGATCAGCTGATGGATGCAGTTATGCTTAGCAACATAAGTTTAGGACTGGCTGAAGTGTCATGAATTTAGACATATGAATAATGGTCTAGAGGATTAATATTTTTACTGGAATAATGTTACTTTTGCATTAGCAGACCGAAGACTGTTTCGGATTAAATCAAAAGATTTTGTTTTCTACTCATTTCATAGTTTAGTTAAATCTAGTATGGATTATGGAGGGAAGATGTGGCTAAAACTTGGTCTCTAAAATAACAGTAGAAAATAGATGCAAATTGAGTCGTTGACCTAATTTGAATATGTAAATAAAGAACATACTTTTCTCCAAATTTATTCTGGTATATGATGATCAGCGTTAGATTTGGCTGTAAATTTACAAGAAAAGTCAAATATTTATCTATAACCTAAACCAGATTTTATTTTATATCACTCTATTTCCCCATTAGTTCCCCCCTCCTCTCTTCTGCTAATGGTTTTATGTTGTGTGTATGCTTCCTCTGGGAGTGTTCACTTCAATCTAGGCCAAAGACTGAATTTAACAAAAAACCTAAAGAAAGCCTATGGCTGGAAAGTTGGTTTGAGTCATGAATATGGATATATGTTTTAAGATAATCTTGTGTGACTGATGATCACTGACAGTTTGTGAAATTCTAAAAGTTCTTGGCTAAGAATAAAAGAACTAATCCATTTGCATGGAAGTTTCCTGTTTGTCATCTTAAGTGTGCATAAAACCTAAGAAAATAAGACAATATTTATGACTTAATAATCTATTTTTTTTACTTAACATTTTATAGTTTTTAGACTTATTTTTTAGAAGTAATTTATCTTGTTCTAATGTTCTAGAACCGACACTCTGTTTGTCGAAACTATTTAACTGCAATCTGATTTCTAGCTTAACATGTGCCTTTGAAGGTGGCAAATAGTTTTTAATGGTGGATACTTTTATGGGGAGGACAAAGATTACATATAACAGAAATTACTGTTCTGAGGACTTGTTTTAGTTGAGGTGCACTGAACTATAAATGGTAGAAATAAACTCACCTTGTTTTGAATCTGAGAAGGAAGACAGTTAATGCAAAAACTTCCTATTAAAGTTCTCACACTATAACATGCAGTAGGTAGACCATGCTTTTACAGATGACTGACTAAATCAAAAGTCTTCATGTACTACTCTTATCTGCATTTGGATAGTGATAATCCAGTTTCCTTCAAGATAATTAATGGATTTGTCATACCTTTTGTTTGTTTGTTTTTTGGGCTTCTTTTATTGCTGTTCATTTTTTTTTTAACTTGGTTTTATTTTCTTGTTTTTTATAATTTTATTTCTATGATGACTTAATTTCTCAAATCAGTACTTCTGCCAGGAGGTATATCAGTATCAATATGTGAACTAATGCTGAATTTCCCTCTAATTTTTCCTTTGCTCTTTGGTTGTTTGGTGTTCTTGTTTCAGCTGAGTTTTCAACATAAGATTGGTATCCTTTACTGCAAAGCAGGCCAAAGCACAGAGGAAGAAATGTATAACAATGAGATGGCAGGACCAGCTTTTGAAGAGTTCCTTGATCTGCTGGGCCAGAGAGTACGTCTAAAAGGATTTAGTAAATACAGGGCTCAACTAGATAATAAAAGTAAGTTATGTTTCTGACCTATGATAGAAACTATAATTATCCATTTGATCTCCTGTAAATCTTGTCTTTTCAAGCTCTTGATTTTGTGTTTTGATGAGTAAGATTATGTGTAAGTGAGGAAGATGAAGCATATGATAAAGAGCACTTATCACATCCTGTCCGAAAGGTTATTTACTGTTCTGTGGCTTTAGTAGAACTGAAAGCCAAAGCAACTTCTTTCATTTGTTTGCACTTAGTTGAAATTATACTATGTGAGTGATTTTTCATATCTTTCAGAATTTCACAACTACACTTTAGCATCCTATCCTTCAAAACTCAAAAGAAATCTATTTCACAATATGGAGTCATGACAAGGGACCATTTTCTTTATTTCAGCTAAACTCTTGTACTGCTTTTTAATCATCATGCATACTGAGGTTTGTATTTAAGAAGCAATCCAGTTTTCTGTTTCCTGGTTTCTCACACATCCGGAGTAAGCATGGTGCCATTCAATGGTTGATAAACATTTGTTTACCAGACTACTATGCCATTTGCTTAGGGCTTTTAGTTTCCCTAAGTGCAATAGTGTAGTAACGGAGTTGCACAAATGTGTTAGGTTTTGTATCAGAAGTGGGAACTGAAATATTGCTGTCATAGGAAAAGGACCTGGGGGTCTGTATTGATGAAAAGCTCAACATGAGCCTGCAGTGTGCACATGCAGCCCAGACAACCAATCGAGTCCTGGGCTGCATCAAGAGAAGTGTGGCCAGCAGGGAAAGGGAGGTGATTCTACCACTTTACTCTGCTCTCGTCAGACCCCACCTGGAGTACTCTGTGCAGTTCTGGAGCCCCCAGCACAGGAAGGACATGGACGTGTTGGAGCGGGTCCAGAGAAGGCCACGAAGATGATCAGAGGGCTGCAGCAGCTCTGCTGTGAGGACAGGCTGAGAGAGTTGGGGCTCTTCAGCCTGGAGAAGAGAAGGCTTCGAGGAAACCTTGTAGTAGCCTTCCAATATCTGAAGGGTGCCTACATGAAGGCTGGGGAGGGACTATTTACAAGGTCTTGTAATGACAGGATGAGGGGCAATGAGTTTAAACTGGCAGAGGGGAGATTTAGACTAGATGTTAGGAGGAAGTTCTTTCCAGTGAGGGTGTTGAAACACTGGCACAGGTTGCCCAGGCAGGTTGTGGCTGCTCCCTCTCTGCAAGTATTCAAGGCCAGGTTGGATGAGGCCTTGAGTGAGCTGTACTAGTGGGAGGTGTCCCTGCCTATGGCAGGGGGTTGGAACTAGATGATCCTTGAGGTCCCTTCCAACCTTACTATTCTATGATTCTGAAACAATAATACACTTATTAATTCATTCTTAGCATAATATAGCTTTAACAGGATTTTGACAACTAACATACTGTTTTTCTACATTTAAAGACTAGATATAAGGAAGATGTTTTTTACAATGAGGGTGATGTAACATGGGACAGGTTGCCCAATGATGTGACAGATGCCCATTCAACCTGAATTTTAATGTTTCTAGGGTATCTGAGCAACCTTATCAACTACAGAGGGGTTGGACTAGACAAGCTTTGAAGGTCCTTTCCAACAGAAACAGTTCTATGATTTGATTTGCGTTCTTATTTTTGCTGTAACTTGTGTATTTCATCCTGAAAGTACAGGTCCTTTTATATATTGTGTAAGACCTGTCTATAACAGAAAGAAATATTTTTTGTTAACAAAGTACATCTTTTTAAACTATGAAATTCTTGTGTGTGTGTTTTCAGTTTTCCTGATCAAATGGGAAAATTTCTTGAACTGTTAGAGATAAGCTGCCAAGAAGGAAGCACGGAAAGATGTAGGAAACTAAAGGAAGATCTTTTTTTCTTGCAAGGACTAATTTACCTTTCAGATAGTCACAGAGATCTAGAGATAAATAGATCCTCTAACTGGCTTCTCTGTTCCTCCTGCCACCTAATCTAGCCTGAGGGTTCTTGGGAATCTCTCTTGTGTTGTTGCTCCAACATCATTTTTTGCATAACTGGACTACATCTGATTTTGCTTGAGTTTGTTTTGATGGTTTTTTGTTTTGTTTTGTTTTTGGTTTTGTTTTGTTTTTAATACCATATCTGGACACTAATCAGTGTCATAGTTATAAAACGATTTCTTTTCTATTATCCATCTGGTAGTGCCTGGTTGGGTTGTCATCTTTTGTACATCATTGGGAGAGAGTTTCAATGATTTGCATAAGGAATTTTTGGAAATGTCTAATGAATGTACAGTGTGGTTGATACCCAGTGTCAAACTGTCCATAAGTCACTGAGCTGTTCGGAGTTGGTGATAAAACCTCATACTTTGACAATGAAGGGAGACCAGCTTTGCAACATTCTTTCACATTCTTCATCTCTATTGGTAGTGGGAAATGGTGGGGGAAAAAAAAGTTGGCTGAATCTCATGACAAATTATAAATTATGGCTTACAAGATAGGAAAACTGTAATTTCATAGCCCTGTCAACCTGCATAAGCACCACATTTGTTTTTATTAACATTATTACTTCTTTGGTTGACAGGGTTTTTGCTTGTTTCCCTTCAATAATTCAGACTTAGTAGAGGCTATTGCATCCTATTTCAGTGGAGAATAACAAGTCATTTTTCAAATTAATGTATAGAAATATTTATTAACATGCTGCAGATGTCAGACTTCTGGCATCAATTGATATAAAGGGATGCAAAATTGAAAGGAATAAGGGACATTCTGGATTTGCTTTTTTTTTTTTCCCTACCAATTAGAGCATGACCAAATGTCACTGAGTAGTTTTTACATATGGAAATATATGGTAGACTGTAAAGCAAATTCAGTTTCTATATTTGGTGTACTTAGGTATGAATGCTGATAGGCATTGTGAATGTGTCATTCACTAATGTAATTTTAATGTTTTACTGATGCTCTGTGCCATTAAAAATATTAATAGAATCATAGAATGGTAAGGTTGGAAGGGACCTTGAGGATCATCTAGTTCCAACCCCCTGCCATAGGCAGGGACACCTCCCACTAGTACAGGTTACTCAAGGCCTCGTCCAATCTGGCCTTGAACACCTCCAGGGAGGGAGCATCCACAACCTCCCTGGGCAACCTGTTCCAGTGCCTCACCACCCTCACTGGAAAGAACTTCCTCCTAACATCCAGTCTAAATCTCCCCTCTGCCAGTTTAAACCCATTGCCAGAGGGGAGATTAACCTAATTCTCATATTTTGCAGCAAACAGGGTGGAATTAAGAGACTTCACTAAGATATAGTTTTCAGTTTTATATTAAAAGTAAAATACTCCCTTAGTTGTCACCATTATTTTCTTTTTTAATAGTGGCACAACAACTACATGCTGTATTTATATGTTATATATATAATAAATACAACTACATATTGCATTTATAATTGGGTGATACATTGATCTGACTGCTCATGGGTTCAGAACAGTGTAAAAATTTCATGGAATCAACTTCTCTGGGTAATCTGTTCCAGTGCCTCACCACCACTGTAGTGAATTTCATACTAATGTCTAATTTAAATCTGACTTCTTCCAGTTTGAAGCCATTACTCAGTCTATCCCTACATGCCTTAGTAAAAAGTCCCTCTGTGGCTTTCCTGTAGTCCCCCTTCAAATACTGGAAAGCTGCTTTAAGGTCTCCCTGAAGCTTTCTCTCCCCCATACTGAACAACTCCAAGTCTCTTAGTCTGTTTTCAATAGTAGAGGTGCACCAGACATTTGATCATCTTCATGGCTCTACTCTGAACCTGCTCTAACAGTTCCATGTCCTTCTTTTGTTGGGGGTTTGACAGCTGGAGACAGTACTCTAGGAGAGGTCCCACAGTAGAAGGGGAGAATCATCTCCCTCAACCTGCTGGCTGTGCTTGTTTTGATGCAGCTCAGACAGGCAAATCCATCCTGTGTTACAAGTGCACATTGCCAGCTCGTGCTGAGCTTCTCACTCCAACATCTGTCCCCGCAGGACTATTGTCTATCCATTCTCTGCCCAGCCTCTCTGCTTGTTGAATTATATAGGCATTGGCCTGTCTCCTAAGTCTGTCAAAGTCCCTCTGGATGGTGTCTTTTCCTTCCAGGGTGCTGACCATGCCACACAACCTGGTGCCATCAGCAAACTTGCTGAGAGTGCACTCAATCCCACTGCCCATGCCACTAATAAAGATACTGAACAGCACCAGTCTCAGTACTGGTATGAAAAGCATCACTCACCACTTCTCTCCACTTAGAGATTAACCCAATGACCGCTATGGTTTGAATGCCAATTCCTTATCCCCCAAGTGGTCTAGCCATCAAATCAGTGTCTTTAGAAATCAGAATGTTCTGGGAGACAGTGTCAAACACTTTGTACAAGTCTGGGTAGATGCTATCATTTGCTCTTACTTTGATGGGGTAACAGCGCTGATGGACATAGAAGACCACCAGGTTTGTCAGGCATTATTTACCCTTGATGAAGCCGCGTTGGCTACCACCAGTCATCTCCTCATTTTTCATATGCTATAGCAGAGTTTCCAGAATTATCTACTCCATGATACTATGGAGCATGGAGGTGACACTGCCTGGCCTGTAGTTTCGCCTTTTTTGTAGTGCGGGTTGTGGTTCCCTTTTTTCCAGTCAGAGAAAACTTCACTAGATTACCATCACTTTTCAAATATGCAGTTTAGTGAGTTCCCTCAGGGCCTCCAGATGGATCTCATCAGGTGCCACAGTTCTTTCAGATTCCTTAGGTGGTCTCAAACCTGATCATCACTTAACAATGGGTATTTCTTCATTTTCTCTGTTCCTGCTTTTTCCTTATGTAACTTGGGTGGTAGGAGTTGCTGGTGGAGTTGTCTTGACTCAGTAGGGTGTTCCAAATTTCCTTTTTTTAAGTTAATTGTGCTTACTTAAATAATCAATACATAGTAAAGAAGGTGAATTAAAAGGATTAATTTATGACTACAGAGTGATACTCTTCTGAGTTGCTGTTAAAATTCTGAAATGCTAACTCTATTGAATTTGTTTCTAAAGAAAAGGAAATACAAAGCCACGTCTGTATATGAAATACATTTTAATAGATCTGAAAATTCCCAGCAAAATTATTTGACATTGTGTTACAAAATATCATGTAAAAATTTGATGGTTTTTGAGTGTCTGATCTGGAGTATTGTGTTTTAATACCAGATTTGAAGCAGTAGTGTGAGTTTATTTTTAGTACACTAAGGAGTTTACTCAATTGTCTGTATTAATGTTTTAAATAGTAAAAATATAGAAAACTCTGCTGAAATAGCTGTGGGTTTTTTTTTCATGAAATGTAAATATATTAAAAATGTGATCATTTTATTCTCATAGACAGTAAAATCTTTGTGCAATTTCTTGCAAAACTCTTCTGTGTCATAAGAGGAAACTAAAGAGTAGATGTTTAGTTGTTGTGAACTGCTTTTCTTCTATTAAAAATAGTTTTAAATTGCATTAATAGTTTTAAATCGTAGCATGTAAAGAGTGGTGTCCTAAAATGTAGCATGAATATTGTTTTACTGACCTTGTGGTTAAATTTATTTTTAGCTGATTCAACAGGAACCCATTCCCTCTATACTACCTATAAAGATTATGAGTTAATGTTTCATGTGTCGACAATGCTTCCATACATGCCAAGTAATAGGCAACAGGTATGTTTTTTAATTATTTAACTTTATATTATAAATGTTTGGCATTGAGGTTTGTTATTTTTGAAAGGAAAAACTTAACTGCTTGATATAGTGTACAATTAATTTGCAATTAAAAAAATATATAAGGCATTAGAAATCTCATAGGATAAGTTCCTGAATTACATACTCTAAAAATCCTATCTTACCCATTTCATTTTATTAAAAAGTAATATTGCCTGTGGTGAATGAGTTATTTTCACTTTTGACTTCTTAGATATGTTTTAAACATTGAAGGAATGAAGTTTGAAAATAGTCTTGTAGTTAAAATATGCATGTAATTTTTTTTAAAAAACACTTCCGCTTAATCCTTATATTACATGTCTTGAAATGTTTATTAATGTGCCAACATAGTAATATATGCTTAACTGTGTCATTCAAAGTATCTGCTTGTGAAGACAGAAAATTGAAGTATACTTACTTTATTTTTGGAGAATTCCCCTTGCTTATGTAATAGTACAGAATATATTTAAAACATTAAGGATGGCTAAAAACCAGCACAGCATCCAAAGAATGTGGTGCACCAGTAAGATTACTCTGTCTTGCCTGTATTGAATATTTCTTGTAACTGAATTAAAAATTACAAGCGTATTTGGTATAATATATCAACATTAATGCTGTATTTTAAAAAAGGCAGTAGAATTAAACACTAAGACTTAGGAAAAAAAAGGCAGTAGAGTTGTTCATAGGTCAGACCAATGATAGTTTGTTACTTAGCGTGCTGCTGCTTTGCATTTTTCTAGCTCTGCAGAAATCATTGTTTGGTTTATTTAGTTAGATTTAGGATATTCTTTCATGGTCACACAAGACACAAAGACATCAGTCATTTTGGAGGGTTGTCTTGAAATAAAGATACCATCTCTCTTTTTTTTTGAACAGCATACAAAAGACAGTTGCTGATTTTTTTATTTTTTTTTAAACCATGTGCAAGTTGTATCTTTCATATCTTCTCTATCAGTAGGTTTTGTGGGAAGAAGAGATGTTGAGGTAGCAAGAAAAAGATAAAGTGCAGTTACTAAAATTATTGAGAAAGGATAAAAGAAAATTGAAATGGAAGAAAGTATATAATATATGCATTTTACAACAGTGCATAATGTTCTGAGCTTTTTGAAGTGAACTGTTAAGGCAACTGCAAATATTACTCCATTACACTTAGGACATAGATGTGATAAAGAAACGACATTAGGAAGCAGAATACAGAAACTCTTCACCACGTGAACATTTAGATGATCACATCTTAAGATGTGTGACTATATAACTGTGCTAATAGCTAGTAATCATGTCACTGGATCATTGTCACTGATCTGAGGTTCCTCTACTTCTCTAAACTTTAACGTACACCTTCTCACAATACAGCATTAATTCAGTAAGTGCACTAGGAGTTCTGTCTGTCATCAGTCATAACAATCTTTGACTGGAAAGTACACATAAATAACAAACTCTGTACACTATTAAGAAGATATAATACACTGAATGAGCTTGCCATAAAAGGAAAGAAAATGGTGTTTTCATAGTTCATCACAGGCGCTGACAAGAAATATGTTGTTGAAGTTGATCGTTTTTGTTGTCTTTCATGACTCCTTTGTGAGAACAGGATATCTTACTACAATTTGCTAATTTTCATAAATGTTGTTTGTCAGCATCACTGCTGTGTTCCTCAACCACCTCCTGTTACTGTCCTTTCACTTGCTTCTGTGCCGCCTTTTCTTCCTCATCTTTTTCTTATGTCTTCTTTTATAGCCAGGTGCCGATTCTTGTGTATAAGTCTTCCGATTTTAACTCCATGTTTTTTCCCAGCAACAAACAAACTTTTCCACACTGTTTGAGTAACTTGTCTTCATTGTCACTCTAACAGGTTCAATATTTAGTAGAAGCACCATGTTGCTACTCATGGCTCTCTAGGCATGAAGTTTTCCAAGTTAAAGTATTACACATTTCCAAAGATCCACCACATTTTTATTTTAGGTGTTGAATCTAGCACAGCATCAACGCTGTCTAAAGGAAATGTGACAAATGCACCCAAATGACCAGAATTTAGCCAACCTTAATGTGCAAAAGGGATCTGGAACAATTGTTTAATTTTCTTGTATTACTGCTTAGTTCCAAAACACATACTGAAGCATGAAGCATCAACAATGATATTTCTTACAAACTAGGATCAAATTCTGTTAAGTCTGTTCCATTGAGACAGTTCAGATGCTGAAGACCACAGATACAGTTGCATCAGTTGTGCTCAGAACAGAGACACTTACAGGTGGTATGGAATATGAATGTAGTTTGTCTCTTCAGGTTATTGTGCACAGCTTCTACATCCCCAAGTAAGGGAAAGTTACACCTGATGGTAATTTTCTTCATTAGACTAGGTTAGCAATGAAGATACCCATTCAATAGTTGTTTTGTGCTGGCACGTTGTATATGTATTGGCAGTGAAGTTACTGCACTTTATCCTCATGTGCCTTCTGGGCAAGGTATTGAGTCACTCTTGATCATCTAAGACTGCAGCCTTCCATAAGCAATCACCAAGCATTGCTTAGGTTCTGAATACCTGTGAGCCAAAAATGGGCCACACCAGAACTGTTTGTTGCTTCTTCCAGGACATAACTACGCCCTGCTTGGTCCCTGATCAGCACATCCCTCTGGTTTTAGAGCCAGCAGGAGATCCAAAGAGCAAGGTAATTTTAACTTTGGCTGCAGCATAGGCTGGGAGCTTTCAAGTCAACTGGTCCTTTTCTAGGACAGAAAAGACTGCCAGCCCTGGTGTGGCCAGCATTTTTTCCTTTACTGGCCTTTTCTTCAAATCATAGTTCAAGGCTTTTCCCCTTTAAACTTTACCTTTGTAACATCCCTTTCCAAATCAGTCCCTTGCAAGTTTCCCATTTGCACATTTAAAGTCTGCTTGTGGTCAAACCTGATTAATCCAAATCAGTTTAAATAATCTGTTTTCACCTGGTTTAATGAGAATTTAATAACAGAATAGATATGTAATAATCAAAGTCATGGAATTTAAGCTACTGTTATAACAGTTAAGATAACAAGACATGAAATTCATGTGGTTATACCAAACTGTTTAACAAGATCTGATGAAATATCTTTTGGCATTTGGTTTTGGTACTTGTTAAGAACACAAATTGAAAATAAAACTTTTGAAATAACTTATTTTAGATCTGTAATAAAATAAGTTTGAAGTTTTTTTTCTTTGACTCTTAACATTTCTTGGCTTAATTGAATGAAGACTGTATTTCACAAAATTTCTTGTTGTGTTGCAGTTTGACTAGGACAGTAAATTCCACAGAAGTGGATAGATTTTTATTCCTGGACTTAACCTGAAATTGTCCTGAATGTAAAGACAGAACTTTTCTGTGGAGATACGTATCTGAAAATTAAGCATTGAGTAGTTAAACTTTCAAAATTGATGTAACAATTGTTAATTGGTATAAATAATTTTAGTCTAATAGATGCTGCTTTTCTAACGTATTTTACTTTTTGTCTTGTATTCTTACATAGAACTTCACTGATTTTGTTTTGGCTGCCCATCATGCTTGATTGACTTAATCTTCAAATTTCACATGCCAGTTTAGAATATTAGGTACTAGAATGATGTAGAATTGTGTTTGATGTCTCCTCACTGAAAGTAATTCTCTGTAATTGTGCACCCTGTTGAGAATTGCTATTGTGCTGCACATTGGCATGAGGCTCTAGAGTATGTTAGAAAGGCAGATTGGAAAAAAAAATTAGTAATATGAAACCCCCCAAAAAATCTAAACCTGAGCAGACCTCAAAATGGGAGAGGAAGGGGAAACTGAGAACCTGGGAAAAAAACCCAAAACCTAGGACACAAAAGTTGGTATGAAAATCTAGGTTATAGAGTGGAAGCTAGAAAAGGGTTTCTTACAGATCTTTCTGCTTAGTTCTGGTTTCCTTTTAATTCCTTTTTCATTTTCAGTATGCTATCCTTATCTCACATTTTCCAGGGAAGTATGCATTCCCTCCATCTCATACTTCATTCTTTTCCTATTCCTTTATCCTATCCAGAGCACTTCATTCCATATTCCAGATCACTCCAGTTTCTTTTTCTTCCCTTTCAAAGTTCTTTGCATTATGATACTCTCTGCACAGCTGCAACTGTCCTTTGCCTTTGCATTGTGATGAAGTAACTGATCATTTATGCATGACATTTGTAACAGTGTTACACTAATTTTGTTTTAAAACGTTGAAGAAGTCACTAAGATCTCTGCAAACTGGTAAGGCTCTTAAAAATTATGACCTGACTTCCTGTTTTCTATTTTTGTGCCTCTTAAATTAAGTTCCTTAAAAAATTGTTTAGGGATAGGATATGGGAACTGCTGTAATTTCAAAAAGACTATTTTTTTCTAGTAAAATTGAACTTTTATTAAGAGACAGCTATTCTTGTTTAAGAAACCTGTGATGACAAGCAGAATGTCTGAAAGAGGTTTACAAAAGTAGAGGAATCAATCTAACTTTATTCAAGATGTTGCTTCCTAATTTTTGTAATTTTGCTCTGTGGAAATGTGTAAGCATAGGCATGAATCACTGTAGCAAGAAAGACTAATTGAGCATTTTGTTACATAACAAAGACAGAAATTAATCACCTTGTACCTCATAATTGGAAGGTTTCTTATAAATTTGACTGCAGTGTAAATTCCAGCCTGTGAGATAATAATAACCTCTAAATGTGAACTAGTGCTTTGCTAATATGATCTAATTGTATGGTTCACTAGTTCAGTAAATTAAAGTATACTTGACAAGCTTAGTTTCGTGATCCGTTCCATGTAGTGTACTTCTGCTGTGATTTGTACACAACAGGATGTGTATCTTGGATTCCTCAAATAGCAAGTTAATTATTTTTAGTCCTAAAATCTGAAAACTTGGCTGAGCCACATATCTTATACCAAATACTATTTTCTGTTCTTCTACCCGTTTTAAAGATTCATCAGAACTTGTATTTCTTTAATCTGTAGTTCATATTTTGATTATGCACTCAGTATATTTTGAGCCTTGAAATTGTGGCTTTGGCCCTTCTTAATACCCTTTGTGTTGTGTATAATGAAACACATTTATCGGTCTTAGCATTTACCATGTGTGAATTTTTGTTGGTAACTGAGATATTAACACGTAATGGAACTGAGAAAATACAAGCAAGTACTCTTACTAAGTTATGTTCTGTAAAGTCAGTTCAATAGAGGAATTTTTACTTGTTCCATCATACAGTTTTCAAATTCATTTTTCTCTTTTTTAGTTACACATGAGCTAAGGTCTTTGGCAGACTTTGAATGGGTATTTAAAATGTAACACATGCTATGGGTTTTTTTTCTGTATAGTAACGTACACGGATGTTTTATAAACAAAGATGTTTAAGGGAAAGGTGTGAAAAATTCATGAGGTGCAGTAGACATTCATGAGGAAAATGAGCTTTGTTTTACTGTGCTGTGTTGTAGAGGATATTTGAGGGAAAAGTGGTCGAAGTGGTCCCTTATTGCTGAATGTATTTTATAGTGTTTATTTTCAGCGTGGAGCAATTATTTAGTCCTCCAAATTATTCCTAAAATATATTTTGATAATAAAAGGTACCAATTTCCAGAGGACATTTTAAAATTAATTTTATTTTTTTTAATTTTAATAAATTTAATTATTTTTTTTTCTTACTAAAGCAATGCACTCAATAAGGGAAATGTGTTTTTCTCATAGAATAAGAATGATCAGAGACAATGCAGAACTAGTGTAGTGATGTGAGGGAATTTGCTAGTATTTTCGTTAGCCCAGTTTTCTTTCCCTATATTTTTGTGGTTTGGTCTGATATCCTTTATCTGTAGCTATCAGCTATCCAGGTTATTATTAATTTAAAGTTAATTCTGAAAAATCAAGCTTAATTTATTTTGGTTTTGTTTTGTGTGTTGTTTGTTGCTTTTTCCTCCTAAAACTAAGAAATTGCTTGTTTGGGGTTTTTTTCTTATAACTAATTTTCCAATGTATGTTTCTTGTCTAGCTGCTAAGGAAAAGGCATATAGGAAATGACATAGTTACCATCGTCTTCCAAGAGCCAGGAGCACTTCCTTTTACTCCAAAAAATATTCGTTCCCACTTTCAACATGTGTTTGTCATAGTCAAAGTGCATAATCCTTGCACTGAAAATGTGTGTTACAGGTGAGTAGAGCCTTTTAACTATTAAAGTTTGTTATTGAGACTGCATTGGAATTTCATCTTCTAACAATTTTGTATTTTCTAGAGATATTATGTATGTAGTTCTAAAATGTTTGCTACATTTTTTTGCCTCCCTTGCATGCATCTATGGTTAATGGGCCACAATGAACAGACTTAAATGAGTGTATGCAGAACTCTGCGTTGCTGATTTATGGATACAAAATGGAGGTACACTGATTTAGCAAAAATAAAGTATCAGACATAGCAAAAGAATTCATATTGTACATTTCCTTTTCCACTGAGAGTTATTTGAAATAAACTATTTCAGAAGGATATTTACCTGTATAAATCCCTGAGTATGAGAATATGACCAGGCTGAGTCACAACCTTTTGAGCACATGAATAAGGACAACATATAAAAACATCTCAAATTTGAGGTGGACTGAAATGTCACATTTAAGTTGCTGCATAATAAATTTGAGCAAGGTAACTAAGGTGGAAACATACTTCTGAACTGATTTGGAATTGTGAAATTAATTATAAGGACTTGAGGTGTAGTGGTACAAGTTTAGCATGTAAAAATGGTATTTATTATGAAAGTACAAAGAGTGGGCAACTTAAACAGGTGCAGAATGCTCTTGTTATAGACACACGCAACACCATACTTTGTGCTTAATTGTGGCAAAATTTAAAAGGATTAAAATAAATTATCTTCCCGTTTATTTATTTCTTAGTTTTAAGATCATGTAACTGAGTGATAGCTGAAAATCATAGTCAGACATATGTAGAAAATTATTTTTTAGAATATATTTCTCATTAATGTTTCTCAAAGCATTTTTGTATTTATTTCATTAAAGAAAAGCGACCATCATATCCTGAGAAGTCATCCTCAATATTTTTTTGTTAGATACATCTATAATGGGTTTCACATATTTGAAAGAAAAAAGGCATTTTAAAACAGAGAATTCAATCTGTTTATGTCTAAAATGGCTGAAAATTGACATGTCAAAGCTAAACTCAACTGTGTAAATGGACTGCATAAATCGCACTTCTACTTATCAACTGATTTTTTTTTTTTTTTAAAACATTTTGGGTTTTAGGAATTAAGCATTGTATTTTTTTCTTTTTATTCCCAGTGTTGGTGTTTCACGGTCAAAAGATGTACCTCCATTTGGTCCACCCATTCCCAAAGGAGTCACTTTCCCAAAATCAGCAGTCTTTAGGGACTTCCTTTTAGCCAAAGTTATTAATGCTGAAAATGCTGCACATAAGTCCGAAAAATTTCGAGCCATGGCCACAAGGACACGTCAAGAATACTTGAAAGATCTAGCAGAAAACTTTGTTACCACAGCTACAGTGGATACTTCAGCAAAGTTTAGCTTTATTACTTTAGGGGCAAAAAAAAAGGAAAAAGTGAAGCCAAGGAAAGATGCGCATCTATTCAGCGTTGGAGCGATTATGTGGAACGTTGTTGCACGAGATTTTGGGCAGTCTGCTGACATTGAATGTCTCCTTGGAATTTCCAATGAATTTATCATGTTGATTGAAAAGGAATCAAAAAATGTAGTTTTTAACTGCTCCTGCAGAGATGTTATTGGATGGACATCTGGACTAATGAGCATAAAAATATTCTATGAAAGAGGAGAATGTATTCTTCTGTCTGCAGCAGATAATTGTACTGAGGACATCAGAGAAATTGTTCAAAGGCTTGAAGTAAGTACAGCTTCTAAACTGGAAAAGTTTTTTGTTTTTTTAATGATGAATTGTTTGTATACATCTCCTTTAGAATATGGCTTGCAGCATCCTGTTTGTACTTCACGAGTGTTTTCATTCTTCAGAGAGCATTACTAACAATAATCGTCACAACAGCATCTATGTGTTATGTGCTGTTTTGAGGCTAATTGGAATATTTTAATGAGAAAAAAAATTATTGGTTGTAAAAAGAAATGATAAAGTCTGTATAATTCGTGGGTTTGCTAAAAGGGATAAAAAAACCAAAATATAAACAGTTTGGCTCTGTTTTGCTTCTGGACACTGCATCTTTTCACTTCTCTCTCTAATATCTTCTCTTAACCCTGGCTAACAGGTAACCTGGGAGGGAATTTGGATTTCTGTATTATTTCTCATCGGGCATCAAATTTAGTGGCTTAGGAACTTCCCCCACCCCAACTGAAATCTATTAGATGAGCTCAGATGGACTGGAAGTAATATAAAGCTGTTTACAGCAAAGCTAAATTTACAAGCATATACACACAATACATTTATATGTATTTACAATTATATACAATTGATAAATAATACAGAAATCCAAATTCCTTCCCGGATAAAGAAGCCCAGAAGGGGCTCAATGCCACTCTCTCTCTCTCTCTCTGACAGAAAACAATCAGCAAAGCTTGGTATCTGTTAAGTGGAGTAAAAGAGAAGTGAAGGGAGCAAGCACTCTGAAGCAAAAAAGGAACAAACTGCTTACACTTTGGCCTTTTATTCCTTTTAGCAAACCAATGAATGATACAGATTTTATCATTATTATTCTTTTTACAACCAATGATCTGATTTCTTTCGTTAGAATATTCCAATTAGTCTCAAACCAACACCATTACAAACCCATTTTCAGGGAGGAGGAAACTGGTATAAAGAATCTGATAGACTTGCCCAAGGTCGTGGATGGTTTCAGTGTTGAAATTTGGATTAAAAAACTAAGCTTTTGTCTTCTCATGGTGTAGCCTGTTCTCGAATCACACGTTTCTAGGTACAAATATATCTTAATTTAAAAATATACAAAATTGTAATGTGTAAAATTGCTAACTTTGACTTTTTATAATCACCCACGTGAGTATTAGCAGAAAAAAATGTGCAAGTGATTTGTTCCTCTAAATAATAACCTTTTTCTTCCAAAGTATAATTAATCTTTTAATGGACTGTCTTTAAACTCTTCTTGCAAATTTTGTACTGTCCTCTTCGATATGGTCTTCAGTTTCACTTTTTTTTTAGACAGGAAATATTCTAAAAAATAGTGTACATGTAGTTCACTCCTGTTAAGTGTTGCTAATCGAACAGTATAAATTGGCTAACGTAGATGGAAACAAATATTCGAACTTCCAGCAAAAACTTTTGTTGTCATCAGTGCCAACAATTTGTCTTCCTGTTTTCACTTAGTGAGTTATACAAGATACGGAACTGTCCCAACTACTGAGGACAGATCTTTAAAACTCACTAATTAAAACCCACAAATGCGATGGTTATATATATTTACTTGAATGCTTCATCTTTATTATGGTCAGATTCTGGGTTAAATATTGGCAAACTAAGAGTCAAAAATTTAAAATCAGTTACTGTGAAGTTAACTGTGAAGTTAAACTCTGAGTATTAGCTTCAGTTATGTGTTCCAAAGAACTCTAGACTCCCTTTTGGCCACCATGAACCTCCAGTGCAACCAAGGAGGCCAATGGTATCTTGTGATACATTAAAGAGAGTGTGAAGGTCAAGGGAGGCCCTAGTGAAGCCACACCTGAAGTGTCGTGTCCAGTTATGGACTCCCCAGTTCAAGAAAGACAGGAAAGTACTGGAGAGAGCCCAGTGGAGGGCTGCAAAGATGACTAGAGGTCTGGAGCATTTTTCTTATGAAGAGAGGTTGAGAGACCTGGGGCTGTTTAGCCTGGAGAAAAGAAGACTGAAAGGGTATCTTTGTCAGACTACAGATGAAGTTGGTAGGCCGTGCTTGAAGGCACAAAATGGAACGGTTTTGACTGTTATGATAACAGAGAATGGCGGAGTGATACAGTTATGTGAAAACCTTGGTGGATCTTTAGACAAGAGTCTGGGTAGAGAAAACTTCCTTAGAAACCTGTATACTGAAAAAACCCCAACATCTTCACTTTTTTCATGGGACTTTTAAATGATCTCTAATCTTTTAATTTAATCTGGATTAAATGCATTTGGAGAAGCCAGCTCTTATTTCATACATAGCCACATGTTCGATGAGGCAGCAGTCGAGTAAGCAGAATGGCCTATTTTGACGTAGACCACCACTCTTTCTATGTTAACATTACTATGTAACATGCAATGTCACCTTTTATGGGATATACTTGTGGAGGACTTCATCTGCTGGGATCCTTTCCACTGAAAACAGATGAGACTTTGTCGGGAATGTTTATCTTCCATGTCTTTTAACTTCTGGATATTACTAACTGGAAGAAGACACTTTGAGTGCTCTGAGTTGGGGAAAACCACATAATGCTGCTGCTGCATTCATTCTGCAATATTCTGTAACTGTGTTCACAATGATAAAAGAGGTGTCTATAGACACTTGCAGATGCTTGCAGGATATTTCTTCAGTCTTCCACAGCTCATGAACCTTAGCACTTAATGAACAAGGGATAACTGTATTTCATTACTCTGAGGTTATTGCAGATTAAAAGCGTGAGTATGGACTAGCATCCTCAGATCAGCAAACTTGCAAAAACTCCTGGTTTTGTGGCACTGTGTTTTCATCTGTGCAAGTTCATTTTTTTCTGCTGTATGGACAGACATCCATATAAAAATACTCTAGGCAGTAGTGCTTTAAAAGTTACTAAAGTATCATAAACCATTATTATCACTCACCAAGTTGCAGGCATAAGTTACACAAACATTCCACAGTTTTTCCTGACAGTCATTAGGTTGCTGTTACAAATTATGCAAAATTGTTAATATATGTTAATTTCCATATCCAGGCAAAGATTGTTAATAACTACAAAAATAGTTTATTAACATTAAGTCTTGCCAGAAAACTTATTTACAATATTTGGATACTTATACACACAGTGAACAGGCAAAACTAGAACACTTTTAAAAATAGCTAGCAAATGCAAATATTAAAACTGGAAAGAAGTTCTTAGTTTTTGCCTCTTGCCTACCAGGGAACTTGAGAGGATTCTTTCTGCTACTAAGGCAGAAAGGCACGATAGAATCTAGATACAGAATTTCTTAGAGAGAGGCTTTGAACATTTACTCACAAAAATTAGCCCCTGACTTGCAGGGTTAGCTACAGCTTCAGACAGCACCCAAACACTTTCAAGTTCTCTCAATGCCTTGTCAGCTGCTAAGGCTTCTGGTTCTTCCCAGGCTTCACAGGATGCTGGGGAAAGGAGGTAGCCTATCACTGACCTGGTCCTAGTTTCTCTGGACGGTCTGTGTGTCCCTTCCAGGGCTCCTTGTCTTGGCAGGTGTATGCAGGATGTCTTGCAATGTGCAGTCTTGGCACAATGTCACGCTGGCTATGCAGGCCTATCGTGTAGAGGCAGTTATGCCTGTTCCCAGTAAACTTGAAGCAGGCAGTTTCCAGGCAGTTCAGGCCCAATGCATCAGGGTTTCTTGTTATGCAGCTGGGCTAACTTTCAGCTTAGCGTAGCATAATGCTGCAGAAGGCAATAGCAGAATCACTTCCAGAGGCAGAGAGGATTGGCAGCAGCAAGCAAGCATGAATACAAAGGCAGAGCAGCTTGTGTCACCTACTCATCTCCTTTTATCAATATAACCTGAGACTAATGGGCCTTTGGACACAGAATAGCCGATCAGAATGGCAGTTAGCCAAGCTTGACTGTATTAGGGGAAGCCATAGGCTTACTTTACCCAAATTTGGGAAAAACACAGGCCTTGCATGAGGCAGGCACAAGCCAAGTGTATGTACCTTGCTCACCACAGGATGTAAACAGGAGCAAAACAGGGCCCCTAGACTCAGTGGCTCCAGGTTCTTTGTCCTCCTCCTCGCAGTTGCTTCTCCCATCAGCAGAAGGAGGGACAGCAGAGAAATGTGTCCGGGCAAGCCAGGACATGTTCTGGCCTATTTAGGCCTACCACAACAATTGGGCAAGGGAGTAGAAGGTAAGAAAACCAAACCAGTGACATCCTTGAAGATATGCATTATGAACTAAGATTATTTTTTTAAAATTATGTTGTTTAATTGTGATTAAGTTTTTGTTCTAATTGTACTGATGGTGCTGAAAAACGTACTGGTTTTGTGATACTGACAGATGGAAATGTTAGGGTAACTCACAAACCTTGTGGTGTGGGCTAGAATTTGATTTTCTCAGTCTGGTCCAATATCTGAGCATACACACTGGTTGTTCTTTGCTGGGTAAAACATTTGCCATCATACAAACGTGGTGGGATGATTTGCATAACTGGAATGCTGTGGTGGTTGGCTATAAACTCTTGAAAAGTGCTAGGCCAGGGAGGAGAGGTTATGGATTAGCCCCCATATGTTAGGAAGTGTTTTGACTGTCTTGAGGATAATGATGGTGATAACAGTGTTGAATGTTTAAGAGTCGGGGGAAGGCCAGTGAGGTTGGTCACCTTCTACAGTTGTGTCTCAGTTGGTGAGAACTATCATCTTCTAACAGTAATGTGTTAGAACTGCTGTTTCTTGCCCTTGATTCATCAGTAAATGATAAATTTTACTGTGTTGCAATGTACTTCTTTTAACAACTGATAAATCTGAATAAATGCATGCAAATCTAACCAGATGGAAATACATATAGGTGCTCTGTAGTGGTCTATTACAGACCACCCAACCAGGATTGAGAGACAGACTTATATTCTGTAAGCAGTTGGGAGCAGTCTCACAATCACTACAGCTTGCTTTTGGGAGGAACTTCCATTTACTAGATGTCTGCTGGAAATACAGTACAGCAGAGAGGAATTATTCCATGTGATTCCTGGAGTGTTCAGACATCAACTTCCTGAGTGAGCAGTCCAACTGGGGAAGGTACTCTAGTAGACCTTTTGTTTGCAAACAGAGGACTTGTGCATGATACAAAGGCCGAAGGCTGTTTTGGACTTAGTGATTGTGAAATGATGGAGTTTTCAGTTGTTGGGGAAGCAAGGAAGGAGGTTAGTAGAACTGCCACTTTGGACTTCGATAGGGCAGACTGACCCATTTAGGGGCCTGTTTGGTAGAGTCCCTTGGGAGGCAGTGCTGAAGGGCAAAAGAGCCCAAGAAGGCTGGACATTCTTTAAGAGTAAAGGCAGAGAAGGAAGCCATTCTGGTGTGCCCAGCTGGTGGGGGAAAAAGTTGGTATGGCTAAACAGAATATGACTAGGATTCAGGAAGAAAATGAAAGATCTGTGGCCTGTGGAAGAAGGTGCAGGCCTTTGGGGAAAGTGACAAAGATTTCTTGAGGCTGGGCAGGGAGCAAATTAGAAAGGTCAAAAGCCCAGCTAGCACTTGAATTGGCTAATGCCATAAAAACCAATAAAAAACGTTTTTATAAAAACATTTACAACAAAAGGAGGGCTAAGGAGAATCTTCATCCTCTGACGTGGGGGGAAACACAGTGGTCAAAGATAAGGAAAAAGATGGTATTCTGAATGCCTTCTTTACCTCAGTCTTCAATAGTATGACCAGCTGTCCTGAGTGTCCAACCCCCTGAGCTGGAAGGCAGAGATCGGGAGCAGTATGAAGCCCCCATAATCCAAGAGGAAATGGTCAGTGACCTACTATTCCATTTAAATGCAGACATGTGGGACCACATGGCATACACCCGAAGGTACTGAGGGTGCTGGTGGAAGTGCTCACCAAGCCATCATTTACCAGCAATCCTGACTAATGGGGGAGGTCCCAGTTGGCTGGAGGTTAGCAGGTGTGATGCCCATCTACAAGAAGGGTCAGATGGAGGATCCAGGGAGCTACTGATGTGTCAACTTGACCTCAGTGCCAGGGAAGGTTACAGAGCCATCATGCAGCACATACAGGATAGCAAGGCAATTAGGCCCAGTCAACACAAGTTAATTGAAAGGCAGATCATGCTTGACTAACCTGATATCCTTCTATGAAAAGGTGACCCGCTTAGTGGATGAGGGAAAGGCTGTGGCTGTCGTCTACCGTGGCTTTAATAAAGTTTTCAATTGTGTTTCCCACAACATCTAGAGCACAAGTCTTAGAAAAAATGGCTGAGGAAACTGGGGTTGTTTAGTCTGGAGAAAAGAAGGTTGAGGGGAGACCTTATCACTCTTTACAATTCCCTGAAAGGAGGTTGTAATGAGGGAAGGATCAGTCTGATCTCCTAAGTAACTAGCTGTGGAGGTTTGGGAGTTCCCTGCCCCCCCCCACTTTGTAAAATGACCCAGACTAGAACTCAGTCAGCTGGAAGTTAAGAGATGAAGCTCTATTTGCAACTTTGCACAATGTACAGCAGCTATTTACACTATATACAGAATATTTACAGAAATATACAAGTAAAAGGTAATACAGCAACACAACTCCCCTCCCAGAAACCAGAGACCCCAGGAGGGGCTCCCAACCACCCTTCCACCTTCTCCCCACCCCTGTACCAAGGTTTGCCTTACGTGCAAGGTAAATTAGGAGGATCGGCCAAGGGAGTTAGAAGAAAAGTGGTTAGTGAGGATTAATCAGCAGAGGAGCCAGAGCCCAGAAGCTGCTAGATCGCCCCAGCAACTCCTGTTCCAGCAAGCGACAGAGAGAGAATTGACTTATCTATTGTTTTGGCTAGTATTCCCAAACAATTTCTTAGCAAGCGTATGAGTGAAGTAGACATCATGATGTTTTCCTTTCACAGCCTATAGTGTAATTTTCTCTATTAAAATATTCTAATTAGCCTCAAACCAGCACACTAGCAATAGGACAGGAGGAAATTACCTCAGGTTGCAACAGGGAAGGTTTAGATTAGCTATTAATGGTAGAGCACTGTGATCTTAAAGGTCTCTTACAACCAAAATCATTCTATGATTATACATTATATCTGAAGATTAATATTAACTATTGTTATGTGAAGAAAAAAATCCTGCACACCTGCAGTGAAGTCAGCCAACAAGAATGAAGTAACAGACAGGACAGCATTTTCTTGCTTTGTGTTTTTGAAACTAAATCAGCTTTAAGTTTTCATTAAGATATATATGATATTTGATTAATTTTGAGCAAGAGGGAAGGACCTTGACACAGGGCAGCTGGGTGCTCTAGGGATGTAAGACTTTTAACATTGTAAAAATGCTTTGTTTGCTTTGTTTTATGAAGAAACCTTTGTTTCCACAAATGTTAAAATCATTTTTAGTATTTGCATCTTAAATGTACTTAATGTCAAACTGTGTGTATGGCTTTATAGTGTTTGGCAACACATCCATTTGAGTGTCCAAAGAAGTGAGCATCCTAACAATAGTGTAACAATCTGGTACTTCTTTAGATAGTGACCCGAGGATGCGAAACCACCGAAATGACCCTTCGGAGGAATGGATTGGGCCAACTTGGATTCCATGTAAACTTTGAAGGAATAGTGGCAGATGTGGAGCCCTTTGGTTTTGCCTGGAAGGCAGGCCTACGGCAAGGGAGCCGCCTGGTTGAGATCTGTAAAGTGGCTGTGGCAACTTTGACTCATGAACAAATGATTGACCTTTTACGTACATCTGTGACAGTAAAAGTGGTGATTATTCAACCGCACGAGGATGGAGCACCTAGAAGGTAATGAACATCGGTTCTCAATGCCATAGTTACATATGTAACATGTTACATACATAATTACTACATAAACAATGGCTCTTTTGTAGGAGGTTCTCAGGAATGGATATTGTCTTTCATGTTTGGTGGTAACGTTGTTGAGACTCTTAAAGCAATCTTTTCCCCAAAACCCATGTTGTCTTGTAATAGAAGACAAAACAGGATCCTGTAAGAATTTTAACAGGAAATGTACTTTTATATGGCTTTGAAAGAGTAAGAAGTAAACTTCAGTGTGTCTTTATGACTGAACTATTATAAAAATGGATGTGCTTTTCTATCTTCCAGAGGAGAATTTTATATTTTAATACTAAACTTGAAAATTGCAAATCCTTCTCTGAAACTGTAGCTTCTATTTATTTGATATTTCTCTGTCTCCTGTGTATATAATTTTTTTTTCATTGGGGATATTTATGTTTGGGGTTTTTTTTTAATTGAAATGTTAGCAAAAGGTACTGAAATGCTGGGTTATGAGCATCTTAGAGTCCTCGTCTCTTTCTACGGATACCTAACTTAGCCATATTTTATATTAAAGAATAAATTAGTCATACTAAATAATTATAAGAAATCTTAGTGTACCATGAAATAAATGCTCGCACATTCAGGAAAATCTCTATTACTGTACCATTGTTTTCAGGGATTAAATGCAGTTTTATTTTGCCAGTGTTCTTTTCTGATGACAAAAATTTATTTCTCTTAACCCTTGAGTATGATAACAGAAGTAGGAAAAAAATTGAATTTTTAGAATAATAGAGCATTATTTCTCACATACTATGTCTAGGCACTGTCAATTTGGCTTATTTTGAATGAGAACCATACCAGAGTAAATAGAATTACTTGCCTTCTTACAGGCCAACTTTAAATCTCTTATTGATTTTTAATTTAAGAGAAAAACATTAGATGTGTTGCTTTTGGCAAGACAACAAGCCATAAAATTTTATGTAGCATGCAGTACTATGAAGCTGGTGCCAACTGTACACAAATACTGTTAAATCGGTGGCAATTCTCCAAGTACTCATTGGCCTGATGAATGATACAGAAGTGCCCTCCCCTGCCTCTACCTGCATGTCAATGTGTTGCATTCCTTTCTGAAAGAAAGGACTTTGGATACCACTGTTTTGCTTAGATGGATAGAATTTGCCATTAAACCTCTCTTTGCTTAGCTTTGCTATTCTCACCATCTGCTTCTGGATATGAATTTTCACTTACTTGTTTGGTATACATTTCCAAACTGTTTACAGAATAGTAGCCTAATGAGCTGATCCTATTATATGGAAGGTAAAAAATTTCATAGGCCCTGATGGAAACATACAAACTATATGAACTGTTTATATCTTCTTTGATACATTTTTAGAAATGTAATATTAAATCCCTAAATCAATGTGAAACATAGCACACTCAGTGCATAAGTAGGAGGAGTTTTAAATGAGTACCACCAAACTGGGAAAAACCTGCAAAAGCTGTTCTTGTTTATAATTTTTTGCATTTTTAAAACTGCATGAGTAATTACTAGGAAAATGATGTTTCTATTCTAAAATACAACACCCTCCCACCCCCAAAGCATTTATGTTTAGATTCTTTTCAGTTTCATTTCTCCAATATGAAAAGAAATCCTCTTTCTTTCAGATACCCGTTTCTCGCTGAAATAGAAAGCTCCTAATTTTCTCTTTTATATTTGCAAAATACGATTAATGATTCTGATTACACAACTTGAAAGGGATCTGATATCCAGAGAGTTTTGAGCTTGCCTTTCTTAGTATCTATAATATGAACAGAGCAGAGAGTGGTAGAGTTATTAGGTGACAAGACTGAGAGTTGCAGATGACAAACATGACCTATTACATTGTATGTAAAATATATGAATGAGTGGGGGAATGAGAAAGCAGTAGTAATGCATAAATTGCCAGAGCTTTGAAGAAAGAAGCTGTTTATGACAACTACTTAATAGCTAAAACTTGAGCAAGTCCTTGTCTCCTACTCAGTTACTTGTTTTAGCCATCTGCAATGCCTTATCTTGCAGAATCATAGAAACAAGAGAGTAGTTGAGGTTGAAAGGGACCTCTCGAGATTGTTGCTCAAAGCAAGATTAGTTAAAGCAGATTGATCAGGGACATATTCATTGAGTTTTGAGTATCTCCAAGAATGGAGGCTCCCCAGCTTCAGTTATGGTGTTCTGTCACACTTAACTGCAACAAATGTTTTACACCTAAATGGTATTTTCTGTATTTCAGTTTGTGCATCTTGTTTCTGCTTTCACTGGGTACAACTCCGGAAAGCCTTGCTCTGTCATCTTTTCTCCCCATCCTCCCAACAGGCATTTAAATACATCAATAAGATCTCTCCTGAGCTGCCTTCTCCCCAGGCTGAACAGTCCCAGCAATCTCTTCTTGTGTTTCAGATTTGCAAATCTTTTAATCATTTCTGTGGCACTTTGCTGGTCTTGCAGCAATGTATGTACACGTCTCTTGTACTCTGGTGTGAGTAAAGAAGTTCCTCCTCGTGTTGAGGTGGAGCTTCCTGTGCTGTAGTTTGTATCCATTGCCCCTTGTCCTATCACAGAGCACAGCTGTGAGCAGCACTTCAGGCAGGCGTGACAGCTTATCAGGAGAGAGCTTTTGTACTGACACTAGCTCTAATTATCAACGCTCAGACATACAGATATTTCCTTCAAAGTCCAGGATCCATCAATCCTTGATGAACACATGGCCCATGTCTTGAAGAATATTGGTTCAGAAGCAGGAGAAAACTTCATGTGTATGCTCTAGTCATTATTGGTCCTATTTAACAACTGAATTTAGAGATTTGTTTCCAAGAAATTGTGCTTCAGTCTCTGATGTATATTGAATAATGGAGTTGGAGGCTGAACCTTAAAAAATTGACTCATTGTACAGAACATATGATCTTTTGGCACTTGTTTGTTTTTTGTTTCTTTCACTCTGTGTATTTCAGCCTTATTTCTCAAGGTAGGCTTGTCAAGGATTAAGGCTGGTCTGGCTACTAAATGAGTGACAGATGCTGTCTATTAACCCTTTTCACTCATATAGACAGCAGAAAAGGAACTTGGACCTTGCTGAAATGAAATGTAATATCACTGAACAGAATTAGTTCTGGTTTAACTTCTAAAACATATTTACTTTATATACTATATAATCTGAGCTTTCAAGTTTAGCTGCAAAATTTGTATCTGTGCATTGTGGACAAAAAAATAGATCCAGCTTTGTTTCTACAAGAACTGATTGCATTAAATACTGACATTTACAAGGTCATAGATACCATTTTAACAAAAATGAAAAAAATTATCATAATTTCATGAAAAATCTCCATGTAGCATTTTATTGGTGCCTTTCATTTGCTGCTGATTTCCACTCCTTCAAAGAGTGGAACTTCCACTCCTTTAGCTCCGTCTGCTGGGTTTTAGGAATATGGAGGAATGAGGACTCTCTCTTTATGTTGCTTATTACCACTGGTTCCTTACTGGGATTAAATTTTGAAGTGAGTTCTTGCAGACTGGACATGAGTGCCAGGGAGAGTCTTGGGAATCAAACCCTTGAAATGAAAATGAGTTTCAAGTGTGCAAGAGTATTTCTAAAGCAGTGCCAGTCTCTTAAAAAAACAGCTGAAGTTGAGGTCTTTCATAGAATCATAGAATGGTAAGGTCAGAAGGGACCTCAAGAATCATGTAGTTACAACCCCCTGCCATAGGCAGGGACACCTCCCACTAGTACAGGTTACTCAAGACCTTTAATCAAGTTCTTAACTTGCTTTTTTTCTGTTAGCTTACCCATCAATCATCCCCAGTTCTTTGTATTTTTAAAGGAAACCAACAAAGAGTAAGTGTGTGTACAGTGAAAATATTAGCAATGAGTTTAGTTTTTCCTACAAGCTATGTTGTATTGATTTGTTTCAGCATAAAAATAAATGCTTTGAAATGCTGAAGGTGCTTGCAAAAGACTGTTTCCAACTGTTTAGGAACTTAAAGAGGAAAAATTTTCTCAGTACTTTCTGTTACTTAATGTGTATCTTTCTACCTGTAGTCTTTATAGCAGTATATGGAAAAACAATGACTAAATAAGGCCTTTCATATATTATCCTGTAAAATTAATGAACTTGAGACAAAGCTCCTGCTGTTTTCAGTTTGCTCCAGCAATTAAATAATAATGCACAAACTGAGAAATCATGATTATTTGCATGGCACCAGGCTGCTACTTAGAAAGAAGAAATTACTATTTAAAACATTGTTCTGCTACTGCATTGTAATTTAAAAAAAACCATGCTGGTGAGTGTGTTAAGATCTGAGTAAGTATCCTGTACTAAAGTGAAGTAGCTATAATTATACAGATTTTTAACAGGAGAACAATGATGTTAACTTAAGTTCCTTTCACCAGTGATGCTCAAGGATGCTCTATCCTCAATCAGTTTAATCCCATCAAGGAAGTCAAATGCTTCAAAGTCCATTTTTAACTGTAGATTCTTAGTTCATATATATCATTATATATGAAAAGAAACTGCTTAAGCAGTTCTTAAGTAACTGTTTCTAGAATGTTTAGAAAGTAAATGAAACTTGAAGCAAAATTTCCAAGGATGGGTCAGGTGCAACCACTGCAACAGGTGTAGCAGAGGTAGTTTCAACCTGTTGATTTGAACAAATAACAGACTCTTTTTCTGGTGTTAGAGGTAATTTTGAAAATGGAAACAGTTTAGTGCCTATGACTGAAACTTTGTCAGCTGTTTGTAAGTACTGCTACATTTGATTTGAAGTTGTTTTATTCACTTGAAATTTGCAAACTTTCATACAAGTGAAATAGGTATCATTACTTTCTGTATTTTCCAGTCTGATGCTTATTCTTAAGCAATCACAAACAGACAATTGTGTTTCTAGAGTTTTTAAAAGTAACCCATAATCAACATAGTATACAATCACAGAATGGTTTTGGTTGGAAAAGACCTCTAAGTTCGCTGAGTCCAACTGTCAGTCTAAGGACCACCATAGGCATTAAATCATGTTCTGAAGCGTTATGTGCACAAGTTTCTTGACCATCTCCAGGAACGGTAACTCCAGCGCCTCCCTGCACAGCCTGTTCCAATGCCTGACCACCCTTTTATTGAAGAAATATTTCCTAATATCCAATATAAACCTCCATGGCACAATTTTAGGCCATTTCATATCATTTTGTCACCTGATACTAGGGAGAAGAGACTAACTCCCACCTCAATACAACTTCCTTTCAGGTAGCTGTGGAGAACATTTATGTCTCCCCTCAGCCTATTCTTCTCAAGACTAAATAATCCCAGTTCCTTTGGACAAATGTTTCTATGCAGTTTAAGGCTTTACTGTGCAGAGGAGTTAAAATCTTCTTCCAAGGGTGAAAGAAGTCAGGAATAGAATTGCTGGCAGGATACTGCCACACTAACAACACTTAAGGTGAGTTTAAGCAGAAAAACCAGAAACTGAACTTTTGGTTGTAAAAGTAGAATTTGTTTTGCTTTGATCCTGATTGTTTCTCATTCCTCAGGGGTCCGCTTGCAGGTGGCGTCCTTGGCCCTTTGGATAAATTTTTCATGTAGGCTGTGAAATTTCAGCTCAAAATTAGAAGTTAGCACAGCTTGGATTGCTTACATACTCAGTTAACACAGAATTATTCCCTGCAGTCAGGGTTGGAATGTCCAACATCTCTGCAGAAATTTTAAGTGGTTTGGTCTGCCTCATTGAAAATCTTCTGGGTTCATGGAATCTTAGGATAGTTAAGGTTGGAAAGGACTTCAGGGGATCAATCTGAGAAGGTTCAACCTTCTGCTAAAACCGGTTAGCTGTGATGTCAAGCCAAGTGATTCAGGGCTTTATCCAATCAGGCATTCAAAAACTCCAGGGATGTAAGACTGCATAACCTCTCTCTGTGAAACACATTCTACCTGGTTTTGTTTGATGAGGATCATTTATGTTTTCCCGTATCTCCCCATGTATGCTCTTATTCCTAACTTTGGCTCTTAAGTATTTTACAGACTACTTGAAAAGCAGAATTCATTCTGAACTCAGTCCTTTCAGACTCAGTCCTTCCAAGACTCCATTTAGTACTGCTCCCTCTACTTTGTTCATACTCTTACTTCAATTTCTAATTACTCATAATTTCAATTTCAAGTTGTAACGCAATACAATTTCTGCATCCCAGCTTCTGTTGGCTCTTCTTCATTTTATAGTCTTATGGTGAATTTTGAAATATTTTCTGTTTAATGTTCCATTTATCTCTTTTTCCCAGTGATCATTCCTTCATGCCAGTAGTTTCTCAAACCTTTATTGCCCATAACTGTTGCCTTTTGTTGTAGCCGTTTTCCTGTTCTCAGGGATTTGGAAATGTGACTCACTCTGCTTGTATTCTGATTTCTAGCAGCAGAGACTACAAGAGTTGTTACTGCCTTACTGATAATACAAGTAAACACCCTTGTTGTTTGGGTGTAGTGGTTCTTTCTTCATCTTTCAATTCCTGACTAGCTCCTTTCATCCAGTGTCCTTTCTATTTCTCCTCTCTTTCCTACAACAATGCAGGCATAGAAACTCCTAGGAGGCTTCTAAATTGCTTGTTAGCTTACCAACACAAAGATTCTGTATAAAACTCAATAGTAACAAAGATCAGAAGGACAATGGGTTATCTTCATAAAGGAGTGGTTGTCATCCTTAGCTCTTTAAAGGAATGCTATACAGTTGTCACTCACCTTAAACCAACAGTCATAAAGTGAGCAACAACTGTTCCTGAGGTTGCCATCATCAACTGCTGACATCTGTTGTGCTATGAAGTTAATTTAAAGTAAAACAAATTTACTGGTTTTTTTTTTCAAATTACACATCTTTTTTGATGCAGTGTTGCTACTGTTAATAGGTTTCAGAGATACCAGAACTTGGAACTTTTGTCTTGATTTTTTGACCAAAGTTCTCTTAGACCATTTAAATCTTACCCAGTTTCTTGGGCTTGAGCTGTAGAGACATAGGGAGTCAATGGAGCTAAGAAGTTACCTGAAGGAGGTGCTTCAAGTTGTCAAAGGAGGGAATGGTAGGAATAGAACAGAAAAGAAAGATTTTATGTGGTTACCGTGGTGGGAAACTGCTGATTGTAGTATAAAAAAGCTTCTAACTTTGCCATGGAGATGTCAAGATGTGTAAATATATGGCCACATGGAAAATAATGCAGTGCACTAAACTAATATTAACCTTGCTATGTCACCTGTGCTTTCTTAGTTATGTTTGTTTTGTATATAAAGCTTTATGAAAGTTTTAATTGGATAATCAATCTTAGGGTTTTTTTTTTTTCCCTGTAAGAACTATGTTCACATAATGTGGACCTGGTCTGAAAATGAATTTAAGTTGCATGACTGGAAGCTACTGTCTTCTATACCTTGTTCATACTTGTTGCAGACTGTTGTGGTGGGTTGAAAATTGCCTCCAGATAAAATCACCAGACTAGCTCAGAACGCTTGGAAGCAAATGAAGCTATGTATTCACAGCAAGCTAAAATCTAAAAGCATATAATACAATGCACATGTACAAAATATATTTACATATATTCACAATTATTTACAATTGAGAAATAGCACAAAACTCCTCCCTTGGACAAAGCCCAGAAGGGGCCAACCACCACCACCTTCTCCCCACCAACCCTGGGAGAGAGAACCAGAAAGGCCCCATCTGTTACATACTCAACCAAGGTTAGTGCAGCAGAAGTCAGCCAGGGCAGAGGAGGGAAGGAAAAGAGTGAAGCAGGAGGCAGAAAAACAAAGGGAAGGAAAACTGTTTATGCAGCAGATTTCATCCTAAATAGGAGAAAAATGGAATATTATAGACTTTTATCTGTTGTTGTTCTTCTGTATTCAATACAATTCTTTTAGTTTCATTAGAAATTTCAAATAAGTGTTAACTCTAAAATAATCACAACAGTGAGTGAGGAAGGAAAATTTATGAAGAGAATGGTTTTGTAATATGAGCAATTAAATATTCCACTGGAGAAATGTGTGTTATGTGTGCTTCAAATGTAGAAATGTTTGCTCTTTCCATGCTGTGCTTTTTAACTCGGCCTTTCTATGGTGCTTGTCATTCTAAGAGCCCAATACATGATTTGTGACTTTCAGAAGTATAAAACAGTTTTAAAAGATAACTGTGTGAACTGAGGTACTTTGAGGGTGGTCTGAATAACTGTTGCCGTTTTCAGAGTTAAGGGAAGGCTATAAACAGATCAGACCAACCTTCTGAAATTAATTTTTGTAATATTGGCTTCTCTGTGGGTCCATTCCTTGTCTGTGGGAGTAG
This sequence comes from Eubucco bourcierii, assembly GCA_013396675.1. Taxonomy (NCBI): domain Eukaryota; kingdom Metazoa; phylum Chordata; class Aves; order Piciformes; family Ramphastidae; genus Eubucco; species Eubucco bourcierii. Next base: position 70,713 of record VWZE01005854.1, read on the forward strand.
ACTGTTGAAGTAGACTTATCCCCACAGGGAAGCTAAAATCAGAAAATCATTATTGTGAAATTCTGATACTTCCAGCATGTCCAACTATGATTTGTCAGCAGAATTTACACATGTCAAATTTTGATGGTGCATTCAATACTGATTTTCCTGATTGGAGAATGACCTTGAAAAAACAGAAATTCTGAGTTCTATTGCACTGTAGTGACCCCTCTTCAGCTCATCTTCTGCATGCTGTCTTCTGTCCTACATTGGCTGCTAATCTCCATTCTTAGTACTTTATCCTTTATATTCTTTTTTTTTACCTTTTTTGTATGTTTGAGTTCTATCAGGGACTGAGATTTAGTGCTACAGGACAAATAGTCTGTTTCTTTAGTACCACAAAATTCCGTGCCTGAAGTATTTGCCTGGATCAGACTGGGCATGTTCAGAGTATCTAGAATGTAACTACCACAGCTGCACATGTACCTTCTCTTCATCAATCTTGAATAACATAGTTACCATTTTTATAATACCTTTTACAAATAGTATTTCCAGAACACTGGCAATAAAAAAATGTTGGTTTACAGTTTGATTCAGCAGCTTTGGGGCATAACCATTTAGTTTATGAGAATCTATACAGTTTATTTGAACTGCGCATTTGTGCTAAGTCGTTTGAGCCAGAACACTTTTCAGGATTAAGATTAAACACTTTACACACACTTTATTACATTTTTTCTAGGTAATTTTAGCTTACTTGGAAGTGATGGATATTGGGTTTTCATCAAAAGCAAAGCTTGGTCAAGACTCAGCTCAAGGGATAGCTGAGAACACTGGAGGCACTGGAACAGGTTGCCCAGGGAGGTTGTGGATGCTCCCTCCCTGGAGGTGTTCAAGGCCAGGTTGGATGAGGCCTTGAGTAACCTGTACTAGTGGGAGGTGTCCCTGCCTTTGGCAGGGGGTTGGAACTAGATGATCCTTGAGGTCCCTTCCAACCTTACCATTCTATGATTCTATGATAGAGGAGTAAATGAGACACAGAAGCAAATTTTCACTATTTTGTACATAATTTATTGTTACTTAGGATGTTTTCTTTATAGATATTAATTTAGTACACACTGCTTATCAGACAAATAATGAAGATATGTGAGAATATAATACCTATAATCAGTGGGTGTGAAACTTCCATCAACTAACTTCTTTGTCATTAGGCAAACTGATGTTTCGGGAAACACTGTCAATACTTTATCTTGAGTTTAAGCCCTTGGCAATACTGTTGGTATTTAACTACACTGTAAGCTTCAGGTGAAGATTGTATGCCAGATTTGTCTACTTCCAATTTCCCATTTGTCTTCCAGGCATAGAGACCCTCAGGAAGAGAGACATTAGAAAATGCTCTTTGAAAACATATAGAAAAATATTTAGATGGTACTTAAATCATTTGCATCAGAATATAGATGCACTGCCACTTGGTGTGGACAAGGTGGCATTCTAAAGGAGTTTTCAGTACCACTAAGAAAACTGTAATTTGCTGCAAAGCAACAAACCTGTGATGTTATTTTGGCTACGTACACTTTTCCACTAAGAAATTATTAGTATTTATGAAATCTAAACCAACTAAAGGTGTTTTAGAAATTCATGCTTTCTGATTTCTGAATGTTTTGTTTCTATTGTTTTTTGTTATGCAAAATTCAAGCTGGAGATCAGTTTATAAAAGCACAGTATGCTCTCCTTTTTAAAGGGAGAGAGGTCAAAAACCTTTGAGCACAAGAGCAAATCCTTTCCTTTGAAAGGATTGGTATGATAGTTTTGAAACATTCCGAGGGTTGTATGAACACCTTTGGACACCCAGAAGAAAATTTTGTGTATACTTCTAACTGTAGAATGCAAGTTTTCTTTTTCTGTTCTCAACAGTCAGATTAATTAATGTTGTTTTCCACAGGGGTTGTTCAGAACTTTGTCGTATACCCATGGTGGAATACAAACTTGACAGTGAAGGCACCCCATGTGAGTATAAAACCCCTTTCAGAAGGAATACTACTTGGCATCGGGTGCCGACTCCCGCTGGGCAGCCTCTCTCTCGTGCCTCTCCAATCCTAGGAACATCTGACAGACTGCAGTGCCAGCAGCTTCTCCAGCAGGCTCAGACAGCCATTCCTCGCAGCACTTCCTTTGACAGAAAACTGCCAGATGGTGCAAGGTAATATACTCTCTGTTTAATGCCTGTCATTTTCCTAATATGCCCTAATCTAGATGGAACTGCTTTCTAGAACTTGGGTATACTCGTTTTTTAAACATTATTTTTATTCTGAGACTGTATTAGAAAGCATTCACTGAGCCCAATTCCCCGTACTTAAAACAAGTGACTTTTGTTTGTGATGGAAGTGCACAGCACAGAGGTTTCCTGCTGCTGAAGACAACTAACCTTTCTGTTTAGTCTGAACTCAAAGTGGGAAAGTGCCTTGCGACTTTTTGATCTAAACAATATCCTGTCCCCCACCTTTTGGGAGCTTGTTGAGGCAAATAATGAGTGTAAAAAAAAAAAAATCCCTTAAAAAATGAATTATTTAATCTCATTATCAGGCCATTGGCATAGTTTCAAATGGTTCTGTAACTCATTACCAGTCCTTATGCTTTGCTTTGGTTTTAATTAAAGAAAACAAGAGCTTTTGATTTGAATATGTAACACTTCTTACATGATGGGACAGTATTCTTAAATGTTAGCCCCTTTTTATTCGATTACCATTCTTCATAAGATAAAACATTATTTTTAAAATTGCAGATTTGTAAATACATTTGACCTTTGAATTATTAAGGGAAACCATATGTCTTGAGCACATCTCTCTGACCTTTATTGTTTGAAATTATTTCTACCTGTGTCCTTTTCCTGTTGAGCAATGTAGTTGTAATTTCCAAGGAAATAAATATGTTGAAAATATCTAATTGATACGAAAATATAAAATAGTAGTCTTACAAATTCTGGATGAAATCACAAGAATACTTCTATTGCTATATTGTATCCCTTATTTAATAGATAAGAATTAGTGAGTTTTTACATTGTTTGAAATGTATACAGGTAATAGTAGTACATATTTGAAAACATAGAATCATAGAATGGTAAGGTTGGAAGGGACCTCAAGAATCATCTAGTTCCAACCCCCTGCCATAGGCAGGGACACCTCCCACTAGTACAGGTTACTCAAGGCCTCGTCCAATCTGGCCTTGAACACCTCCAGGGAGGGAGCATCCACGACATCCCTGGGCAACCTGTTCCAGTGCCTCTGTGTCATGGTTTGGAAAAGGCAGATTCCCAGCTCTTACCGTTTGATCATGTATATTCTCCTTCTCCCCTATGTTCCACCTCATCCCTTGAAAAAAGGAGATGTGCGTTTCTGTAAGCATGTATATACCATTGTAAGACTTAACTTTTCCTTATACCATGTTACTGAAATTCTCAGTGACATCTAGCAAAAGATGACAATGTATCAAACGTGTAGAAATGCTTCAGGATTTATGGAGCTTTATTAAGCATACTACATGCCTATACAGAGGAAAAAAGGAAAGCTTTCTGGTGTAACACTCATTTCCAAAGAACTTCACAAGCTTAAGTTTCAATTCTCCTAACACTCAGTGAAACATATGAAAAAAAAAAAAAACCAGCACTAAGACAATCACTTGTAATGAAGAAATTCCTGTATCACTTAAATAAAAAAAAGTGCAGTGGAGAAGGCAGGGTACAGAGTATAAATCATGAAGAGAGGAAAATGAGGAATTGTGCCTTGTGGGTCTTGAAACATGAAAAGAAAGGTAACTAATTAGCATGGTCTTTCCACATGGGAAGAGGCATAGTTGGTAGCTTGGCAGAGAGATGGGCTTAAAACAAAGGAGTTTGAAGGGAGTCTGATGAGTTGTCTTGCAAGAGTGAAAAATGTATACTCGGGCTAGGAAAATGACAAAGAGATTTTAGAGGGTCAGAAACCAAGTATCAGTTTAGACTAATTGAAGAGTGCTGGCAGGGAGAAACAGGTTGTTGAAACAGGGAGGTTATAGCAACTGATCTGAAAATGAGCTAATGTTGAAGTCAGTGATAAGGTGGTTGAGGTCATATATAAAAGGAAGGAGCAGTAACAGAAATATGGGCTAAATGTAGGAAAAGACAAGCAACAACAATTTATCTTCTCTGACTTGTAACTGTTAGGTGTCCAGTTCCTGATGTGAAATTAAAAACTGGGAGCTGGAAATCTGTGCTGTAGTATACAGTTCCTGAGGAGAGTGTAGTGTTTTGAGAAGATGATTCCAATGGTTTTTCTTCTAATCAATCACTAAGAAATGCAAGGATATCCTTGAGCTCTACTCCTGTCTTTACAAAATGCCTTATTCTCTGACAACCTCTGATAGTGAGTTCCCAAGATTGAATCTTAAAACTTGCTGCTCTTTTTTTTCACACTGTGCTCTTGAGTGCTTGAGTTGCGCTTGTGGGCAAGTGCATCCTTTCACCTAGAGTCTGCAAATCCATTCCTGAGAAAGGAAAGCTACAACTCTTCTGTAAAAGAACTATGTTAAAGATTCACTGACTAGATCACTGTGATAGACACTTGTCCACAAATGTGAGGCCTGAGATCTAGTCATTCTTCAGCTTGGGACAGTGCAAACCAATGTCCCAGTTTTGAGGACAATGTCCTAAACATCAGTCTAAACACTGGAAACCCATGGAATCATAATTTATCCATACCTTAGTGTTCATTAACTTAAGCTCTGCAAGAAATGTGAAGTTCTTTGTGATAAGAAGCAAGAACATGCAACTGAATTCAACTATAGATCATAGACTATTTCAGTTGATTGAGGGAAGCTTGGTTCTGTCAGATAATATGAGAAGGATTTCTGAAAAACTAGGCACTACACCGCTTTATTTTGTATTTGTTTGACTGTTAGACAAAATATAATAACTAATGTCTTTAAAATGTTCAGTCTGAAGAGTGAAGTTGCTTATTGAATGTCATGTCCTTGGGAAAGTGGTGTACATAAATCCTAAACTACCTCCTCTTACCTCTTCCCTGAGTTGCATACATCAATTTCTACATATTACCTTTAGAAACATCGAAGCCAAACCAAAACATAAAATCACCAAAAAAAAAAAAAAAGAAAAAAAGAACCAACCAAAAAACAAACAAACAAACAGAAAAAAACGAAAACCACAAACACAAAACTACAAAAATAACACTAAAACTCAATATAAAAAAAGAGAGAGAGAGGAGAGAAGGGAAGTAAAAGGAATTCAAGGTGATGTCATTGAGGGAACCTGTACTGATAGGTGCAGAAGTGAGGGACAGGAAGGTGAACAAAACCCAAATTTGAGCATTGCATTTCAGCTAGTCAAGAAGACATTAAGACACAAGGCTCAAAAGTTTAAGTAATAAGTACAGAACATTATTAATGAAAGTGTTTTCTTACTGCTCTTCTATGCTAAAGAATTAATATTTTTTTTTAGAAGTGTTCGTATTATTTCTTCTAAGTTACTAATTGCTGTACTGAAAATTTGAATACTTGCAAACCAAATAATTTCTGATCCATCATGAGAGCTTCCCCCAAAGTTTAGAGAAATAATTCAACCACTCTACTCTGACTTCTGCTACCTGTAAGGAAAAGATAATTTGATTTACTGTCCTCTTTTTTGTGCCTTTTAAAGCACAGGAATATAATAAACAATACAGTTCAAGTTTTGTGAAACAAACTAAGATAAATCTGTACATTCCAAAAAGGAACACAATTAAGTGTGCATACTGCATCTGCATTTTTTGTGAAAATGAATATAGTTTTTAAAAGTAGTACAACCTAATTCAAATCTGAAACCCCACAAATTACTCAGTACTCTGTTAGTGACTATAGTCAACATTGCAGAAGTTCTCCAAGCAACCAGTCCTCCTCCAGTGACCCAGGACCCAGTGGGAGCAGCCAGTGGAGACAACAAGTTGGATATGATGGGTATTGGTGATATTTATTTATTTGTTTATCTTTTATTTCTTTTAAATCTTGTAATAGCTCCCGTACATCTTTCTAACGTAAAATTTATATGGAAGTTCTATATCACAGATTTATTTTCAAACCCTATTAGTATATTTTAAGACATAAATGTTTTCTGGTCCTAAATGTGTCATGTATGCTGCATTTTAAAGCCACACTGCTTTAACTCTTTAGGACCAATTGTTATTTTATGGTTCAAGAAAATAGCAAACAGTTCTTAGGTTTGCTTTCCCTGAAAACAAAACAGAAATCAGCTAATAACTCAGAACTAGAATAAAATAGTATCTCCTCCTTTTGCTTCAGTGACTGACTATTTGGTTAAAAAATTATGGTTCTCAAAGATTTTATTTCTTACTCCACTTATTCTGATAGCATCCATTCCCTAACATCTCTGCTCAAAAAAGTATTGCTCTTTCAGAGGTCTCTTCTCCCTAAAAGGCTGTTGCAGTGTATAGATGATTGTTTTTACATCCCTGTCAATCCCTTGGTGCTGAAGTCGTTTAGCTATCTGTGTATGAAAAAAAAAGAAGCACCCCAATATACTGTTGTAATAAGAATATTTAGGTTTCATAATTTAGCTATTTGTGTATTAAAAAAAAGCACCCCGATATACTGTCATTGTAATAAGAATATTTGTGAGACATCTGTTCTAAATCACTTTAAATGTATCTCTTTCATATATAAATATAGCTGCCAAAAACACTCTTGCTATAAAATACATGGCAGTATCTACACAGCATAATATAAAAGCATTCTAGACTTGCCCCACAGTTTTCAGAAGCTACTTTTCAGAAAAAAAAGTGTGAATATCGAAAACATCAGCTTGGTTCCTTGTCTGTAAGCTTAATATTGCTTTGGCACAACTGTGGATAAGATGTTCCATCTAACAACTATATATGCAATTTCTTGGAGATTCCTCAAGGAATTTCAGAATACTTGCTGAAATCTCTGGCAGCTGAATAGATGCCAATAATTAAAATAAAACTATAGCATTTTTAAATTTTTTTTTGCCAGTAAATGAATGAAAGTGCATCTTACGTAATTTTCCCAACACAACTATTGATAATGGCAACCTTGGTTTTAGTATTTTGCTTTGTCAAATAACCGAGTTTCTGCAATACAACGCTGGTGCTAGCTTTATGTGTGAGTAAAATGTTCGTTATGTTGTTTGTCATGTAACTAGTTTTCTAGGAAAACAAAAAGCAACAAGTAACAGCTTCATTTTCTGCTTACATTAAAAGGTGTCAGTCCCCTTTGCTCCATGAACACCACCAAGGTTCAGGCTCACTGGAGTGTGAAGGAGGCAGAGAACGAGAGGAAACTTTGGAAGGATCTAGACATTCTGGTAATAAAACTTAGTCTATCTTAAAAATAAACATTCTTTGTGATGCAGAGGTTTGATACACAAAAAGCGTGTAATATGACACTGAAATTGGGGACTGTTACAGTCTCACAGAATATGGGATGTGGCATGTTGAGATAAATCATGGAACAAACTGCTCCTGAACTTGAGAAAGCCTCATGAATGATGAAAAACTGTTTAATTACCATTAATAAAGTAGATCTTAGGAAATGCTGTAAAAATACACATCTCTGATTCCAAAGAGTATACAGGCTGAAACTTGATACTAAACCATGTACATTTTTTCTTTGTATGGTATACTCATCTTTATAGCATTGAGAAATTAAACTACCATTATTTATGGCAGAAACCAAGTGGCATGCACCGTCGACCAAAGTCCTGAGCTCCTACAAAGACCGGGCTTTACAGAAAGAGGGTAGTGGCAAGGAGTCTCCAAACAAGCTTTCACATGTAAGTCTTTTTTAGAGTTTTGAATGACATTCAAGTAAATTATCAAAACCAAAACAGCACCATGAACTTAAAGAAATATATGTTAAAAATATGTTTTAATAATTTCTGGAGAGTACTATGTGTGTTAGGAAGCAAGGTGTATGTTGACCCAGATGTGGGGTGAATTTGATATGTTTAATCTATGTTTCTAAACTAAGAACTCCAGGAATGCTTTGGTCTGGAGTATTAAAGAGATCAAACTAGTGTAGAACATCGTTTATACTGACTTGCTTAATCTGTATTTCATGTTTAAAAAACAAAAATAATTGTATTCACCACACAGTTTTTTGTGTTGTGTGAAATACCCATGTAGTGTAACTATCAGTAAGCACTATAAAATTGTGCTTTCTGTGTTGAGCATGCTGCTCAGATTTCTAAGCTACCTACTTCAGTGACTTGTCCTCAGTAATGGCAAAATCCTCAGTGCCCAAGTAATGGGAAGTATTCTAATGACATGTGATATTTTTTTTTTAATGTTTGTTACATGGAAAAACCTGCTATATAGAGTAGAAATCTGTACACTATTTGCAAACTTATGTTGGTAAGAATATGAGTCTAGTTTCTCGTGTATATTGGTATCTTATGAGACTAGCTTGATTCAAAAACTCCAAAATATCATAAGCAGGATCATGCTGTAGAATTATGCACATGAAGACAAAAATACTTTAACTTAAGCCAAAGGTGGCAGGGAGCTACAATCAGTGTTCATAATGATCAGTACAGAGTACCAATACCAAAGTTAAGTGATGAGTTTGCTTAACTTAGAGTTTTATGCTAGTGCAGTTCTCATGCTTTTGGAATTGTGGCAACCATCACAGAAAATATCATAATGGGCTTTAATTTGTGAATGCCTGCATGTGCATATAGGTAGTGCAGGTGCAAAAGAACTATATTGTAAACAAGAACCAGAATTATTATAAAGACAATGCGAACACAATGAGACTATTTGTTGTTCGATGCTGCAAACCAGAAAATTAACCGTCATGTTGCAAAGGATCTTGTAGTGTTCTCTTGTGTATCACCTATTGTAGTGGGGGTCCCCTCCCACACTATTGAAATTTATCAGACCAACTCAGACAGCTTGACAATAAGATGAAGCTATACTTACAGCAAAGCTAATTTTACATGCTCATATACACAATATATTTGCAAGTATTTACAATTAGATACAAATTAGAAATAATACAGAAATCCAGACTCTCTCCTGACCAAAGAAAACTTCCCAAAAGGGCTTAAAGCTACTCCCTCTTTCTCCCTCTCTATCTCCCTTCCCAGCCAGAAACCAAAACAACTAGTCAACAAAGCTTACTTGTTTTTTTTTTTGTTAGTGGAGAGATATTAGAGCAGAGTGAAGAGGAAGTGAACAGGGACAGAGTGGGACAAGCTGTTGACATTTTATCTTTTTATCCCCCTAAGCAAACCAATGAATGACGTAGACATTTTCTTTTCACAACCAATGATCTAATTTCTCTCACTAAAATATTCCAATTAGTCTCAAACCAGTACACCTATTTTTTTTCAGCTCTGTTTGTCATAGAACCCTGATACCAGTGAAATTCAAACTGTGGCTTACAGAGAATGTACAAGAACTCTAAAATATTTAACCATTAGGAAAGAAGTCTGTGCTGTCTCTTATCAGTTTTAACTTGGGGGAAGAAGAGAGGGAGAAAGGAGCTTCCCTGGCTGCCTTCAAGCTTCCTTTGTTCTCCTGGAATAAATATATTCCTGCTGATTTTGATTTTGCTTGGTTTTGTTTCAAATCTTGCTCCACAATAGTCTTTAACAACATGAACAATTAGAGCCATACTGAGCTTTCATGCAGTAATTTCTTTTGGCACAAAGAAATGCGTAAAATGAACCTAAGCTATGGCCATAGTGAACTTTGAGCAGTTCAAGATATCTTATATTAATAGCTGTTGTTCAGATTTTCCAATGCCTGCAGCATCAGGGAGGATTCATACATACAATCTTCTGAGACTCATTTTATGCCTTGGAACTTTTTCCCCCTTGTATTGTTCCACTTTAGTTCCAGTTTACATTTGCAGTAAGAAGTGACATCTCTTTTACCCAGACAATTTTCTTCCAGTCTCCTGGAAGAAAAACTTGTAAAAAACTGCTCATTGTGTCTTTATCAATTATTCCATTGCTTTTAAGGCCACAGACATCTTGTAAAGGTAGCTCTGTCTTTTTTCCTAGAATTTTGAGACTAGTTAATTTCCATATGGAATAGAACTATCATTTCTGGAAAGACTGCCTTGTCTAACATCTTTACTGTGTGAGCAACAGTTGTGTTTTTATGCATCTGCTAGGAGGATGATCTCGAAAATAGTCAGCCTTCCCTATTTTGCACCTAATAGATGTCCCATGTGCCCTTACTCTGACTATTCTGTCAAACAGATAAGTTAATCCAACTCTATAAAATTTCTTTAAAAAAACAACTGCAAAACCCCCCCAACTTCATGTATGCAAAGGGCTGACCTAATTAATCAATACACTTACCTCAGGGTCCTGTGAGTTCAGTTACTTTCATCTGGTACACATACATTGCAGTTGGCTTCAATTTAGCCACACATCCAAATGGATTTGATCCAATAAGCTGCATGTTTCACACACACTAAGAAAAAGCCAACGACAATCCAGTGTTTGATGTTTTTGAGATTTGCTGTAGATCTTGTTTAAACAAATAATTACTAATGCTTCTAACTTTAACAAATACTTATTTTAACTGTTCAAAAACTGAATGTTGTGGACATTAGGCAGGTCCTATAATCAGGAAATTCAAGTGTGATCTTAAAATTTGCCATAGAAGATGGAACTAGAGCCTTCTTATTTGCAGCTACATCAGCCTTTAATATGCAATTAATTTCATAGAAACTGGTCATGTAATTGGCTCTTTTTATTATTTGCAATTATAGCATGCTATAAAAAATAACAAAATGGTCTTTGAGTGGCACAACTCCACTAATTTATATGAAAATAAATATTTAACTTGAGGAGTGTCTTTTTTCTTCACTTGTTTTCTTGTTAGATTGGAGACAAAAGCTGTTCAAGCCACTCAAGCAGCAACACCCTATCCAGTAATACTTCTAGCAACAGTGATGAAAAGCACTTTGGTTCTGGAGATCTGATGGATCCTGAGCTGCTTGGATTAACATACATAAAGGGGGCTTCTACGGACAGTGGAATTGATACAGCTCCATGCATGCCTGCTCCTCTTCTGGCCCCTTTGCATCTTGCTGGCAGCAGGTCTGGAGTACATTGTCATCCTGAGCAGTGGACTGAGTCTACTGAAACTCCTGGACCAGATGATGATCCAGCTAAAATCTATGCTGTTCATAGCTATGCTTCTGCTATGTCTACCAGTCATACAGCTGAAGGCAGTATGGGAGACCTAAGTGAAATCTCATCTCATTCCAGGTATGTGTTTTTTAAAAATTAAAGACTATGGATTATAGACTAATGTACAGAGAACTTTTTTATTGTTGCTATTCAGAAGTGCACTTAACTGATTTTGACTTTTTACTGGTTTTGAAGGCCTGTATGAGCAATGTTCAGGTAACTTTTGATCAGTCTGTGTAAAAAACGTACGTGTTCCCTACTCACAGACCTGATGGAGACTTTATATGTGACCTCGTGCATATTGCTTAGGTTGTTAAAGCTGGAAAACATCCTTGAGCGGATGTGAAGATTTCTTAGGGAAATGCAGAAAAAAATGCTATGGGAAATCAGAGAAATTGCAATGGACAATTATTACAAGTAGTGATGAATAATTTTTTCATATAGTAGAACTGCATTCCATACCATTTTCCCTAATTGACATTGTGGTGATGATGTATGCTTTACAAATTCGTTGTTTGAACTTAATTTCTCATTGGTTTTCAGCTCACCTTTTTGTTATCAGGTGGAATGTGTGCATAGTACATTTGCTGTAAAGCAGAGTTTGAAAGTACACTTTTACAACTGCTTGCCTTCATCTCCCAATTTCTATTTTGTTGTGAATTTGTAGTTGAAGCTTTGGTCTCTTGTGTTAAGGTTTTTATTCTCTAAAAGACTGAAAGTTCTTTCTGTCTGGTTCTTGTTTGCAAGGAAAATAACCAAATAATGTCTTCTATTCTCATTTATGTGCTTGACATGGGAACATTTATCTTGAGTACTTACTCAGAGTTCTATATTTTTTTACATGAGTTATAGGAGAACTTATAGACTGTTGTGAAAACTTGACAAGTGTTTTCACATTAATCATTTCCTACCCCTATAATAATCCAGGTATACTCTACTTTGTGTTAAGATTTAATTTTATATCTTGAGACTTCTAAAGCACTAGAAAACAGGTCTGTGTTTCTAGAAGGTCATCATAATGAGCTGAAATAGATTTGTAATGGCTTGTGTATGCCTTCTCAACACTCGTGTGTCAGCTGTCATATTTAAAGTGCCGGGCAGCTATTAAGTAATCCTACTGGTCAGAGTTTGCCTTTCTTCATAATCTATAATGATGAAATTCTGTCACTGTTGAGGCATTAATTCACAATTATTTTATAAATGTTAATAAGTTTCTTCTGCAGCAGCTGAACAGTTTAAAACTTCAAGAAAAAAGCCTACAGGCTGGTGTTCTGTATATTGATCTAGAAATGCAACACTTCTTTATTGTGTCCCATTTACTGAACAGATAAAAGTGCAATGCACAGGATGGTGGTGTTTGGTGTAACATCTGTAGAATTTAAACCTGTTGTGGGAAAGTGTATCTCAGACTAAAAGACTGGCTTGAACTCTGCACAACATTGTCTTGCAGTTCTGTTATTAATGGTTTTATCTTTGTTATACTAGTCATATGCATCAATTATCAAATATCTTCATGTGACTGAAGCAGAAATAGCTTAGCTTCATTGTCTTAGTTTTACTTATATAGAGCGTATATATACTACTTGTTGCCATCATTATATTGAACTCGTGGTCTAAACCTAGGCTTTTACAGACATTTAATTTCTTTACTTCAAAAATACTCTACTATTTAAAACCTGCAGAATGAATTTGGATACCCTTAAATTTAGTTGCAAATAGAAGTCTAAAATACTCTGAATGCATCCCATATTGCTGATCTGACATATATTTCACATTGTGCTTCACTGTTTACTTCATCTTTAGATTTCAGTTTTCCATAGCTGAATTATTTTCTTCATCACATATTTGCATAATTTATTTGCACATTTGAAAGGGTTGCAAGCAAAAATGCTTTTAACTTCACTTGCATTACTTTTTTCATGCAATACCTTTTGGGGAGGAAGAGAGAGGAAAGGAGAGAAAATAAATATTTAACTTTAAGATTAAATGCACATACACAATATGCAATAAACACAATTATTGATCCATTGCCTTAATGATTCAACTTGATTCCGTAGTAGGCATTTTAATATGATCTAGTGACATCTATGCATGTTCATTGCTTGGTTTTGACTATTTGTCCTCTGTGAATTAATTTAATGCTTTGGGATTTAGATTAAAAGATAGCACCGTGTTTAATTTTCATAAACCAACAACAAAAGTTAGAAGCTTCTATTTCAGGTTCCAAATTCCAGTTTTAGGCAAGGCACTTGGTTTCTGAATGCTTTGCTTATTTCACATCCAAGATGAGAAGAAATTTATTCTTCAGGGAAGTGTTTGCTTTAATTATATTTTAAATAATTTTGAGAGTATTCAATAGAGGTTTCATTAGTACAAACTGGTGTGATAAGATTAATAAGAGGCTCTTAAAATTATCAGAGAACTGTTGGAACTGAAATATACTTCTTTTAAGTTCTCAACGATAATGCACAAAAACACAGCTTAAACTGATGTGAACTGGCAAAAATAACATTAAGTTAAAAACCACCCAAGTTTTATAATTAGAAAGATATTTGAGGTAATTCCTTGTGTAGTTCTTGATGTAAATGGAATGATACCATTAGTAACACATGTACATATTTGCTTAAAATTCCATGCACAAACTCTCTATATATGGTCTTGAATTTAATCTTTTACTTCATAATTTTCACTGGCATTTCAGCAAGTTGAATTATATGGAGTACTCATTTTAGAAACTCATCACATTCTGTTCTCGAAGAGCTTTAATGTATACATACAGAAAATTACTGTATCAGTATTGCTACCTTGATTTTAACCTTCAGAAGAATAATACCTGCATACTGAATGAAGCATTTCTGATTTAATTTTTACTCATGTGTGTTTTCTTTGGTTTTAGTGGGTCACACCATTCAGGAAGCCCATCAACACATTGCTCTAAGAAGAGTGGCTCTCTAGATACCTCCAAAGTCTACATAGTGTCGCAGCATAGTAGTCAGCAGATTTCTGGGTCAGTTTCAAAACCGTACCATAGACAAGGAGCAGTGAATAAATATGTCATTGGATGGAAAAAGTCAGAAGGAAGCCCTACACCTGAAGAATCTGAAGTTTCTGAATGCCATGAGTAAGAGCTATGTTTAACTTTGAGGAGGAAGAAGGGTAATGAAAATAAATTTTAAAATAGGATAGAAAAAAGTGAAAAACTACAAATTCTGCTTCAATTTTACATGTCTGTGTTTTTTTTCTATACCTTTATGTAGCAAAGGTACATACTTAAAGGGGTAAAAGCACTGCACAGAATGCTGTTTTCTCCTTTGTTCTATCCAGCTACATGTTTTTCCCATGTCAGATAAAGGAAACTGACAGAAATTTCTGAAAGTGTGTGTATGCAAAAATATATGGTTATGACTGTGTCAGACATCCTGAATTTCCATTGTGAATCTCTAGGAAACAATTGGGAATCTACAATGTTGTCGATGTCCTAAGGACTTTCTGCGAATCTTCAGAAGCTTTACTTACTTGAAAAAAGCTTACTTCCTGATGTTTCTGTATTAAACCTTAGCACCTTGTTGCCTATTACATCACCTAATCCATTACAGAGGAGAGATCTGGCCATAAGTGTTGGTGACCCATGGTAGATATTTAAAATTTATTGCCATTTAGGGGTATTTTAGTGATTCTTTGGTATGTGTTGTGGCTTTGTTTTTAATCAGTGGGTGCAAACTGGTTGTTTGGATCTCACAAGAAAATGATTAAGCATGGACGTATCTGACTCTCTCTTCACAAGACTCTCCAAAATGTGCAGACCTCAGTAAAACTGCAATTTTTTTTTAACAAGTGACATTAAAAAAAAAACATTCAGAGCAGTTCTAATTAACAGCTTATATGTACAGCTTAACACAGGAATAGCTTGTGAGAAATGTATTATTCTCAGGTGGGAGTAAAAGGCTTGCACTCAATGGAAAGGATGCAGTATCTCAAATGTAGATAGAGATTATGCTTTTTCAGTGCTGCAGCAGTAGTAAGTGTGTGAATCTCCTGTTCAAAAACTGTTAATTTCCCCTTATCTTCAAAATAATCATCTCAGATAACCTGTTTACTTTGTTTGTGCATAAGCTATTCAGTTCTCTCTGTCAGTAAATCATAGGCAGCCCTATATATCTCAGCAAGTTGACAAGATGACATATAGTACCTGATTTTCCAGTGTTTAATGTAGGATTAATATTTTTTAAATGAGAATTAGTTATTTGCATCTAATACCTCATTGCATATATGCTCTCATTTACGCAGCTTTCATGTTTTAAAATAGTAGGTATTACTACCTTCCTGTCCTGGCTATTTGTATTTCTTTCTGTTATTTTACTGGTGATTCTTGTGTGTGTATGTGTCCTAATGTTTAATCACTTAAATTGTTCAGTCATAGTAGTAATTGCATTTAAAGTGGAAACGTTCACTGATTTCCACAGGTGTTTATAATTTTGTAATCGATTAACTCCTGGAACAATTTCTCTTTATTTTGGATGGAACCCTTAAAACAAAATTGCATAATGAATCATGGTATTTATAGTGAAATCACTGCAATTTAGAAAAGTATCTTCTGGAGGTAGTTCTGGTTAAGAAATTTTAACTGAATGTGGCAGAACTTCATCCATCAAAACATATTTTCAGATTTTTCCATGCTATACAACTTTCCTTCACTTTTGCTTTCTAGCAAAACTTTCTATACATCACAGGGAGGAAATAAAATAACATCTGTAATATTAGCTATGATAATGAAAATTAAGTCAGTTGCTGAATGTTGTGCCATCATAGGATATAACCTCATTGATGTTTATAAATATGTAAAGGGCAAGTGCCAAGAGGATGGAGCCAGGATCCTCTTGGTGATGCCCAATGACAGACAAGTGGCAGTGGGTGGAAGTTGAGGCATAGGAAGTTCCACAGAAACATAGAATGAGTTTTTCACTGTGAGGGTGACAGAACAGTGGGAGAGGCTACCCAGGGGGATTGTGGAGTCTCCCTCTCAGGAGATAGTCAAGACCTGTTTGGATGCAATCCTGTGTGATCTGGTATAGGTGATCCTGCTCTGGCAGGGGACTTGGACTAGATGGTCTTTCAAGGTCCCTTCCAGCCTCTAACCTTCTGTGATTGTGTGATGTATTTCACTGAGAATTATGTTTTACCATAGCAAAGTTTGTTTCCTCTGTTGAAGACAGTCACTGGTAATGCTGCACTTGGCAGAGAATACTGCCTTCAAATGTATGTTCTGTATGATTTGGAATCTCTAATTCTTCAGCTGCATGTCAAGAGTAAACTTGTTTAAAATTCTTTCTCCTTTCTCACTGAAAGGAAGCTGAAAGATAACAATTTTATTGGACAGTCTTTTGTTGTCTGTAAATGCACTTTTATATGCTCATAATTAAGGAAGATAGGTTGGTTTTTTTTTTTTAGCTTTATGAAATTTCTGATAACAAAACACGCTTGGCACATGGCACAATCGATTACCAATACACTTCAAATTTACCACCGATGACCATAATAATTCTGTCAGATTCTAAATCTGGAGATATCACACAACAAAATACTGGTCTTATTGCTGAAAAGATGTAAAATTCAAAGCATTTGGTAATGAACTATTGAAAATGTTGATATAAATACAACTTTATTAATATAGAAGTGTGGCGTGAAGAATTGGAGAGAGGCAAGCTAGAAGAAACAAGCGTTATGCTTTTTAAAATTGTCCAGAATTCCTAAAATTGATTTCTTCTAGTGATTAAAAAATTTCACTTTGGAGCCACAGAGAATTTCATAAATATAAAGTGATGGAGACAAGTTTTTATTTTATTTAAGTAAGAATGTACTGTGTCAGGAGACAAGAGCGCTATTGCTTGTCTTGCTAAAAACACCAATTCTGTCAACAGAGTGTACGATGATATTGATGCTGTGTCTACATCAAGTCCACTCCAAACTTCTGTGAGGAATGCTATTGTTGAAAGCCAGCAAGTCTTGTCCAAAGAAGATTTTCTGAAGTTGATGCTGCCAGACAGCCTCTCCGTGGAGGAGGGGAGAAGAAAGGTTAGCTACTTTCTTCCTCTCTGTGTATCTTAGAAATTAATTAGCTACCTTAGAGATCAATTTCTGATATTCCCAAAATTCTTATAGAGAAGGCAAAAGCATTGTGTGCAAGTTAAGTATATTCCATGGAGATTCTCTGGATACTGATCATGAGTCTGAAAACACAATTTCCAACAATATAAAAATGACATTCAGTTTGATTATATACAAAATAGACTTGTTTGTTAGAGATCCCTTCCAACCCCTGCCTATGGTTCAGTGATTCTGTATGCCTTTGCTTAGCTTGAGCACAGACAGTTGCAGTTGAGCAACTTAATTATAGTTTCAAAGATTAAAAGTAACATTTTCAAGGTTGGATGCCTAAATATATACAGTCATATGATATTAAGGCACATGAAAAAAACCCTACTTTCCCCTGCCCTTTGATACTCAGTACCAACAATTCTCTTTGAAGCCTAAATCACAATGTAACATGTTAGTGGTGGCTACTCAAAGAGCATAATTCTCAATGCTAGTGGAGAGGATACATCAAATCTTTACAGTATGAGAGCAATTGATAATACCTAAAAATTTACAAAAAGTGGATAGAGAAATTAAAATACAATACCCCCCCCCAAAGTATACATGATTCTGAATCCTGTACTTAATGTGGAATAAAGCACAGAGCAATTAAATGCCTTGAGATAATTGTCACACTTTGATTTGAACTAAATACTCTCTTAACCCACTATGTTTATGCAATGTGTTAAACAGCATAATCATCATGTCTGAACAAAGTACCATATGGGAATCCTGGAAGTGCAGAGTTCAATTTAAAATTCAGATCATATATTTTTTAAAATGTGCACTATGTTAAGTATGCATTATATGTGTTCGAGCTCTCATGAGTAATGTCCTAGAGGGCTTTATGTTTTATGATTGATACAGTAATTGGTTTGCTGTGATGATTTCAAGAACTGCTGATGTTTCTGGATACCTGAGTAAGAAAAAGGAATGGGGAGGTGTGGCCATCCTGAGATAAATTTTTTTCTGTTCTCTTCCCCTTGCAAGACACCCAAACAAAATCTCCCTAAGCGATAGAGACTGCAGGTTATCAATCACAGAGGATCTCCAGTTGCAGGACTCAGTAGTGTGCTGTCTTTGATTATACCTTCATAGAGAATAGTAATATTGGTATGTACAAGTCAATTGTCTTTGACAGCAAAACCAGGAAAGAATTTTCTCAATAGGTGAGATTCTTCAGAGCCAAAACACTGTCTTGATTTGGCTTGATTTTTACCTTTTTTTCATAGACCAAGAAATAATGAGCCCTCTTGCTAATATTTAATTTCTGTTGCACCCTGAAAGCAAACTATAAAGCTGCAACAATTGACATTCAGCATGGCTGGATGGCTAATGAATAGTTTTCATAGACAGAAGGTGTGGTGTAAGGTGGAGGAGTCCTGAATAGCAGCCAAGAATTGCAGCGAGTTGCTTGCTGGGAATCTTGATTGCAGATGCTTCAGTTTGGAAGGTGAAGGCTTTTAACCTTTTGCCCAGTGTTGTCCCTAATTAAGCTCACAATCTTTGTTAAACACTGCTTATAGAAGGATGTCGTATATCCATTCATTTAAGGATGCTGTGCTTGTTCTCTCTCCATTCATTTAGGGATGCTACTTATATTTATTTTTGCAGTCATTGTATGGATGTGTTAAAATTAAGTTTTGGATAATTATTCCCACACCTCATATATCTTTCAGGCCGACCTCTAGAACTGACATAGTATTGTCACAGATTGTGTTGAATCTGCTGCTATTTATACCATGCTGCAGTCATGCCAGTGCTGGCTGGAGCAAAGTATCATAGGTATTGAGGTTCAGATTGTAACATGAAAGATTTCCTGTTCTGGTTGCTGCTTCCAGTTTCAGGGTGTTGGTCTCATATGCTGGATTTGGCATGGAATAGGAATTGGCATGGAGTGGGGAGTTAGCTCACTGGGGGTTAGCTCACTGGCTACCGCTTACTGCTGCTTTCTGCATTTTGCTGCTCTTTTCTGCAAATAGGCATTCTGCAAATTGTGCGTTATCTCATTTTTCTGATTAAAGCTCTTTATCTCAACCCAGAGGGTTTTTTTGGTGTTACTTTCCTCACTTCAGTGTTGGAGGGAAACAGGTGGTGAATCCATTACAAGTATTTTGATGCTTTCCTAGATTAGAATCTGAGTTATCTCCATCATTTTTCTCTGAGATACAGTTAAACCTTCGAACAATTGAGCACGTTCTGTATTGCCATCAAGGTAGATGCATTCACAGTATCACAGTGATACTGGAATTCACACATTGTTCAGCTAGCACTATGGAGTGTATTTAAGCATTTTGTAAAGACCACTGTCTTGTGGCCTGACAGTGTTTCTGAGTATTCTTTTTAAAAGCATTTATAACTGAGCAAGTTTTGACAAAAGTATAACAATGTAGATACTTTTAAACTTGTGTTATAATCACTATACATAATATAAAAGCTACAGCTTTTAAGCATGCATTCTGCATAGGAAGTGTACAATGCATAATTAATTACAAGGGAGAAAGGACAGGACATTAAGTTGTTCTGTGCAGAATAAACCAGTTTAAAAACAATAAGACAATAAATGATATTGTAGATGTGAAGCGTAACTGTATTTGCAGTGCTGATGAACAACTTACAAAGTGTAACAGCCCAGTTTTACAATACAGGAACATCTTGGTTTACTACAGCTGTTTTTTTGAAATCTATAAACAGTTTTCATTGAATTCTGTTCTCTTTCCTAAACCTGTTTCATGGTATTAGGAAAGAAGCAGCATCGCCAGTCACTTTTGCTGTCCAGCGAATGATGCTACACTATATAGGAGTTCAGAATGTTTTGCAGTAAAGCATAGTAACTTCAAATTAAAATAAAACCAACTCTGTGTATAGTCTTGAACAAATGTTGCCAGAATGGGTAACTTTGTATATATTTCTGGAAAACACTGCTGTCATAGGACTATGGAGGTTTTATTTAACATTTCAGAATTAATAAAACTATTCATTATCTGATAAATTTATGGTGGTATTTCCTAAATATCACGAGGAAGTATGAAAATCCAGTTCACTAACCCTTTTGAGGCCCCAGTAGATCTGATATAGTGGAATAAATCCCTAACCTTCCATATTAGCTCAAGAACTCCAGAATGCCTGCCTAGAAAAGTACCACCAAGACCTGGTGATGGGATATGACTGTGTGAATTATTTTAACCATAACATGTTGTTTTATATCCTTTTATTTTCATGTTTAGTTTTCATTTTATGGAAACCTTTCTCCACGGAGGACGCTTTACCGTACCCTGTCTGATGAAAGTATATGTAGCAATCGAAGAGGATCCTCATATGCTAGCTCTCGAAGTTCAATGCTAGACCAGGCCTTGCCAAATGATATCTTGTTCAGCACTACTCCACCATATCACAGTACACTGCCTCCCAGAATGAACCTTACACCTGGGATGGGAAATCTGAGAAGTAAGTGATTGTTCCTGCCATTCCTGGGTTTGAAATGTTTGTTGTAAACTCAAATCATCAAATATTGTTAGATTTTGTGTTTAAAGTGACATTATGAAATCTCAAATCAATGTTCTGGATATCCAAGTAAAAGCATATTTGGTCATCAGTGCGTGCTTATTCTTGCCGTGGTGATCAATTCAGATTTATCATGTTTGGAGATAGAATTCACTTCCCAAAAAACTTTTCATGAGACCAGTGATAGGCAACAAATGTTGTTTCTGAAGATATTTCTTGTTACCGTTTTATTTTTTGTGGAACCAAAACACAGAAATGTTCACAAGTATATTCAAAACAATAGCTAAACAGGACAGTTTCTATTTAGATGATCCTTTTGATAACATCTTGGAAGGAAATGTGTAATAGTTATCTCCTATTTCAAAACTGAATTTGCTGATATTGCTTCTTAAACATGTTAGTGTTATTTGCAAAGGTTTTACTATTTCAAGGGCGGAAGGCAAGTAATCTGGGATTCTAAATTAAAACTTTTATAAAGACCTCTCTTTACTGGTGAGATCTTCAAAAGCAAGATCCTTATTATATCCTTATCTTGCAATATGGAGTGATGAACTATACATTATTAGTACATTAAAAAATTTTAAATTAAAATTATGAAAATTACCACAAAATTAATAAAATTATGTGTGCTCATACGCCACAACCCAGATCAGCACAGACAAATATTTATATTTAGACTACATATCTGTATTTAGATAAGATTTAAAAAAACCCACAAAACAACAAAACCCAATAAAAACTAAATGTCTTGAATTCTCAATTATTTTAGGGTAACTTATAGGAGATACTCGATCTGTGAAAAAAAAGGACCCCTTTAGTTTTACAGTTTTTTCAAGTTTTAACTTTAATATTGAATCAGAGTTGACCACAATTACAAAAATTATAGCACTGTTAGGGACTCTGAAACCCATAGTGAAGAAGTTGAGAGTGGATTTCTTGAAAGCATAAAGGGCTTTACTAGGCACATTTCTATAGAGAAATAGTAATTAAAAAGGGATCTATCATTCATCCTGTCCTTCAGGAACTAGCAGTCACTTACTAACTTTGAGAAGTCATAGTCTCAACTATGAGATTGAGTTCTGGTGAGTAACCACTGGTTAATTTTAAGATGATACTGCCAAATTGCTGCTTCAGGTGGGACTACAAGCTTGGTGTACCTTTTGCCATTCTAAAGGTATTCTACCAGAGTGAAACTACTATAAAAATAATACTAAAAGACAATTTGCTTTTAATTAGAGAATAAAGACCCATTTTGTTTCATTGAGATTAATTCAGTAGATTTTGTAATCTACAAAGAACCTATGTATATAATCAGGCATACTGATTGTATTCCATTCTTTTACTGTGTCAGACCTATGTTTTTTAGAGACATTTCTGGTACATGTCAGTGTGCAGTGGGATCAACCCTTCAGTGTGCTTTTACTCCAGTGATTGACACAGAAATTAATAGTATATACTCAAGCTGTACACTGCCTTTTCAGCAGTGAAATTTTATTGTTCTGTTTATTAGTTCTGTCTTAAACACCTTATTTTCCAGTCTTGCTGCTTCTTAGATACAGGAAGTTATTTCTACACATAGCTGGGAAGAAACTTGAAAATACTATTCTGTCAATCAAATTGAAGCTGTTGGTATCTGTTGTAGTTCATACTGTTTTCCTATAACCCCCCTATTTTCTCTGTCTGTATTATAAAAGTACCTTGTGTATTAAAAAGTGCCTATATTATATAAAAGTACCTATATGTATTATAAAAATGCTAGCAATATAGGATCTTTTATGATGGATATTTCAAGGATGATTTGATTGGTTTTCCTAACTACATTCTCAAAACAAACATCATGAGATGCTGACCTTTGTTTTCAAAATAAGATTAGTCAGTATCCCTGTGTAAAGAAACTAACTTCGGCTCTTGTGAGGAAGGTTTTTTGCAATCAGTGCAAAAGTGGAGAGTGGCTTTGTGACTACGTCAAACAATTGCTTTGGGACTCTGAGATGCATCTTATCAGGTCCCATAGATTTATGTATGTTCAGGTTCCTTGGGTGATCCCTTACAGTGGGAGGGACTTTACCCTCCTGGTCCTCACCTAGTGGTTCGACGACTTGGGAGGGGTGAGAGGCAAGGTTACTAGTGAAGACCCAGGCAGAAAAGCTGAGTGACTCAACCTTCTCGTTTCTTGACACTCTCCATTCCCGCTCATCAAACGGGTATGCTTTCTTTAATCTTCCTTTGCTAGTTTTAATTCATGATTACAGAAGAAAAGAACAAAAAACAGACAACAGGATTTATGTCTGCATGTGATGATATATTTGTTCAACTGCAGCATCTTTTGAGATATTGTACTTGTTAAATGATGTCTAGAATGATCTTATTAAGTGAGGAGTACTTAGCAGATATTTTTCATGATGTACAGTCTCTACGTGTTGCAGTTCCAACTGAAGCAGGATACTTGCCTTGAGAGTTGAAACTGTTAAGTTAGATGAATCTTTCTGTGTAACTAGTTAACCCTTGGATACAGAGATATGTGGGACTGGTGAGCTCTGATGGATAATGAACTGACCGTGTATTTTTTTGGTGCAAATAAGAGCTTCAGAATGCTTTATAGTTTTACTGTCAACCATAAAAATAAAGAAAATTCCTAGGTGTAGAAAAGGAGTAGCATAACTGAAAGGATTAGCAACCACAAGATCAATGCTTTTCTGCCAAAAGGAGTACAGAAAATAAAATGATCTTTAAAATGGAAAGATAACGCTTACATGGTTTCTCCAAAGCAAATAACAGGTCTCTGTTGCTTCAAAACCAGTCTTGTGGGCAATCATGATAAGTAGTCTGCAGGATTAGTTATATCCTCCTGGACACACAAGAGTGGACATGTTCAAGCATAATTTGCCACCTTTGTACAAATCAGAATGCAGCAGTCATGCCAAGAAGAAAGAGAGGTAACAGCAGTGTAAGACAAATAGGGAGGAAATGAGGAAATTCAAATACAGGAGACGAGCACTCCTGAAATGCAAATGTTTTTCACATTCTGTGAAAATTAAAAGCACAAAATGGCCTATGTCATTAGAACATTCTTCCTATGTCATTCTTCCTGTTCTCCAACCCCCATGCAGGGGAACGAGTAATTTTTATCTTGAAAATGAATTATTCTGTGGTGACATACTTACACCTGTTCAGTTATTCCACTTACAGTGTCAACCATCAGCATCAGCTCTTGTGTTTTCAGAGCTATTAATATTGAAACCTCTGTTCTGGCAGGGTTTCTGCAGTTGGGTTGCTCTGTCAAGTCTTATACAGGACCAAACAGGAACTGAGGTTCTTACAATGACAATGCATAATGAAGGATGACTACTGGTTAATGCATCACTCCCACACTTTAATTTGGAAAGCCAGCAAAATTGCACTGGGAACAGGCATCTTCTTGACAGGTTTCACAATCGGCATCAGTAGGCTGATCACACAAAAGCAAGGGCTGTCCCTTTGGGGCCTGCCTACCAGTCTAGAACCAAAAGCTGACTTGCCAGCTTTTCAGATAAGGCATTCTTTCTGTTTCCCACAATGGCGGTGTGTAAAATGTCTGTAGTTGCGTAAATAAGGTTTTTATAATGCTCAGGTGTCCTGGAGGCAGGGAATTAATGTGGCTGAGTCAGGAATTATAAAAATAGAATTATTTTGTTTTCCTGAAAACCCTACTCCCAAAACTTTATACAAAACTAGTTTAGGTTTGTTTACAGGTTCTAATTCTATCAGGAATTCTTCAAAGGATGTTATGGATAAATTTAGAGAATTAGGAAGTCAGAAAATGGAAAAGGCTAAGCTTCAAACACAACTTTACCCCACTAACAATCAGGCTGAGCAGAGAATTAAGGGAACAGCAGGCTTTACTCATGTATGTGTGATGGGTACTGCTGGATTTCTCTGTGGCTCGGCTGCCTTCTGATACTGCAAGAGATATCCAATAGCCTGGATCCTGTGTGCAGTTCTGGAGCCCTCAGCACAGGAAGGACATGGAAGTGTTGGAGCAGGTCCAGAGGAGGGCCACGAGGATCAGAGGGCTGGAGCAGCTCTCCTGTGAGCACAGGCAATGAGAGTTGGGGCTCTTCAGCCTGGAGAAGAGCAACCTTCGAGGGGACCTGATAGTAGCCTTCCAGTATCTGAAGGGGGCCTACAGGAAGGCTGGGGAGGGACTATTGACAAGGTCTTGCAACGACAGGACAAGGGGCAATGGGTTTAAACTGGCAGAGGGGAGATTTAGACTGGATGTTAGGAGGAAGTTCTTTACAGTGAGGGTGGTGAGGCACTGGAACAGGTTGCCCAGGGAGGTCGTGTATGCTCCCTCCCTGGAGGTGTTCAGGGCCAGATTGGATGAGGCCTTGAGTGAGCTGTACTAGTGGAGATGTCCCTGCCTATGTCAGGGGGTTGGAACTAGATGATCCTTGAGGTCCCTTCCAACCTTACCATTCTATGATTCTATAATCCATGTGACAGAAATCCAAGGCAGGAGGAAAAGCTGCCAAAGTCAGAAATGTCTCAAAACATGACTGCCACAAGACAGGGATTTGTGGAAGCGACACTGGCTTGACAGCAGCAGGGGAGAGCCAAACTGCTCAGGTCTCCCCAGTTCGGAATAGCAACCAGGAAATCACCTGTAGTACGGTCTGAGGGCAGCTGGTTCTGGGTGCCACTGGCATCTCTCTCAAAAGGACTCCAGGACTTGTCAAGCCTGCAAGTTTGCACAGGGTGGTGTGAAAGTGGGGAGAACCAGACAAAAGTAGGGATGGTGCAAAAACTGGGAGCCGTGCAAAAAAGGTAGGAACTGTCCAAAAGTGAGTATGGTCCAAAATGGAAACTCTGTCACAGCAGGAGCTCTGTCAGGGTGGGGACCTGTCCTGTCAGGAGCTTTGTCAAGATGGGAACTCTTTCAGGGTGAGAACATCATGCCTTTTCCCCTTGCTCTAGTTATGCTTTTCTAGACAAAGTGTCTGTTTGCCATTTTATACTGGGCTCAAAAAACTCAGCCAACCACCAGCCTGATTCCTGTCACAGGCTTCCACACAGGTCAATACACATGAGGAAAAGGCACCTTTTGCTGTTCCCCTTTCAAGCCCGTGGGGGTGGGGAGGGGAGAAGCAGTGTTCACACCTTCTTCTCCCCATTGAAACCCATGGTGGGGGTGGGGGGGGACAGAAGGAAGGAATTTGGTGTGCTCCAGAACACCAGATCATATGCAAAAGCACAGAGAATGCTCTGATGTTGAGCTTCTAATGTATTTTCAGCCTAAGGTAACCTTAGATACTATTTTTTTATGTTTATAAGGAACTGGGAAAAAAATAATCTTAGGACAGATGTATGGGTAGAATATCATAGAATCATAGAATAGTTTAGGTTGGAAGGGACCTTAAAGATCATCTAGTTCCAACCGCCTGCTGTAGGCAGGGACACCTCCCACTAGTTCAGGTCACTCAAGGTCTCATCCAACCTGGCCTTGAACACCTCCAGGGAGGGAACAGCCACAACTTCCCTGGGCAATCTGTTCCAGTGTTTCACCACCCTCACTGTAAAGAACTTCTTCCTAATACCTAGTCTAAATCTCTCCTTTCCCAGTTTAAACTCATTACCCCTTGTCCTGTCATTACAAGACCTCGTCATAGTCCCTCCGCAGCCTTTCTGTAGGCCCTCTTCATATATTGGAAGGCTACTACAAATTGTTCTCTTCTCCAGGCTGAAGAGCCCCAACTCTCATAGCCTGTCCTCACAGGAGAGCTGCTCCAGCCCTCTGATCATCTTCATGGCCCTCCTCTGGACTTGCTTCAACAATTCCATGTCCTTCTTGTGCTGAGGGCTCCAGAACTGCACACAGTAATCCAGGTGGAGTCTCACAAGAGCAGAGTAAAGTGGCAGAATCCCCTCCCTTGCCCTGCTGGCCACACTTCTCTTGATGCAGCCCAGGACTTGTTTGCTGTCTGGGCTGCATGTGCACACTGCAGGCTCACATTGAACTTGTCATCAATCAGCCCCCAAGCCCTTTTCCTCAGGGCTGCTCTCCAGCCATTCACCACCCAGCCTGGATTTGTGCTTGACCTTATCCCAACCCAGGTGCAGGACCTTACACTTGATCTTGAATTTCATGAGCCTGGGCCCACCTCTCTAGCCTATCCAAGTCCATCTGAATGGCATCCCTGCCCTCTAGCAAGTCAACTGCACCACAGAGCTTGGTGTCATGTAGTTTTATAGTACATTTTCCATTTCATACAACATCCTCTTTTAGTATACTAAGAGCAGGTATCAAGAAAGATACTTCTATAGATGTTTGTCAAGCTATTTCCAATTGTAATATATCAATACTGCATCTTTCTTGTAAGTTATAGAACAAGGTAAAATTCCACAGTAAACAGGAATTCTGCTTCTGAGGGTTTTTTTCTTTGTTGGACTCCTACTGAGCAATTTATGTTACAAATACATATTTAATACATGCTGACAGAACACTGCAGATCTTTACTTTCCTGTTCCTGACATTATTGAAAAAAATAAAATCCAGTCTTTCTGCAAAGAATATGATATGCTCTAGTCATTGCTCTGTGCAGTAGAACACTCTGCTACAGGCCACAGGTTTGGGATTTTTAGGTCAGAAATCTTGCATTTAAGTGGACTTCATTTTTATCTTTTTCATTGGTATCAGGACAATGACACCATGCCATTTTCTTAAACTACAATGTAACTTCCACTTGTATGTGTGCTTTTTTTCCTTCATTGACTTTGGTGTTAGGTGTTTTCCTGGAAAAAAAGTATTCCTTGGGAATGTTATAATCTGAATCAATGGAACAACTAGATAGAAGTGCCCATCTGAATTATTTGAGGAAAAAAAATACTATTTTGACCATTCTACTGAATACAAATAGATACATCTGAAGCAAAATTTCCTTTTTCCTAACTGTACTGTGAAACGGAAGTATAATATTGTATCACTAGCTTTATGGTTAAGATGAAACGGCGTTATGTATCTGGTTTATGTGTCTACTCAACAGTTTTCATTTTGTGTTCACATTGATCAGAGTGAAGATCACCATGGATAGATAAGGAAAATGTAAAACTGTTTAAGATACATGTTTGTGGTACCTTTCTAAAAGACTGCATTTTAAAAAAAAAGGGGGGGAGGGAAGGCAAAAAAAGGAACTGTGTTTGAACTAATATTATAGTGTATACATTTCAATTAATATGCAGTATGTTACAGCAGGCTCTGGAGCACAGAGATTGGCACACACATTATATCCTTCAATATACAGCTGCAAATATTAAACTAATGGGGTAGTATTTTCAGTGTGAGTGTGAGTTTTGAATATAGGCTAGAAATTTACAAACGCACTAAAAGATGAACAAGTGATATTTTAAAAACTACTTCTGGAACTGAAATATTTATGTTTCAGTATAAAGCTCTCCATATAAATATCTCACATGTTGTTTCACAGCCTTCTTGTATTTATAACTCTGTATCTAACAACTTTTCTGCTCAGTGCTTAAGTT
The DNA here is from genome assembly GCA_013396675.1 of Eubucco bourcierii. Taxonomy (NCBI): domain Eukaryota; kingdom Metazoa; phylum Chordata; class Aves; order Piciformes; family Ramphastidae; genus Eubucco; species Eubucco bourcierii. The sequence continues at coordinate 99,055 of VWZE01005854.1, forward strand.
TTCTGTTGAGTGCTTTAAGAATGGATGCTGCCTACTCAAACAGCATTCACATGAAAATGCAAAGACCACCTCATGTGCAAAGTGACATTAAAAACTCTTTAAAACCCCTTCCCTTCTTATTCTGCCAAAGTCTGAAAATTGTTCTACCCATATTGAGTATTGAACAGAAAAACACAGAAAACAGAAATTAAGATAAGCACTCTTCTTTTTGCAGTTCATTGTAACAGCTTCAAAATCAATTGTACATCATTGTTATAGGAAGACTAATTACTGTGTTTATTGTTTAGATGAATTCTGGTTCTCAGATGGGTCCTTATCTGATAAAGCCAAATTCAATGATCCTGGCCTGATGCCCCTGCCAGAGACTGCCACAGGGCTAGACTGGTCTCACCTGGTAGATGCTGCACGAGCGTTTGAAGGTAACAGGAAAATTTGAATAAAGATCAATGTTCAGTACGCAAACTTTTAAATATTTTTTTATATATATATCGTATAGCCACATTCTGAACTACAAAAATCCAGTGTTTGCCTACACAGCCTTTTTTTTGTTTGTTTGTTTTTTGGGTTTTTTTGGCAGTATCACTTCTCGGTGTGCACGATCGTAACTGAAAATTCAAGTTATTCATTCAGTTCATCTATTTAGGGGCAGAGTCAAAGCACTGAAGTTAGATGTTTAAAATTAAATTTGGAATAATACTACCCTGAGTTTATTGTGTTTGTGAACTTGTATGTGTAGCCCAAATTATGTTGCAGTCTCTCTCAGTTTTCATAATAAGCCCTTGAAAACAGCAAAAATGTACACCTTTTTTTCCAGTAGCAGAACTTGAGGTGCAGGATATATAGACCAGGTTTGTGTTACTAAATTATAAGACCAGGTTGACTAAGAAAAATTCTTCACCTCTTTGAGACCTAAACCTACACAACCTGTAAACATAGCAAGGTGGAGGTTGGCTTGAGTGTGTGTGTGTATATATATGGATATGGGTATATGTGGATATTTATGGATATTTATAGTTAAATATTAGTGGTTCATTTTTTGGTATTTTGTTTAGGTCACTATGGTGTCCTGAATTTTGTGACATTTCTTAACTGATGTTATTAGTGAATGTCTGAGAAGTCTGAGGTATCTGTGATTAAGGATGACTTTACCACAGTCATTGTTCTATTAAGATACAGGTCTTAAGTTTCTGAGCGATGAGATGTTGTTCTGTTGGGTTTTTTAAAAGCACTCATGCTCAGCAAGTACTTGGTTCTTTCCCTAAGTAATTAAATTTCAATTGGATCAAAAGCTCTTCAGAACTACTTACTATACTATACTAAATTAAATCACATTGTTACACACCCAACCCAACAGTGCTGATTAGGAATATAAAATACTGTATTGTTTCCTAACCTGATCAACTGCATGTGCATTCATTACTATTCAGTACTACTCAAACATGCCTGTTGTGGCTGGCAGGGAGTACCATGCTGCTGAGAATCTCAGGGAACATCCTGCTATTTGTTATTGACATATTAAATAACTGAAAATAGATTTGGATCAGTTAACAACTAAATCTGTAATCTTATACTCGAAGAATATATACTGTACTGAGGAATTCTAGAAAAGTCTAAGAACTGGATACTGCTAGCACACAACTGATTGGTTTGTATGCTTTAATGTTTTTAACTGTTTAATTTGAAAGTAGCCTACATTCTGTTTTTTTTTTCAATGAACATCAAAAATCTAAACCTAAATTTATTCAAGGCCAGGTTGGATGAGGCCTTGAGCAACCCAGTCTAGTGGAAAGCATCTGTGCCAGTGTTTAAGAGGTTGGAACTAGATGATCTTTAAGGTTCCTTCCAACCCAAACCATTCTATGAATTTATCTTGTATTATCACTGCCATAAGTAATAGTTCAAGTTCCACTTCAGCTGACTAAAAGGTCATTCTGTACTAGCTAATGCTTCTGTATTTTTAGCTTTCTTTGAAAACTTTATAATAGAGTTTCATTTACTTTTTCCATCATGATATTAAGTAACAACGTTTCACATCAGTAAATGCTATGTGATTGTAATTAACATTTGAATTTAAGAGCAAGAGTTAGAATACTATAGCTATCCACAGTACACTATCCTCGGGAGGAGTAGTATTCACTTGTTTGGTTTTAATTGCAAAATCTTACATATATCTAGATTATCTGAAGAGCTGATGGTCTGAGTTGCAACACAGATAATTTCAATTGGTTTACTTTTTTAATTTTTGAAAGAGTTTAATTAGCAATAATGCTGTTTTGTATGAAGGAATTAATTATTTTCTGGTTAGAACTACAATAGATACATCTGTGTATATGTGTTTTATGAAACAATTTTACTAAGTTCGTAGCAATGTAGTTTGATATTTTTACAAGGAATGGAATTCTTAATCCCTTCTTCAACTTTCTCCATCCTGTATCTTGCAATTTGAAAAGCATTTAAAAAATAATAACTGATAACCATGTTGTAAAAAAAAAAAAAATCTCTAGGAAGGAATGCATTGTGATATGGAATTGGCAGATGCAGTTTTCTGGCATACTTTAGTGTTGTTGACTTAGGAGTTGCCACCCTCACCCAAACATTCAAAGAAAAAGATCAGAAAATAGATAGCATTTGCTTAATACTGGTATTTCAAAGTGTGTTCTCTTTTAGAACCTCAGAAATACAGCTTCAATTTTTGCTTTGTAAAAGGTCTTGTCTTAACATCAGTTTTACAGTTACCAATCTGATTCCACACTCAGGATCTTTGCCCTGTGATTTCTCTCTCTCTCTCTGTATGTTGGTCAGTATGACATCCATAATGTGGGCCTCACAATCTTTCATCTGTCTGTCTTAAAATAAAACTGTATCTTGATTAATGCTAAATACCACCTTTTTAGGTGCCTGCAATTTTGGCATTAATTTGACTAATAATTATATATAGTAACAAAATTTTTGCTATCATCGTCAGTACTCAGAGTTTACTCATGGGTCTAACTAAAACAGAGGTCTCATTTTTGAACATTTGAATAGGATGTTTATTAATTGGTACTAGCTTTTATCCAACAGAAGCTTTGGTCTTAAGTAGGAATTTCTAAACTGTGGTCCATGGGGGCAGAGTTACTTTTTTGTTGTGAGAAAAAAATTCTCATTATACTTTCAGCTTTTCAAGGATTTAATTTTTACTGCCGTTGCTCAGCGAGAAATTTCATGGAAAGTGGAATATTTACTTCAAACATTCTTTGAAAATCCTCTATTATTCTTAAGACAGGTCTTCATGGTACAACAGAGAGTTACGCAGGTGTTAACTTCACAGTCTTCAGAAACTGCATGAGTAAGGGATTTTGCTTAAGCTGTGTCTGTTGAGAATCGGTTTCCACGAGCTGGGGCACAGTGCTACATTAGATCTTCACACTGCATAGGAATTGTTTTGACTCAGATATTTATCCAGAGATCACCTTTAACATGAAAACAATCAGTAGCAAGGGGTACGTTTTTGTTGTTTCATACATGGATGCTTCTGGTAGTTCTCTTGTTTTGGTTGCAGCTGCAAAGATAGCAAGCAGGGAGCAGCTGACATGCTAGAAGTACAGTTTCAATATTTTTGTATCCATCCCTGAAACAAATAAAAATAGATAGAACTGTAAGAGACAGTAGAACAAAAAAGAGAAAATGTAAAGAAAAAAAAAAGAAAGTATTTTAAACTAAGATAAGGGGATTTATAGAATAAATTGGAAAGCCAAATTAGAAAAGCGAGAACAAAGACATTTCAGAAAACAATAAGGGAAAATGAGAGAATTTTAAAGAGAGTATTTTTTTTAATTATCTTTTTGTATGATCCTTTCACTAGATCTCCAGGCTAGGGAAAAAGAACTGGTTTTCAACGTGTGCGTTATGTTGATGATGGATAATGTTGGATTTTTTTTTTTTTATATTTTGGGGAACAAAATTAAAAGCCTTTCTAGGTGTTCTTTGTATCTGTTACTGTCATTACAGAATAGAATTGACAGAAACATAAGTATTGATTATGATTCTGAATAGAATTTTGTACTATTTGTCCTACTTTAAACTAGGTTTATCTTGCTTAAAAAAAAAAAAAAGAAAAATAGCCTAAGAAAGTCCCTCTGATGTCTCTTGTTTAGGTCCTTAAAATAGGTGGTTTCAAATTCATATTTTTAACCAGGTTGTTTTTAAGGATGTCAACTAGTGCCAGTCAGAGTGCAGTGTCTTATAATACCAATTTACCTTTGGAGGAACATCCACATTACTATAGTTAATATTATTTTAATTCTTCCACTTAAAACCTTTATAGCTTAGTGCAAGTAATCCTACACATAAAGAGAAAGAAGTGAAGCATTCAGGGTGACAAATAATTATTTTAACCAAATTAGCATGTTATACTACTAGGGAAAAATATAGTTAAGATTTGGTCATTCCTCTTGCACTCACATGTAATGGTTTTTCTGTCAGTGTATGTTTCTGGGTAGACTTTACCTTAATAATGTGGGGGGTAGCTTCATGCAGTAGACTTATTTTAGCCTTTTCTACTCTCCAATACATTCAGAATTGTCTGGTGACGCTACTCCTTTGTGTAAAATACTTCTGTGGAGATCAACGAGATTTGGTGTTCTTACTGAAAATAAAAAATGTCTTTTAAAGTACCTGTAAAGTATTCAAAGGCAAAACATTTTCTAGTCGAGGATCTTGTTGATGTAGTAGTTATTGCAGAGATCTATTGTTACTTTTTCAGAGAATGGTTTAGACATTAATTTGGCTTTTGAGGGTTAAGCAACTGCTTTTTGAAGAGCAACACTTGAATTTATGTAGTATGCTGTATGATCAGAGACTTCTGATTATTAGTGGATGTGTAGTGACTTTGTGCCTTACGCGTGATGAATGTGATAATATGGTTTCATATTTTGTAAAGATAAAAATATTTGAAAAATATATTTAAATTATACTAGGAAAATAGAAAAGGTTTAACAGTTCTCTTCCTACTCTTAAGTGTAAATATTATTTTTTAATTATATGGAGTTGAAATTGATTAGGAGTTACACCAGGGTAAAAAGTCAGTCCCACACAAGACCCTTGTTTTTTGTTGTGTGTTGAAATAATGTAAAAATGTTTTAAAATACTGTGTTTAAAAGTGGCATCATGTGATTTCATTAACTGCATGTACCTAGTTTTGCACCTGCTTTTTTCCCATCAAGAAAAAGATGCTTTTAAATACTACTGCAAAGACCAAACTGACAAAAACATTTTCTCAACTCACAAAGTAAACCAGACAAGTGACCGTTCTCTTTAATTAAGTTTACTTGGCAGAGAGAGACAAATGCAGATTTTTAAATTTTTTTTTTTTATTATATTACAGTAGAATTGCCTCTGAGACCCAGTGTTACATGTCTCACGTTGCTGATCATAGGAAAAATTGCAATAGCATAGTATTTGTTTCTGGGTTTGTTTTCTGCAGTCAAATGGTAATGAAAATGTGAACAGCATAAAGGTGCAATCAGTAATTAGATATGTACTTCAAACTGATTGTTTACACAGTCTTGTTTCTAGACTACATACTGTGCTTGATGTGGGAAACTACTTTTATTTTTGTCTGAACTAATTACTCAACCTAAGTTTCAAATCTCTGAATGATTTCATTGATTATGTTTGCAATTGTATTTTTACCTTGTCAGCACATATCGAAAAGCAACTAATATTCCCCAGGATCCCTCACTAGTCAGAAATAAGTATTAAAGTAGGGACAACAAGCTGTGATCTTTAAAACTGGACAAAAAATTGCATAGAACTTTTCTTCATTATATTGTAGAATGAATTGACAATCTTAGCTATTCCTTAAAACTATTAAGTTCAAAAGTCTCTTTAAAGAAATGTTTTGTGATTTCCTATTTTCGTTTGGTAGAGTTTTTAAATCAAAATTTCACCTCCAGTTAAAATGACCTGGTCTCTATTCATTATTTGGGTGCAGGGTTGGTTTTTTTTTTTTATATTGTACCATGGTGTCATGCTGTGTCACAATGCTGGGTATTTCTAGTAGTAAGAGGAGTGATGACACCTTGTGCTTTTACTGTTGATGTGTAGAAATAGCATTGCATGGCTGGGAGTGAAAGCCAACGTGCGTTGCATGGGGAGCATCCCACTGTGTGCGCTGTACGTGAGGGCCACAGCTGCTCCAGTAGAAATGGACTCTCTTGTTTATAGGAACATTCTAAATCTTATTCCAGGTTTTGACTCAGATGAAGAGTTTGGGCCGTTCTGTCACCACACGCCGTTTCTAGGTGATGGTCTGAGATTGATGACTTTTGCCTTTTGTAAACTTTCTTTAATATCTCCTATGTTTGCACGTTTGCATGATAATGCAAGCTTCGGGCCTGTGGGGTGGTAGAGCAAGGGGAGAAAGGACAAGGCAGGCATGTGTTGCCAGAATTTATACAAGCCTATAGATGTGGATTTTGTTTGACAAAAATAAATCAATCTCCACAGAATAAGTTTTTTGGTTGGTTGGGTTTGGTTTTGAGAAAAAGATCTTAATGAATGCATCATTTACTCCTGTTCTGTGCAATGATGATTTGCATGGCAACCTTCTATTATATGGTGACTGACATACTTTGGCAACCACACTGTATATCCATAGGTAATGGCATCTGTGCTTATTAGATTATGTTCTAGCGGAATCCAGTGTAGAAAATAACCTGCCTTAGTAATATATAGCAAAAAACTCAATTGATAAAAATAGTGTAAATTTATTGTTTTTCAAGTATGCAGATTACAATTAGGTTCTGCAAACTCTTGAGACAGTAAACCAGCACAAGATGAATAGTGCAGATTCTGAGCAATCTGATGGCTTTAAGTCCATGGAAATTGCAGAACGCTTCACTGAATTATTACTGTCGTTGCTTGTGGCTCTGAATTCTCAAATAGTTTTCTGCAGATTTCATCAAGACCAATTTACTGTTCATATCAACATTAACTGATCCACACAAATATGTCTTACTCTGACAGACACAAAAATTTGCTTTGAGGTTGCCTTTGGATGCAGGTGTGGGGAAGCCAACTAGTTGGAATATACTTTATATCTGCTGATTATCTCCAAAGATGTGATGTAGAAACCTACATCCATTTCTTTATCTGAACCAGGATAATAACTGTAGTGTAGCCTTTTATTTTGTACATATGTCCAGCTTTAAGCATGTCCTTATGTTACTTTTTTACAGATCAGAGAGTAGCATCTTTTTGCACCTTGAATGACATGCAGCAAGCTCAGGGCTTGGAAGGAACACAAGAGTTACCTTTGGATGAGAGTCCACCAGATGGAAAAGATTTCCTTGAGGCTACTGGGTATTTCTTACAATAGTATTTTAAGGAAATAATTTTTCTCTTTATGTTGCATGTTAAATTACCTATATGCATGTTTCACTGACATTTGATGGCAGACCTGTTGCCTTGACTAATCATGGTTTTAATTTGAAAATTGTTGTTTCTTGTAACCCATCTTTCAGACAGTCTTATGTATAAAATTTGTAGTAGAGGCAGATAAAGCTCTCTCACTAGAGTAGACCTCTAATACAGAGTACATTTAAATACAGAGCTTCAGCTAATCAAATGAAAAATGAGTACTGTGTGCAGTTCTGGAGCCCTCAGCACAGGAAGGACATGGAAGTGTTAGAGTGGGTTCAGAGGAGGGCCATGAGGATGATCAGAGGGCTGGAGCAGCTCTGCTGTGAGGACAGACTGAGAGAGTTGGGGCTCTTCAGCCTGGAGAAGAGAAGGCTTCGAGGAGACCTGATAGTAGCCTTCCAGTATCTGAAGGGGGCCTACAGGAAGGCTGGGGAAGGATTATTTACAAGTACTGCAACAACAGGACAAGGGGCAATGGGTTTAAACTGGCAGAGGGGAGATTTAGACTGGATATTCTTTCCAGTGAGGGTGGTGAGGCACTGGAACAGATTACCCAGGGAGGTTGTGGCTGCTCCCTCCCTGGAGGTGTTCAAGACCAGATTGGATGAGACCTTGAGTAACCTGTACTAGTGGGAGGTGTCCCTGCCTATGGCAGGGGTTAGAACTAGATGATCCTTGAGGTCCCTTCCAACCTTACCATTCTATGATTCTATAAAAAGAGAAACAAGTACAGCAAATTATTATTATATAGGGACTATATAGGGAGTATGAATAGAAATGCAATCAATAACTTCTCTTTTATACAGAGGTAAATTAGTCAAAAGAACCTGTAATTGAGGACTGCAGGAAACCTTTATGTCAAATTGTCTAATTCATCCCAGAATTCTGGGGAATTTTTTTTTCCCCTTCTTGTCTTCCCTGCCATGGGGAGTATACTTATTAAAAACACGAATTCAGCAATATAATATGTATAGCATGCTTTAAAAGAAAAAAACATCTTGAGTAGTTTTACTCTTCTGCTGCAGGAATGGTAGAACAGTGAATGGGAAAAAAAAATCCTTTTGCTTGTCAAACTATCATATTTTAATGTATTAATGTACTTTACCATGTAAGTGCATTTATCGTAATGACTTCTAAGTTCACATCTTTCCCCAGCCTAGTGATCAGTAACAATTGCAAAAGACTGTTAAAGATGTTCCACTTTGAGCATTGGCAAATCTGTCAGATTTGTGCACTTGCATGAAGCAGCTGATACAGCTTTGTCTATAAAGCTTTTCTCTGCTAGACAAAATTACTCACAGTATGGCTGATTTAATCTATAATGTATACAAAACTTTCTCACATAGTGCTCATTGTCACATAGAAATTGTTGTTCTCAGTGTTTTCCTTTGGTCATGCATTTGATTAACCCCTGGCAATATTTTATATATTTTGATCTTTAAACAAATTCTTTGTTTACATAAAGACATATGTTTGTCTTTTACTGGAAATGATGTAACTGCAGACCAGACAAAGGAACTCTTGACAGATCTTTTGGTTTACAGTAATTGCTGCTGCAACTTGCTTCAGGTTAATGCAGTTCTTCTCAGAAAGTAGCTTGTTAACAAATGTACTTGGCACACTGCTGAGCAGCAAGTTTGACTTGCACTGTGAAGGTGTATGCAAATAAATCCTAAGTCATTTCTCCTTAAAATGAGCATAATTTCTACCTGATGTTCATGAGAGGCAGTGTCATGTTTCAGGTGTTGCAGCAATGGGTTTACGTTCCAGTAATAATCTTGTGCTGATGTTCGTTTTGTCAGTGTTTTCCTAACTGTGTCTGAACTGATTAGTTTCTTCTGCTGTCATTAAAAGTGTTACTCTGCAAAAGCCTGCGGAGAAAATGTTAACTAACCCAAAGTAAGGGCAGTGGTTTCCTTTACAGAGAACATGCTCCAAGTACTCTGACTGGAAAAGTAAACCAACTAGAAGTAATCCTCCGACAGCTACAAACTGACCTGAGAAAGGTAAGAAGTCAGAAATTATTTTATTAGTCTTCAGCTGTAAGAGTTGCATCTTTATGTACTGTTCATTAAGGCCTTAAGAAGTACATCAGTTACACTGTCTAGGTTAATTAATGAATGTCCAGGTTGATCAGACAATCGTGTGGGAATGGTTATGTGAATAAGCTGCCCCAAGGCTGACTGGTTTACGTATCTTTATTCCAGAATAAGTGTCCTGTATAAAGTCATACTCTAGAAAGAATGGCACATTTTTTCTCCATTTGTAGCACCTTGGATTTAACACGGAATAGGGATATGGACACGGGTGCTAATGCTCCAGTTTTGTCATCCTTGTTGCCTTGTAGTGTTTTGATCAGGTAACAATTACTTGCTCTGTATCTCATTTGCTGTCTTAATTTCTAAACTGGAGACAATGACAGGACTGGTAGACATGAGACTACTTTTGGTAAGATAATAATCATGTAAAGGAAAAATTTTAAATTAGTTTTTTTTTTTTTCCTTGACATATGTTTGAAATCAGTTCTTTATGGCTTGGGCTGTCACACAGGATTACTAATAACTAAAAGCTTCTTATGTGCTTGAATATTTTTATGAAATGTAGTAAACACCTATGATTTTTTATTAAGAAGCATCTAATTTTCAGTTGTGGCATTTTCTCAGAATGAATGAGGTAGTTGGAGCGTATTTGGGGAATTATAGTAGTTGTCAGAATGAATTGGGGAGCTCAGCAAAATAAAGCTGTATGACTTGCACAGAAGTATTAACAACAAAAATAAATGCTGGCATCACAACTACTCGCTTTACTCAACTTGTATCTTTGTTAATCAGGAAAAACAGGACAAGGCAGTTCTTCAAGCAGAGGTACAGCACCTGAGACAGGATAACATGAGACTTCAGGAGGAGTCTCAAACAGCAGCTGCTCAACTGAGGAAATTTACAGAATGGTTTTTCAACACGATAGACAAAAAATCCTAACAACTGGGCCCCAGGAAAATACTGACTCGAACAATGTAACAACTGTATTTTTTGAATTAGCAGGGTAATAATTTCACTGTGTTCACAATCCATTTTAGGTGTTTCTGCCACATTCTCTATCCAGCTTTATTCATTTAAAAAGGAGAGAGAACTGTGGTAATCCATCTTTAAATTCATGTGAAGAAAGCAGAGAATAGCAGATACTTGTTTGTGTGCAGATGAATGTAAAACATTCTTAGCGTCATTTTAGACAGTTTTAGAAGATGCTCTGTCTGGGGCTTGCCTGAGGAGGAATATTTGGGGTTTTAGTTCCTGCATTTGAGGTGCACTGGTGAAGATGTTAAAGCAATTTACATTAGCTTGGGCTTCAGTATTGTAAGATAAAAAGAATAACCAGACGTATACTTTAATGTTTAAAAGGTGCTCTATTTTTTTGTATGTACAGTAGTTTTATTTCCACAGTCCATATTGTCATAGCAATAAGAAGTATAGTGAATAGTCACAAAACTGTGTTTATAAAATGTTAGCACTGATGTGTTTAACACTAGTTTGGATGCAGAAACATTAGAGATTATTTATTTGCAGGAACAAATGGTGCCTGAATATAAACAGTGTTCTGGTTTTCTAAAAATACACATGCCTTGTAAATGGCTCACTGGGGTTAGCCCTCTCCCAACTTCAGTTACTTTTGTATAGTTGATGTTCAGCTAAACAGTTACACACTGCTTAACTATTGAAACCATGTACGGTGTGAGCCAGCCAATCTATTGTACAATGCCAAATTTCTTTATCTTTGTACAGAAGCTTTGATCAAGTGTCTTGTATTTAACACCTTTATTTAAGCTTATTTAACCTTAAATTGTTGTTTTTATAAAGTTTGATTTATCTGCACTATGGTGAGGTCAGTTGGTTGCAAGTTGTAATATTTTTAGCTTGCCAAGACTGTACTGAGGAGTTCTAGAAAATTCTAACAATTGGATGCTGCTAGTACACAACTGATTTGTTTGTATGCTTTAACATTTTTAACTGTTTAATTTGAAATGAACACACATCCTGCTTTTTTAAATAAACATTAAAAATCTAAACCTGAATCATTTGTCCTTCTATTATGTGTAATTACTGGCCTAAATAATAGTGTGGGTTTCTGTTCAGCACACTTTTAAATTCTCAATCCCAGGGATAGTTCAACCCCTCAGAGTCCCTTGGTACCAATGATGGACCGTCAACATTATGAGAGTTAATATCTTTTATATGGTCTGTCCTATATCTGGGGAGGTAACTTCACAAATCAAGGAGCAAAAGCTGCTTTGACTGTTCACAGGCACTTAGCACCTGGAGGGGAAAAAACAAAAACAAACAAGCAAAAAAAAAAATCTCACAATACAAAAAAACCCTGCTTTACCCAAAAGCTCATCCTGAAGAAATTTTTCAAAGGCTTCTAGGTTTCTCATATTGCTTTACATTTGTGGTAGCAACAAATTTTTTGCCATCTTCTGCCTGCTGTCAAGGGTTTGATTGCAGTGTTGGCATATGTGATGTGTTTTGCCTATAGTACTGAGCTTAAATTCTACATCAGAAAAGTGTAGCAGAATGAGGTTAAACTAATGAGCAGGTTTGAGTTATCCTGAGTGGAGGGAAAAAAAAAAAAAAAAAGATGGTTCAAGGTCATGGTTGTAACCCAGTTTCGTTTCAACCGCTGAATGCATTCAGGCAATCCTTCACAAATACAGGCTGGGTGGTGAATGGCTGGAGAGCAGCCCTGAGGAAAGGGACCTTGTAGTCTGGGTTGATGAAAAGCTCAACATGAGCCTGCAGTGTGCTCATGCAAGTCAGACAGCAATGGAGTCCTAGGCTGCATCAAGAGAAGCGTGGCCAACAGGGCAAGGGAGGGGATTCTGCCACTTTACTCTGCTCTTGTCAGACCCCACCTTGAGTACTGTGTGCAGTTCTGGAACCCTCAGCACAGGAAGGACATGGAAGTGTTGGAGCGGGTCCAGAGGAGGGCCACAAAGATGATCAGAGGGCTGGA